>JABBOT010000005.1:16331895-16931895 GCA_016165875.1 Acanthopleura granulata | reverse complement strand
TCAAATCTCATATACATGTACTTCTACAAAATTCATATCTCCCAAGTTCTGCAGACAACACTTCAACATCTGTACGGCATCTGTACCTGTACAGCATCCTAAGGCTTAACTTGAAAGATATCAATGTATCATTGGGGTGATTTTTATTTTGTCTCATCTTTGGACCCCAGAATACTAATCTTAGCATATACAAGCAGCCATCTTTGTTGTAGGAGGAAGACTTGGAAGAGTCCAGAGAAGAGCCACTGCCTTTCACCATGTACTAAAGTACTTTGCTGTAAATGACCAACGCCACACAGTCCGCTGTAAGCTTCAGTGACAATGGTGTTCCAGTCTGTACCAGTCAAATGTGGTTATCATCACCCTTTTTTGAATGTTTGTTTTGGCCGAATCACATATTCAGCAGCACACGTCTTCCTCATTCTGGCTTTCTCTGTCCAATCAAAGTCTTATCCAAGTAAATTCTCTTCGCTAATAATTTTGAAATCTCTGTACTTTTGGGTCAACTTTGTTTTCCACTCTAACCTACATGTAGTCCACATCTTCATACATGCAACATCTGATTCACACCTCCTGGTTTATCTGGTGTCTGCCACTTTAAAATGTCCTCAGTGAAAAATGTACAGAATTGACTGTTTGTTGATAAGCACAACTGATTCTTACCCGATTATTATTTACTTAGATACCAATAGAAGTCTGTTAGATAAATCAATGATATGACTTTATAGACATATGGAATCAGTAAATCATCAATTCAATGTAAACAATCTTGCATATGAAGTTTTGAAACTTGTCCCAAACTGACTACAGTGGAATATAAAAAAAAAAAAAAGACAAAAAAAAACTGGACTACATCAGGTTTTTCACACAGAGTATTAAAATAAATGGGGTATTGGCAGATTTCCAACTCCCGACAGGTGTCGCTGCAGTGCAGTAGGATTTTCACATCATAAGTCCTTTGTTACACAACGTAAAACACGTTGCCTGGAACGCTCTCATTTGTGACGGACATGATCTATTCACCGTGACGTCGTGCTGGTGACAATGCAGTAGAATCTTCCGTGGCACTCAAATGACGTCACATGTTCGTATCCCCCTGCGTTTACATTGTGGTTTGGAACCAGAAAATCAGAATTCTTAAGTTCTTACTGATTTTTATCAGTAATGAATTGGGTTTTAAATTCTGCACATCCCCAGTTAAGACAGGACCACACAGTCATACTGACAAAAAAATGCAAACAGCTAATCCCTTGGTATGACAGTGCCATCCTGTACACCGCTACCGATATCAGATTACAACCTTGTTCACTACTACAAACGTTAGAGTGCCATCCTGTACACCGCTACCGATATCAGATTACAACCTTGTTCACTACTACAAACGTTAGAGTGCTATCCTGTACACCCCTACTGATATCAGATTGCAATCTTGTTCACTACTACAAACATTAGAGTGCCATCCTGTACACCCCTACTGATATCAGATTGCAATCTTGTTCACTACTACAAACATTAGAGTGCCATCCTGTACACCCCTACTGATATCAGATTGCAATCTTATTCAGTACGACAAACATTAGAGTGCCACCATGTACACCCTAAAGATATCAGTGTGCCATCCTATATGCCATTACAGATTAGACCACCATCCTGTACACCCCTACAAATATCAGACTGCAATCTTTTTCACTCGTACAGATATCACAATGCCACCCTATACGCCACTACAGACAGCGTGTCATCCTCTACATCCCGCCAGACATTGGAGTGCGGTCCTATACATCGCTACAGACAGAGTGTCGTCCTACACATTCCTACAGACATTAGAGTCCCCCTAAACACCTCTACAGACAATAGAGTACTGTCCAATATATGTCTACAGGGTGTCATCCTATACATCAATAACTACATAAAACATCAACAGATTCTGATAAACAATATTGTTCTCTTTTGTAAAAACTTCTCACCTGTGCGTATGTCACAGTGACAACACTTAATGGCAGTAAGTATAAGGTGGTAATGAAAAGTTAGCGAGTAGCTGCATGAAAATACATACATATCAGTGCACCTGCTGCAATGCTAATTACACTTATTCCATGAGGTCAACTGGTCAGCGTTTGTGGGCAGAGTTTTCATCGGACAACTGACATTAAAGCAACGCTGACATATTACAAACTGACTACCCGATAATAATTTTTGAGGTCTTGTTCACGTTCCAACATCTGCATTCAAACTGCTAGTGACACTGTCAATAGTATTGAATGGCTCTATGGATTCTGGCCATCATGCACTGATCTTGAAGCTGACTTGCAAACTGTGGGGGCCGATTAGCTACAAAAAACAGCTGTCTGTTTATTGTTTTATATAATTATTGTTTAACACCATATTCAAGAATCAAGCTGAAAAAATTATCAATCATCACCACAGCGATAAACTTAGTGGGACAGGGAAAATGATATCACCATTCTGCCAATTAATTCGCCATTACTCACAATCTTTACAACATAAAACTGTCTTATTTCACATATCTATTATTACATGCTGGATGACTTTCATTAAAATTTTAGCATCACAGGTTAAATAGTATTAAAAGGGTAACAAATTTAAAAGTGCACGTATCACAAGGTTTACATTTCAAACATTTTGAACAATTGCATATTAGTATATATTTTTCTGCCATCAGGTAGGCAGTAGCATGTAGGTTAAAAACAGAAACACCTGTATAATTTCACATAACCACACATTTCCACAATTTAGTCATTGCCAATTTCTTCAAGTTACAGTTTTAGCTGATTTCCACATACGAATTTACTTGCTAAATCTGTTGCCCTTCGATTGTGTGTTAGCTACAAGAATATCTCTCTGATACATAACAAATGCCTCAACAGTCCACTCCAGAGATAAGTGCCCTGTTTACATTTTTTCTTGAACTATTTACTCATTTATTTCATTACTGTATAATGCCACTCTCAAAATTTTTTAACTAATACAGGCAATCAGTTACATGGGCAGAGGACATAGTACATGACAATGAGTTTTGTCTCAATATAAATTTGCATGTACATGTCTATGGTTTCCCCATGCCTGTCATGCAGAAGACATGGTAACTACATGCATGTCACATTCACAAGTAATATAACCTACTGACAATAGTAAATGATAAACTTACCCTTGTGGAGTTGGTCACAGCAAAGTCATATGGCTCAATGGGTGAGAAATCTATGTGGGAAATTGCCCCAAACTCTTTCTTGATAATGGGAAACTAAAACAAAAAAATAAATCACGTACAGAATAAAAGGCATGTTCATGCTTCAAACATGGTAAAGATAACATAAAAATCAACAAACTTGATTTTTCCACTTTAAATTAACTCTGGTTCTTGAACCTCCAGATGGAAAGGCAAAAGGCTCAATTATTTCAATTTGGCTCTAAAAAGACTCTTTTTCAAGTTTACATTTACACTCAGAAACGATATTAACATCCATCTTTTCCAAATACTATCTGTTCTATCTGACTTCAAACAGTTGTCAGGACTAAGCAATCGATTTTCACTAAGCCATAAAGTATTAAAACATTTCATTAAAGTATAAAGTTTGAAAAAGAAGCACTGTGTTGGAAACTAGCTTTATTTTGATCAATAACTCAAAGAAGAATAAGTTATTTATTTACTTATTTATTGAACAGTATAACTGCCATTAGCAATTCTGTTCGTTTAGCAGCCAAAACGTTCAGAAAATCTGATAAACTCGTACAAATTGTTATTTAACATGCATTTAACGGGCCTGGATTACCTAGATAGTTTAGAGACTTCGGTTACCTCCCCTTACCCTATTCACAGCCCTCGGCTGTAAAGTCTCAAGCTACCAGACCCGCTACGCTACAGCGATGTAGAGACACAACCAAGTCGCGATGGTGTTTTTTCTGTTGTGGCCCAACAACCAATAAAGACACCGCTACACAACTGTTAAGGAACATGTGGTGAATTCTGATTATTAAATGTAACCGTATTTCATTGCGAATTGCGTTCATGAATCTGTCCAAACTCCGTGAAGCCTCAAGCTGATAGAAAATGTTTGGCAAACCCACGTGTAAGCCATGCTTTACGAATTCTAATCTAGGTCACCACTTCATGATGTACTTAACGCCTTGATACTGATCAGTGATCTCAGAAACCGGTGACTTTTGGTGACACTGAACTTTATCTGTCATAACACACCTCTAAATTCTTCCAGTACAGCGAATCGCTGGTGATTTTCTCTCCAACTTTGGGGAACGCCTTGATAGCGGTCCGCTTGAAGGAGGTCGCCATGTTGAAAACACTCTCTAAACATAAACATTGCGCTTAGCTCATTTTGTGGAGATATCTGGACACTTTATTCCCCTACAAGAATCTCACTGGCTCGCATATTCTAACAACTAAAAGGCTCATGTAAGAATGAGCCATGATTGCCGTTGTTTTACGTCAACACACGCCCGGGAGGGCCGTTGGAGGGTAGTCACGTGACTACTACGTCACGCCTCGCATACAGTAATTCTGCAGATTGAAGGGAATGAATTAATGATAATAAGAGTGCCCCGATAAAATTGCCCCAGCGACTCGTGTTCCTGTGGCCGCAGTTGATACAGCGATACGGTAGCCAACGAGATCTGAGGCGGAGCATTGAACACATGATGGCGAACAGCGAGAACAGCCGGGACGGTAGCATGGTATGTCATCTGTCCGTTTTCATTCAGTGCTCCAAGTAAACATTTTCTATTGAGAGCAAATAGACGATCGTAAACAGCGGTAACCCCTCCGTAGCGAGTTTATTTAGGCGTGTCTATTGCAGAATACTTTGCCAGTCATTATCGGGCGCCCAAAGTGTCGGCAGTAAGTTTTGTCATTACTTTGTGCCAAAAGGCATAGGGATATATTATAGATAGATAGTGAGGCGATCTGTCAAGCTGGAGTCCCCCGGAGTTCTGGACTTGCGAACAATTATGTTCATGCAAAGAAAACTTCTACCTTCACCTGTTTATGTAAGTTTGAAAAGTTACTTTTTTTTTTCTTTTCAGTTTTTTTTTTTCATTCGTTTTCTTATCTGTTGGCTTCCTTAGATTTTTTCAATAGTTTGAATACGTCTGTTCTGTAGATGTTGTTGATGAACGTACATGTCAAAATTTGTCGCTTTTTCTTTCCGCTGTTGTTGATGTCGTTCAGATTGCGCCCATGCGATTGAGGTTGAACGGCATAGCAGATTAATGTGGAGAAAAAACATTTTCTTTCCCAAATCAGATTATTTAATTGATCAACACTTCATTTAATATCATTTGTTTTCCAATTCAATTCTTCTACTTTTTAATCTTTTCTTTTTCCGTCTTGAGCGCGCGCGCTGTGAATTTACGGCGAGTTGTCCGCATGAGGGGAGTTTCTTCAACTTCTTGGATTTATTTCGTTTCATTTGAATTAAAAAGAAATTGAGTTTCAATTCACGTTCAGCTTTTTGACTTCATGGCTAGAAAAGAAAAAGTCTTTGGTGGATTTTGTCACCAGTTGCTGTTATTTGCGTATTTTGTTTCATCCTGCAGCCGAACGAAGACATAAACGAATCGGACATGGAATCGGAAAACGGCGTGGAAAACGGCGACGAGGAAGAGTTAAACACGGATAAGATGGACCCAGCAGATCGGGAACTGTATGAAAAACTGAAAAGACAGGAAAGAGAGGAGAGGGAAGAGATCGAAAGGGAATTGAAAGCGCATAAAGAAGCGATCGCGCGACATCAAGAAATTGAGGAACTTCGGGCGAAAGAGCTACGACTTCACGCGGCTGCGGAGCGTCTTCACCCGACTCCGGTGCGCGAGCGAGGGGAAAGGGAAAGGGAAAGAGACAGGGACTCGGACCGGGAGCTTCACCGCAAACACAACGGCATTGACTTGCGTTCCCCATCCCGTAACCACGCCACAGACAACGGCAGCCTCACCCCACGGGACATTAAATCTGAACTGTCAAATGTTTACGGTCACACTGCCTACTTGGACCGCTCCTACCCTAAGGCCTCTCCGGCACAGTCCCCCAGTTCCTCCCTTAACGATGTCAGTCCAAGCCATCACTGGTCATTCCAAGAGCAATTCAAACAAGTGAGTTTAATTCAAGTTTCTTTTTCTTTGAATTAAAAAAAAAAATTAATAAATAAATGAAACATCAAGAAAGAGACAGATAGGAAACAGATTTTTCTGAGAATTAAACTTACCCTTGTCTGTATTTCTCAACCAAGAAGATATATCCCAAGTTTCTTTTTCGTGAAGACAGAAAGTTGCAAAAGAAAAGTACATGTCCAAATTATGGGATACAAAGCACATTGAAAACTAGCATTTTTGATGGTGTTTGTTTTTTTCAAATTTGTATTAATATTTGCTAAAAATAGAAATAAATTGCAACCTTTTGGCAGTTTAAAGCTGTAACAACAAGTGTGTAGTGTTTCATGGATAGAGATTAGATGAAGTTTATTTTTATTTTTTTTTATTTTATGATCAAAAAAACAGCCATTCTCAAAAAGTGAATATCAGGGTGGTTTTCATCAATAGCAGTAATGAATGAGTTCATGGGGCCTGCCTTAGTGTCAGTCAAGAATTGATTCCATCTGGCCTGTAGGCCACGCGTAATTGCTGTTTTGACCACATGTGAGAGGTGTTGATTTAAATGGAGACCCTTCAAAATGAATCTTGCAGATGTCGTTCTGATTAATTCCATGAGGCTCCCAAGAAGTTCCTATTAAAGTGCATATAAGCTGAATTTGAAACCCTTCTCATTAATCACATTGCATTCAAGTAAATCAGCGAAGGGAACCTAAAAATTCACTGCCAAAAGACATTAATTTAGCCACTACTGTGCACAAGTTACCCATTTAGAAAAATGTGAAGAAAACCTGGTTGTTTGATACTTTTAACATCTGGCCAAACCCTGTATGTGCTGATTTATTTTACTAAATAGGAGCTGTTGAGAGTTGAAAAAGTCCACATAGTTATAAGCTCATTTTGATAACATTGCATTTGAAATGAGCCTGACTTAAACACACTGAATACGTCATAAATTTTTAAAGGAAATAAACATTGGTATACTCTGTGAAAGTAATGATTTCATGATATGTACAACAGTTCTCACATGAAAAAATTATTCTATATTTAATGTTTATTTATAAACTTGTTTTGTTATGTTTTTTTTTCCATCCTGGCATTAATATGTTTAAGCTCATTTTAAATGGATGACATTGATTATGAATTGCAGTTATATTATATTTATATTCACATTGATAACAGTTTTATGAAGACAGATGTTATTGATAGATTAAACTTTGCTTAATAATAATAAAATGTACCAAAGGCATAGAAATGACAAAAAATAAAAATAAAAACCCGTGTGATCCACAGCTGTGTCATTGATATGATACTACTGTTGTATGAACATTTACCATGCGAAATAGCTGCAGGAGTCACTCCATATATTAAACCACTGCCAAAAGTGGAGTTTATGTTTCCAGACAATACTCTACAAGATATTGATTAGAACAGCAATGAATTAATGATAAAGTTTAGAAACACATCGTGGCATTATATCTGACATTTGTTAAACAGCTTGCCTGGGTGAGAGATCAATTTAATGCCAAGTGTTAACTTCTCATCACAATCTGAAATCCATTTACACACTTTAAACGGCCGTCGGTCGCACCTTAGCTAAGAGATCATACAAAGGGTGAACAGTCAAAGTATTTGGCCCGGCCCAAGTTATATAGTATGTGTACACAGTGGTTAATTGTGAACAATGCATTGTGCAGGTACAGTCAGTCAGGGGGTGAGGAAGAGGGTTGTTTGAAGTCCTGGTTAGGGGTGGTAAAGTGTTATGAAGACATTGACTTGAAAGAAGAGCAGGGTGGGAGTGTTTTGGTTGACATGCGCAGATAATTGTGAGCGATCAAGGCTGAGTTGTTAAAACGGAAACACAAGATTGTTTGAAACACGTAAATGAATGTTTGGATAATTTTTCCTTAACATGTATTTGACTTTTATTTTTTTATCATGTATCATGACTTGAACTTAAAACACAGCTCATAATAAATACGAAAAAGATTTTCACAAAATTAATTGAGTAAATTTAATTCATTCTGCTTTGTTCTTTAAAGTGGATCAATATGACAGTATGGAACACATATACAAGGAAATAAAGGCAAAGCAGATTGCTCCGTTATAGCTTTTACAGAAAATGAAACTATAGGTTTGGGTCTCAAAAGTTGTATTTCTTAATAACAACATCAGCATTTGTTGAAATGATGGAAATATTGACAGTTTCTTCATGAAACACTGTGATGATAATTAGATGACATTATGCATGTAACCAGAGCTACGTCTGCAGCGTCAACTCTACACAGCCGCTAAATGCATACATTCATGTACAAAAATGTGCATGAGGACAGCTTACTGCATAGTAGTTCATTAGGCATGCATCACGGTGCACATGTGCGCATGTAACATCGGAAGATAGATAGCTGACCAGCTGAAGTGCATATCAAGTAACAGTGGTTGCTGTGGGGCTCTGAAAGCCCCTGACTACTTTAGAGAGTACATTGATCAGTTTGTACAGAAACTGTTTACTTGTATATATATATATATATACACTCAAGATTGACTTCCATCCTTCTCTGACTACCGCGACAGAATGCAGGGGACGGCAATCCATTTTTAATTAATTTCCCTGGCTGTTATAGCTATTGTTATTATTATGATTACCAAAGTAATTATCAATTATGAATGCAAGTAAGGTGTAATTCAATAATGTGATAATGCAGGATAGAGAATTTAGGCTCAAATATCAAGAGAACGTTAGGAATTATTGATGAGGATCCATCACCAACAAAAGATCGATGCTTTTATGTGCCAAGAAATTTACCTAGTTTTGACTTTCAGCTTAAGCGTGGTATTCACAATTAAACTTGTTACATATCTTTTATTTCCCCCTCCCCTCCCCCTGTGTCAAGTAATTATTAAAATGCTATGAACATTTTTTTTAATTAAGCTCTTAGCTTTGACAGTTCTGCATGAAAATAATTTTAGTCTGGAAGCGAAGAACATTTGTCTGCAAGGAAATGACCACTTTGATGCATTTTGAGCAGCAGAATTTGAAACTTAATTTTATTTTAAACTTCTTTTTTGTATGCACTTTTATTAATGATTGATATTAAGTCAGTGATAAATATACTGTGTGATGGCCTCTGTGTCCACCCTATATAATTTCCTTACTGTACTAAAGGATAAGTGTCATTATTATAAATAGTAACAAGTTGTTCGTCCAAAGGATTGAAAAACCGTTGATTTGAATGGATCTACTTATGAGGAGATTAATTTAATGTACGAATACATCTATAAAACAGTCTTTGTGGAATACTTCAAGGACACCTGTAACAGTGATTAAATTTTCCTAATGCCCCGAAACACATTAACCTGCACACAAAAAAAAAAATATATCAAGGAAGTAATAAGGAATTAGTGAACAACAACTAAGAGTACTGGTAAGTGAAAAAAAGCCTTTATGTATGAAGTAAACCAGTACATGTTACAGCCAGTCTAATAGATAGATTCAGGCCGGATGAGGTTTGAGGGGTAAGGGATTGTGGTGGTGGTAAGAATGAGGATTGGGGGTGGAGAGTTAAGGATTGGTGGAGGGGGGTGGGGGGAGGCAGTTTTACTAACCCACAAGCTCTACCTGATGGAATTGAGATGGCGTCAGAATGTGACAGGGTTGATTCTGTCAGGCCTGAGTTGTGCGAGCAGGAGAGAGGTATATACACCTGTTGAGACAGTGTGACAAGAGAGAGCATTGGTCTTATTGTACCATGAATTGATGGGCATCTGCGTCAACAGAGTTGCGTGCCAAACAGTGAAATTAACTGGCCCCGAGATGTCTTGGTGAATCAGCCGAAGCCATCAAAAATTTGTTCGCCGCTATCCAAGCACCATTAGGTACAGCTTAAATATTTGATGTAACTTTTGGCAAATTTTTGAGTCATGAGTCAAGGTGGTGGAGGATTGTATGCAAGCAAGGTGACTGTCTCAGTGTGTGATTGTCAGTCTGCGCACACACTCACTATGTTAACAGATTCCGTTCTGCACATCAGCATACCTGATCCACAACAATCACTCCCTTGTTGGTCGCCATTCCATGGTTTTAATTTCTTACCTTGAGAACTGTTTGGAAACCAATTTTCTAATTGTTTCGCTAAATACATGTTCTGCCCTCAATCCAGTATACCAATTGATATCACTTTATATTGTGGAATATTTTTTTTTTTTTTTGTTGCATCAGTGTCGTTAGCAGCTGTATGATTTCTAAAACTAGAAAAGAAACGTTCTCTTACAGGATATTAAGATCTTCAAGGGAGCACAGGTTCCATTGGGAAAAATTACTTTTTCCAGACCATAAGCTCCTTGTAATAGTTTTTCAGCCTTTTTGCCACCTTCACAAAAAAAAAGGCCAAATGCTTTTTGTAAAAACAGTTAGCGTTTTGTGAGTATGCAGTTTCAATCTCTAGTCGTTGTATTAGCAGACATTTGCTTTGTGAATGTTAACTCTGCTACAGGTAGTATAAATTAGTATCTGAGGCAGTCATACTTATGTGAAGTAATTAGTGAAAGGATTTCTGAAGTTTGAAAAATATGCAGGTTCTAAGACTATGTATTTGGGACTTCTTCTTCCTGTTATTTGAAATCATTCTGGAATTTTATCGCAGTTATGTATCTTTTTGTGACATATGGTACATCATTCGTACATCACAGATGTCAGGGGAACAGCAGGTATAAAAAAAGGGTGACAATTATATCAGCCAGGTGCTGTGTAGAGAAGGTGTGGTAAACAAAAAACGTTGATAACTAATTAGATGCAACACATAGAAAGGTGTATGTGAATCACATCACAAATGTGTACATGGGTATATCGATCTGTATAACTGAGAATAAATTAACAAATGAATATGTACATGTGCCTGAGTTTAATTGTTTCAGTAGAATGTGATATCACAATGAATGAAAGAGCGCAGTATACAATATCACATAGGTTTGCATTTTCCACATGCCTAGTATACAGTATCGAACAGTTGTGTCAAAATTGCACGCACATATTTGTCGAAATCAGTTTTGTTGAAAACAGGAAACATTTGTACGAATTTATAAATAGGTTGATTTTATTTCACTTTTTTTACCCCTTCTTCAGTTGATTTACAATTTTGAGAGTTGCAGTTGGTAAGTTAACTAAATACATCTGATATCCTGATAGAGAAATTTTGCTTTTTTTTCCCATTAGATTAAAAAATTAATTAGCAACAAAGTAATTATTATTGATTACAGGCTCTGTCATCTTTTATCCAAAACATTTTTTTAGTGGTATGAAAATTGATCTGCAAATTTGGTTCAGTGAGAACTGAACAGGTGAGAACTGTCCTGTGCATGTACCTATTTTGATGTTCTTAAATACTTTTTTTTTTTTTTTCACCCTGAAGTCCACCCTCATGCAGGTATTTATGTAGTTTTGATAGGCAAGTGATATAAAACTGATTTCTATAGGCCTCTCACATGTCCCGTTTGAATTACTTTTAGATAGAGAGCTATAATCTGGCACTGTAAGGGCTTCTATTCAGACAGGGGCTGGGTGTGTAAAGGTCTGATACTCTCAAATGTCAACAGTCACCCCAGGGGCTCCCCTTTAAGGGCCTTCCAGGCCATTGTGGGGCTAATGTCTAACTATTACACTCACAGTAGGCTGCAGTGACTTAGACCCCTCAGCAATTTGTTTGGCCTATTTCACTGTCAACAAAAGCCAGTGCTGGTTGCCTTTGTGATGCTATTCCAGCTGAGGCACCTCAGTTCAATGAACCTGGTGTTAAAATCAAGAGCACAAGCTGCATGTAGCAAAGGAAGACAAAAAAGAAAAAAAAAACCCTGTGTTTTTCTGTTGTGTACCTGTCATATTCATAGACTCTTTTTCCTCTTGTAGAGCTGCCTCACTGGCTGAAAATTTCTATCACAGCAGAGTGTTGATGGTTTCTTTGATCAAAAGAGATGTCGGTCCATATAAGACTAGAGTTATCCTCGGGGTTTGTAGCCAAAATCCAGACTTGAAAGAAACAGATCGGATGAGTGTTTGCTCTTTTGAGAAGGCACAAGGATAACATTTGATTAATTGATTGAAGAATGGCTTGCGAATGGATGAGCGGCTGCAGTTCTTTGCCCCAAGGGAACAAGAACCCCTAGGGCCTGAGCCGTTAAGCAGTTTTGGTATAAATTTATAAGAGCAATAGCCATGGAAGAGTAACAAAGGGAAGTGAGACGGCACCTGGACTTGATCAGTGTTTACATCAGGTTTCCCACCTGATTGCCAAATTATCATGAGAAAGTTTCTCAATTCTTGATCAAATGAGCGATACTGCAAGCAAGGATGCTAAGCCCTATTGTAGATCCCCTATCAAAATTGATTAAATATTTGCTGAACAGAGGCCAACTTTGAAGGGGGTGTCTGTGTAGCCCGGGAAAGAAAACATAAATGCGGAGATCGTCTTTTTAGCTAGAGGCATTTATTTGTACTAGCAATTGAATAGTATTATTTAGGATCTTGCCTCGTGTCTGTGGATAGACAGAGTGGCTGTGACAAAAGAGGTGTGAGTGTGTACTGGGTGGCCCCACTGTCCTCTGCCCTTTAGAAAAATAGGCAAAACAGACGTGTCAGATGGTGGATAAGCTAACATATGCTAAATTTACATTTATAGCTAAAAACAATATTTGATGAAAACCCAATTTGAGGCAAACAAGGGAAGACCTGGACGGATTCGTGCGGAAAATTAGCAGATGTGACGAAAATACTTTAACATGTCTGTGTGTAAAAATGTTGGCATGGCCACATCTAACTTGTCCCTTTTTTTTCATGTCATATGCACCCAGCTTATTTGTTTACTTCTGTGAAACAGAAAAGAAAGGCAGTCTTTTTTTTCCTTCTCTGAAGAATGTGCATGAAAAGTGCATACATTTTGATTGTTCAATCTCCTATTCAGAAATCTATTTTACAGAGCACCATTTTGTTGATTGACATTTTTGCTGCAAAAAGAATTTCTCCCTTTTACTTGTTAAACAAATGCTTTTTTTTTTTTGTTGAGGTTTAACGTTGCTTTCCAAAGGAATGAAATCAGACTTGTAATTTCTAAATAATATAAATACAATTTCAGCACAGCTATACTGAAACAAAAACAACAGTTTATGGAAATATTAATTATATGTATGTCACAAAAAGTAATAATTAGTTTAACCACTTCATTACGAAACAAGTACAGAATACTAATGTCAGTGGTAACACATACCTGCTACAGTAGCTGAAAGAACAGCTTTCCTCTTCAAATTCGTATAAAGTGTCTCCAGATGTATGACCGAAAGGTATTTTAGAGATATCTGGCTTAAAATAGTGTTGAAGTGATAATAACTGAGATAAAGAAGAAGCATTTGTATTTCCCAATTAACACTGAACCAAGCCAAGATACATGTTGTGAACGCCTTACTCTCACTGAGAGAAGTTGCCCTGTCACATGCAAACGGGAAATTTAGATGTATCATTACCCTTGACCCACTCCTAAATGGCCCTCTGATGTCACATAGATTAAATTTTATGTCATATTTCCTCATACCTAATACCGCTCCTCCTTTCTCACTTTCCCAGTTTGTTTGATGATTGTTTTTTTTTTTCAGCTGTTCTTTACCTTGCATCCTCTTTATTTTTCTCTTTTGATCTAGTTTCCTGTTTTTCACTCTACTTCTAATTTATGCATGCATTAATTATATCCAAGATACTTTTTCATGTGATAAATTGAAATGAATGTTGAAGTTCCAGTATGACATTCATGTGTGTCACTTGTTAGGGAGTTTGACAGTTACTTGCCAAAGGTCCGTGGTTTAACCCAGGCACTCTGTTGGGGAGAATAACTGCCCTCCTCTTTTAACTGTATAAAAGGGAAGCTAGTTGATCATGAATACACATTAGGGACTTCTGAAACGTTTGTACATAGTTTTGTTCTGCTGGTTGAAGAATATGTTGTGTGTATGTCGCAAAGTTTTAGACGGTGTGTCAGACAAAGAATTTCACGTGCCCCACTGATCAGAATTTACCACGATGATCATGTTTGATAGGGAAGTGTTTTTAATGCCCTAGTGGGATAAATTTAGTTGCTTGTATTGACCTCAGCGTGTTAATCAGTTGATTAAAATTGGATTATATCACAGCGAAAGGTTTTACTGGGCAGATTGATAATTATTACCATTTGAATTCAGCTCCTTGAAAACCAGCAACATCACTTTAACTAGATTGGATGATTTTTTTTTTCAGGATGTATTGAATTTCCTTGATGACATGAAATGAAACACCTTTACTTGATTTAACACTTGATTTACTTGATTTTTTTTTTTTTTTTTTTTTTTTTTTGTCATTCACCTCACATTTGATTACCGATTTTCTTTATTCCAGTTGTATGAAATTAACGAAGACCCAAAGCGAAGGGAGTTTCTGGATGATCTGTTCTCTTTCATGCAGAAGAGAGGTAAGGGGATTAGTTCCATCTTACATCTGAGCGAATATGTCTTGCTGCATGCAAATAAAATCTCATTAAGTCCCCCGATCAAACGCAGAAAAAACAAACAGGAAAGTCTATCAAAGCTATGATAATTTGCCCCATTCGCCGAGATCTGAAGCGATTCCCGGGGCACAGCCGGCAAATTTAGAGGTTAAAACCGAGTATGCCTCTTTCCTGAGCCCAGGTAGAGTTACCTGGCCATGGCGTATATTTGCGAGCGCTACCTGCGAGTTGACGGGAGCGACGCCTTAGCAGGTGTCCAAGTGTCAGGGATTGCATGACAAGTCACCATGAATTGAGCGTCGTTGAATTCAGCTAGTGATTTAACCGTCTCTCCCGAGATAGTTTATGCCAAATGATGGGATATCCAGATAAGGGATCAAGAGGAATTTTTATTGGGTTTAGATTGGCTTCGGGTTTTTGATAGGTGTGCATCGGACGCGATCCAGTGCACAGGTAAATAGCTGTGGTAAGAAGACGTCTGCAAACATGTGAGCCTAAAGGTGAGGTAATTGTGAAAGCTCGTCTGCTCTGGGAGGCCCATCAGACTGTGCCCCTTATTCCTAAACGGCTTTTCGTCTGAACTCCCATCAAAGGAAATCAAACCCCTGAGGGCTTGTTTATACTACCTACCATATCTATTATTGCATTATAGCTCATTCTCATCAGGCCATGTCATAGGTTAGAGAGATTTTATGCGGTCATTATCTTTTGTCGGCACTTCACATCTCGATTCCAGACTCGGTGTGGAAGGAATTGGCCCAGCCCCTCTCACCTATTATACTGTATTTGTTAACAGCCATGGCCCATTGTCCTCTAGTTTTCCCAGCCTATACACACAGGCACATTTCACCTCAGATCAGAACTCCACTGGGCCTTTCAATGAATTCAGGTTGGGTCAAATTAATAGCTGGGAGTGAAAATGGGAGTCAATTACAGGTTCAGTGAAAGAACAGAATTCTCTTACATAACACAGGGCTAGTAACAAGTATGTGTTGGCAGAACACAGACGGTTTGATCTCGCAAACATCGGGAAGGCTTTTGTTGATATCAAAATGTCGCGACATAGCCGTTCTGACACAGTTACAGATCCATGTCCTAGAATCACGAGATAAAATATGAATAAAACACACTTAGAGAAAGTAGACTGTTCAGGCTTCTAAATTACTTCACTTTCTTTCAGTCAAAACAAATTATTGGTTTTTTTTTTGTTTTGTTTTTTTCTACCGGTATTTAAAAGCTATCTTAAAATACAGATATTAATCATTTTGTGTGGGTTTTTTCCCTGTGTTTCATATGTGTTGATATTAAACATTACTTGGTTCTGAATGAAACAATAAAAGCTTTGAAGTTGATATTTGTGTTTTTGCAGTTAAGGTCTCGATTATCCTTGAATAATTTATAATCTACATGTAAGCTGTATTTCATTCAAACATCTCATTGACTTTGTTTTAGAAAGTTGCATGTATCTCGACAATCTGTAGCCATATGTCTTCATTCACTTAAAAGCAAGGCTGCATCCACTTCAAAATATTATTATTGTAACAGGATAAAATGATAGTGACTCGATTGCTTTCTCTCCTGTGAAAGTGGTTTTGTAGTGCCCCAGCCTGATGTCTCAAGTACAGATTATGTTCCCTTCAAGTGCCTTATAGTGCCCAAGCCTGCAGATATGGTCTGGTCTTGCACACACACAGTAGATAATTCCCTGTGGAATAATATTAGCTTTCCTTTAAGAATTATCGTGCAGGCACTCCACTCCAATGTAATTGAATATTACCTTGTCCATGTTAAGGCTGATGTACAGTCCTGCTTTACCTGTGTGTAATTAATTCTTACCTGTGCTTATGCTATATTTACCTGCACAGAACACACCTTGACTTGAACGTTTGTATTCAAATGCCTTTCATAATTAACCAGAAAACGAAAGGAGAGATCTTTTCTTGGACAAAACAATGGATTGTTTGCATTGAATTTATCACATCTAAATCAATAAATAATGAACAGATAGCCAGCTATTTGGGTTTACATCTCTTTTGTTGGCAAAAGTTTGGTTTTTTTTTTCTTTTCTGAAGGGTCCACTAACATCTTACTTCTTATTTGCTCTAAAAACAATAAATTGCATTTGTAAGACATTCCGTTCAGTCTTTCATGAAATATTGATGAACAGATGCCTCGTCTACTGTGACAGACATTCCTTTTCCAATCACCCTGGTTCCAGCTCCGCTTAAACTATTCGACAAGAGGTACATGTCTTAAGCATATGTGTTCTTGCAGTTAATTAATACAGACCATGAAGTCAAATTTTTTTTCTGTGACTGTTCATAGGAATTTTTGTATAGAAATATTTCCCCCAATATAATCATCATTTCCCATCTTATTTAATTTTCATTCAAGGCTTTTTAGGATCAGTAAAATCATATAAGGATCTGAACCAACATGTAATGTTAATTATACGTACTGTATTTGTCCTAAAAATTTGTATGAAAAAAAAGTGTACTTTTGAAAACAGGTAAAGGTCAGGTAATCTTTGTCTGAAGCTCACATTTTCCCAGGTGGATATCATCCTGCCTTCAGAGGAAACCAGCAAACTTCTGGCTCGGATGAGCAGAGCTCAAAATTTGGCAAAATAAGTTTCTTTGCAATGGTTGAAATTTTGAGTCAACCTGATCAATAATTTCATTTAAGGAACTATCAATAAAATTCACTTAAAAGGTAATATACCTGTATGTATCAATATTAAACATCATTCGATTCAAGGTTTTGTGAGATGTTATGAGGCTGAACTAGCAGACGACACTCTTATGACAAACAGTACATGGGGAAGATAAATGGAAGAAGTATCTACCTTTGTTGTGTATCGAGCGTCTAGTCCTCACAATTATGGGTTGTTGTTTTTTTTTTCCACACTAATTATCTTGAGTGTTCAGCTGGTTTGAGTTAAGATCTTTTGTTTGGGGACTGGTTGTGTTGGGAGGCCGTTGTTGTCAGCTGGCATGGAAGGTGGAACTGCGGATGGTTACGGTTAGAAGAGAGACCCAGGGGCAAGAGTTTGTTCGTGTGGAGGCTTGGAGGCCTGCTGTCCCAGAGAGTTCCCCTGCCCCTAAAGAAACACCCATTAGGCAACCTGATACTTTTATGTCGTACATCCATCAGTGAATTGCAACAAACGGTGTCAGTGTGGCTCTCCTGTTTCCAGGCAAGAATTCTCCCCATTAAACGTAACTTGGACATAATCTAAATATCTGGAATCAGTGGCACTCCTGCCTGCTTCCAGAATTCAGGGAAGCGGGCTATATGTGCAGACAGATTTCAGCCCCCTTTTTCTGGGGAAACTATTCAAGGCAGATGTTTATAATACCGCTCCACTGACAATCCAAAGTCATTTATCTGCTGGCCAAAGAAACGGAGGAGAACTTTCAAATTATATCGGAGGGTTTTTGTTTTTCAAGAAGTTAATGTGTGCCCGTTCTCTCCCCTCTCCCCTTCCCGTCAGTACAAACAACTCTGCCACACAAGGTACATGACAAGTTTTTATGCTCTGCTTTACTGACTACCATAAATACTTGCGTGCCTGCAGCAGAGGTTATGTTGTTGACAGTGCGATGGGCCCTGGAAGCAGATTGGGGTGATACTGAAGTCTGCTGTCATCAGGCTCAGTCAATTTGCTTAGCTAGGGTTTTATATGTCAGCAGAGTAAAGGAACGCTCGGGCACAGAAGCTCTGATATCTCTCCCCTCGTAAAGTAGCAAGGAACCCTGGTTAAAAAGGTTCTTTAAACAGCTGAAATATCCCTCTACCTCATTAAACACGGAAAGATGTCCTCTTTAATTTCCATGGCACAATTTTCATGCACATTTAAATTGTTATAATGCTATAAAGTACTCCAAAGTAGGTACATGCAGATTTCACTTTGCTCAGTTTAGAAACTTTCTTTAAAAAGGAAAGATGTGTTTGTTGTTAATCTGTAAAGAAAATAATGAGAATTTAGAAAATGCAGCAGTCCATCTTAGGTAGTCTCATATAATGAAGTGCATGGACTTTTGACAAGTTTACATTCATATACATGTTTATATCAATTGATGCTAACTTGTTTGGTACAGCAGTTTGATACAGCCAAGTTGAATACACTGACAAAGTATACTGGTTTCCTTTAATGTTAGGTGTTATTCGAAGTCTTAAATTTTTTTACACATGTACTTTTTGGAGGCCATACGGCTGAAAAAATGAGCAAACTTTTTTTTTTTATCCTAGTATTTTAATACTATCATTGTCATTTTCTCTTCATCTTTATGTGAGAACTATCCCTCTTTACATATGTCTGAATGGACTTGACATTTCCATTGGTTTAATATGAATACAATAACTAGGTGGATAGAAATTTACACTTTTGTTGGTTTATCTGCTTTCTCCAGATGACCTTCCCTTGATGTCTGATTGGTAGCTGTGTGATAGAGTATGAGATGTATCCAATAGAGGTTGCCAAGGCCTGTCCAGTTGTTTGATAGGTGTTTATGATGTTTAGGTCTAGTGGCAGGGTTAAACAGGGAGGTACAGGGAACTTGACTTCTGTCACAGTTTGACTAAGTGCTACTAGAAGTGGGGGAGGGGATGATTAATCAATGTGGGGTGTGAAGGAAATCTGAAAGTGGGCATGTGTTCCCCTAGGTGGAGAGAGGGAGAGGGGTAGTAGGACAGAGGCACCCGGTGGTGAGCAGTAGTAGGGGGTTTTAAGTGGATTTAAAGCAGAACAGAATTGGGGCAGTGAAGGGTGATGGTCAGATGAAGAAGAATAAGGGGAAGAAGCCTTTAAGATCAAAAATGCCAACATATTGTACTGGTACCTCATGTCAAATTTTAAAAGTTTTCATTTGAATTCATTTTTTTTCTGTCAGTATTACAACTTTTTGTGTTCTGATATGACTGATATTATCTGTATTACTGAATTCTTGTGTTTATAAACTTTAAATCATTCTGGATTTAAAGTTCAAGCCAATAAATTAGTTGTCGAGAATGGGAGGGGGGTCTACCAAAAAAGAAATGAGAAATTTCCAGGTGTAATGGAAATGGAAGGAATTGGTGTAGGGTGGGTTTATAGGGAGCCTGGAATTACATGAAGCAGGATGGTTGGGGGATTCAGTATGGGAGGGTTATGGCATCAACAGTTAGGTATGATGGGATTGCGGTTGTGGAGACAGAGACCCATATGATGCACAGACCCTCTGGTATCTAAGATCAGCCACTAGCCTCACACTACATACACGTATACAGTAAACATAAGCGTACAGTACAGGAGGTGTAGTGTAGGGAAGTGGATTGGGTGGGGTACTGTTGATCAGGACAGAGGGGTATACATACAGGGGTTGATGAGAAGTATGTAATGCCTGCTCTCATCATCTCTCCTGAAGACAGTCTGACAGAGGCCTGCTGTTATCAAACCATCATAGAACTTCCCCTGACCAGTCCATCCAAGGCTTTGTGGGGGGAAATATGACTCCTACACTGACCATCAGCCCCAAACAAACCCTCCTCAGTCTGTAAACACCTAGTCAGGAGTCATCTCTGCTAAAGTGATACAGCCTCCTTGATCAAAGCTGGATTAAGCCTAATTACAGCAAACTCCCATGAGGTGCCTGGCCAGTGGTACATGTATGAGGAACATTGATGATGACCCATCATCCGGGACTCAGATCAAGCATTTTAGTTCCCAGAGGTGATTAATAAACAAAAGGTTAACTGTGCACTGGACATTGTAGTTGAATGGCTTTTTAGATCTCAGATACTGGTAATTAAATTAGAATCATATGCCAGTTGCAAATTATCATCATCAAGTAAGGTCAAATGAAACAAAATTATTTTCACCAAAAGCGCATAAATTTTCACAATTACAAAAGGTGAAGATGTCTTGGTTAATTTTCATGTTTGTATTATAGCTTGGCTGATATGTACATGTAGCTGATCCACCACAACGTGTTTTCCTCATTTTGATTCAGAAAGCGTTAAGTTTGATTTTTGAGCTTACTTATCAAAGACTTTAGATTCTACAATAGTTTGTGTCCTGTCATCGAGAGTTCAAAACAAATTTTGGTTCAGGGCTTTGTTTTTCTTTCCAGGCTAAATTCTAATTTGTTTTAATGAGAGGTTGTATATTTTCACACTTTTTGGAAATTTAAAGTTGGTGGTTAAGAAAATTAGGCTTATTAATTAATTTAATTGTTCTTAAAATGTCATATTGTGATTGTAAAACTTGTACAGTCAGAGTTCAAAACATGTTTTGGTTTCTTTCAGCTTTTCTTTTTACATCTCGTAATATAGACATAATATTTCTTCAGCTGAAATTAAGAAAATTCTAACAGTTTCATTGAAGATATTTCATTTATATAATATGAAAAGTTTTTTTTTGGACTGTGTTGTCAGAAGTAATAATTTATGCATAGATACTATATTACATCTGCTTTATATTTATCTTATCCTAAGCTGATTAGAAATCCAGTGTAATGGGATGTGATGGTATCACAGGAAATGCATGTAAGCCTCACAGGGGTCAGGGAAAGGTCAAATTAAAAGATGATGATGTGGAGACAAGAGTCTCACATTTTACAGGCCTTAGTCAAAACTATTGAATAATCAGAGGAGTGAGGAGAGTTTCAGGAGGTCCATAGATATAAACAAATGGTCAGTCTATTACAGTGACATGGTCAAATTTGACTGGTCAGTTCTGGTGGGGAATTTGCACACCTCCTGCCATGCTGGTCAGCTGGGGCTTGGTCAGTGAAGGGTGGCACAAGAAGACCACTACTAGTACAGAATGACCATGTTGTCTTATCAGTTTAGATTTGGGCAGATTAGTCCTGAATTTGGCCTTCATCAATTTCTGTGGGCATCTGTTGTGTGTCAGGTTAGTTTAGTGTCACCCCCTGTATGGTACAGCCTGGTAGCCATCTCTACTCCAGGGGAGATCCCCTGTTGCCAAACCTGCCCAGTGGAGACAAACCAAGGAGCTATTTGTCAGTGTGGCCAGTTTATTGCTGCTATATGGACATATAATTGCTTTCCAACATTGGTTCTGTGTAAGATACAATGTACATATATACAAAGATGGAATGTTTATACTTGTGAAGCTGAGTCAGCTAGGGTTACAATGTTCATTTGTTTTGGGTTTTCACAAAAATATTTTTGAAATTAAAAAATTGTTTCATGGATTTTTTTTTCCATTATTTAAGACCTATATTAAAGCTTGACTGATTTCATGCGTTAAAAAATTCTTCCCATCCATACTAATTCATTAATCCCGTTTTACATATAAATCTGCTTGTATACATGTGTGACGATGAAACATTATACTGTGTTCCTTGAGATGTCCTAACTAACAGGTGTTCATTGAATGTACAGTGTGTAATACTAGTTAATAATTAAATACAAAATATGACAAAGCTAATCAGTCATTGTTTGTTCCTCCTCAAACTGGGTAAAATAGGGCCCTGTGAAAACAGATGCTTTACAGTGGTTAGAGAGCGTTTAACGTTCAGGTTTCAAATATTCCTGTTTTAATCCTGCAAGTATTTCAGAAGACAGGCCACTTTGTTCTAATGTGTTTTCTTTTAATCAAGATTTAATCTGGTCATAAAAGGTATTTGTATTGGGTGAAATGTTGAAAGAAGCAGTTAAAGAAGATCTGTGTACAATTACATGATCAAAGGTGAATTCCCAGGTCCAGGCATTTGGAACGCCTGGCTCCCATCACACAGAGTCTGTGTTTTTGTGTTTTGTTTGGTTATTTAATTCAAGCCAGAGATAACATTAATATCGAACTGCATTTGGAGTGGAATTTTTGACATCTGGAGAGAGAGAGTCGATTGCACTGACATAGGACCAGTGCAGGTGCCAAACAATTGCCTTAATAGTTCTGCAAATTTAGAAGGGCTCTCAAATATGTCACGATCCAACAAGTTGTGTGTCGTCCAAACTTTGTTTTTGTGCTGCTGGGTTAAATTAGGCTAGATGAGTGATGGGCCGAATATTTCCTGGAAATGCTCGAATGCCCCAGGTGAATCCTTATAAGCATGATGAATTTGAAGAATTCCAGCCAGCCGTCCAGTTATCTTGGTGAGAAATCCTGGACTGATCCGAGCGGCGGTGACAAACCTTGAATCGCGCTATGATCAAATTGCTATCGACAAGAAGTAAGGTATTTGTCCAATGTTTTTATTTTGTCCTAAATCAACAAATGCGCAAGCTTGTTGTTTGCCTTCAGTTCAGGGGTGCTGAGCTGGGTGCACACAGTACACGTCAGAGACAAAGAAAGCCTTGAGCATCGTCCAACTCTCTGCTCCACCGATGGAAATCTTTAACGTCTTTAAAAACCTGGGGCCCTAATCCAGGTGGTAAATTCCTCCACTCTTACACCTGGTACTTGAGAATATTCCTGTCATTTGACGCGGACACGAGAAGACCCTCAGTATTTTAATGGAGTGTGAATTATCGGAAAGGATCAAGGGAAATTCCTTTGATTTCTCTCATTGCCACGGTGCAACCCGATGCAATCCACCTTAGAATGCGTACACCAATTTTGATAGGGCGACATTCCTTGATCCAATCCCTGGTATATCTCCCAACCTGATTGCAGAGTTTTTGTCTAGCATTGTTAAAACTCCATAATCCATAAAATCCATCGCTATGCCAAATATTGTAAGTCTAATTCAAGCCTAGGTAAAGCTCATTATCTTCTTGTTCTTTCAACTGTTTATTTACTTGTTGTTTTTCTGGTATTTGCATAGAAGAACCAAATCTCAACCGAGCAAAGAAACAAGGTCAGACTCTTGTACACTTCCCTCTCACCTGCCCATAGTTAAGCCATAATAATCTACATATTGTTGACATTCTTCCACACTGACCAGGTGTGCTGAATTAGATTTTATGATTGGGGATTTACAGACATATCTCCAGAAATTTAGCATTCAGAAAAACCAACAAAGGGTTAAACTTTTCAAAGCCGTATTCTAGTTTTATTGATCTCATCGAGTTGTGAAGAACATTTCATGGAGTTTGTAAATTAAGAATATACTTGTTTGTCCACAATATCTAATATTTACCTGTAGATTGAAATGACTAAGTTCAGAATTGTTTCAAATGTTACATGTAGATTTAACAGTAATATGTGAATAAAACATATTTGACTGTGGCCTTTTGATGGGTATGTCAGTACTTATACTGGGAAGCAGTTAAGGACACCTTCAATCTTTGAGATCGACAGCTGCTGACTTAGGTACAGGTATATCTTTGTTAGTCATGTTTTTCTATTGTGACATTACTGACAACATTAGATTGGGATTCCCCGATTGAGATACAAGTAACTGTTTATTCACCAGGTTTACCTGTTACCTGGCAAATTGAACAGACTTGTCAATACGGTAGTAGTTCGTGTTGATATGGAATAATCAAGACCTATTGTTTTATGAATGTGACCAGTCATATACACACGTAGCCTAAACACAAGTGAACGGTTTTTTTTTATTCGAGATCTCAGGTATCATGATAATTTCGTTCCCGTAGTGATTGCTGAAGCACATCGATATTAAATACTGTTATAAAAATATTTGATCTTTCTATCAAGGCCTGTGAATCAATGTTAGAGGCTTGCAGTAGGAGATCGTGGCCACGCATATTCATCTGCCTGTCAGGTAATTGGAGACATTGATTCTTGCTGCATTACAGTCGGATTAAGATAAAAGAGATTAATAAACAAGCCAGATCAATCAATTGTTGCCGATAACAATACTGCCATGTTATGAAGGGCCGTTAAATAATCATGGGCGCCTGTGTAAGTGTCACCTGTATACAGGCTCTGTTACTAGTAATGAACATATATATACTGTAAGCTCTATGCTGAAGTGTCACCTGTATACTGGCTCTGTTACAAGTAATGAACATATATATACTGGAAGCTCTATGCTAAAGTGTCACCTGTATACTGGCTCTGTTACAAGTAATGAACATATATATACTGGAAGCTCTATGCTAAAGTGTCACCTGCATACTGGCTCTCTTACAAGTAATGAACATATATATATACTGTAAGCTCTATGCTAAAGTGTCACCTGTATACTGGCCCTGTTACAAGTAATGAACATATACATGTATATACTGGAAGCTCTATGCTGAAGTGTCACCTGTATACAGACTCTGTTACAAGTGATGAACATATATATATATATATATACTGGAAGCTCTATGTTGAAGTGTCACCTGTATACAGGCCCTGTTACTAATGAACATATATATACTGTAAGCTCTATGCTGAAATGTCATATTTGCAGCTTCAGTTACTAATGAAAATATATCACTTGTAAGCTGTATGCTGAAATGTCACCTGTGCAGCCTCACTACACAAAACTCATGAAAAAGTGCAGGTAGGTACTGGGAAGAACCCAATTCATTTTGGTGACCTTGGCAATATTCTTCAGAGTCATATGGGTCATTTAAGTATTTATTGACTGGCTTGTCAAAGAATTTTCATCAGACTTGCCATGTATATCACATATACAACCATTCAAGTTAAAGGATCTTATTGTTTTTCTTTGACTTTGACCCATGTTTCAAGGTCATTGGGCCTGTTTCTCCATTACCTTATAAACCCACGATGTCCTGCAACTGTACCTATGGTCAAATGGTAATTAATGCATTACACTCTATTTTTATCCCCATACAAAATACAATGTAATTATCCTTTTTGCTGTCAATTACAGCTTTCTGTACCTGATTCTTTAAACACTTTGTGAAGCAATTTTAATGATTTTATTTCTACTGCTTGTACATGTAGTACTTTTGCAGGTTATTTACTGAACCCTATGGAAGGCAAATGTTGTCAGTTTGCAAATTTTGTAGGGTTAAGTACCTGTGCATTTGCTGAGTGATGAGGTTGTAGGTAAAGCTTGGTTAGATCTTAGCCATGGCAACTAACATGAGCTAATGGGAATATGTAAGCATGATTTATGTCGGACAGGTATTTTTGCATCAATAGTAATTTTTAATTTATTGTGCATGTTAAGTAGCTGGGCTAGCTAATGATAACTGGCTGTGTATGGTGGTTGTTAGCACCAGGGCAGGCTGGGGGGATGGGGGAGGTCCTAAAGTCAAGGGTGTGGAGAGGACCAGCTGCTGCTGATATAAGGCTGGATATTAGAGACAGGCTGTGCTAAGCCAGCCCCTACCATCAGGCCACAGAAAACACTTCAACACAGATTACACCCAGAGTTCAGCAAAAGCCTCGCTAAGAAGCCTGCTCACCCACTTTGTGTCACAACAAATCGTAACTTCTCACAGGATCTCTTTCGTTGTCATCTTGCTGTCTGCAACTCTGAACAGAAGTGTCTTTTGTCATTTTCAGCACAGAGATATTTTAAGGGGACAGATCTCGCCTCCACTCATTTCTCTCACCTGATATCCCCTGTCTCCATCCCCCCTACACCCTTACCTCCCAGTTACTCGGTTTTTCCTTAGGATACAACAGGCTATCCTCATAACTCATCCTGAGGATAGGTTGGAGGGCACAACAGTCCTATCGAAATTGAAAAATCCTGTGGCTTGTCAGAACATATAATATCTGTTTCTTTGTGGCTTCAACATTGGATCTGGTCAGGCACACAATCTGTGTACCAAAAGAACATCCAACCATAGATCTATCTTAACTTTTCAACAGCATAGCAAATGTAGGTACTTCAACTTAACTTACTCCTATGATTGTGTTGTAGATAGGAAAACCTGCCAAGAAAAATAACGAGCAAAAAAAAAAAAAAAAAAAAACTCATTGGCCAAGGATGCAGAAAGATTGAGTTTTTCTACGAATTAGAAGCGACAAAGGCATCCTTTACGTGGTCTGGGCCAACATTTCTATCGTCTTGAGCAAAAGTTGTCTGCCCAGTCATGTTATATGTTTGCAGAGATGGCTTGAGAGATAACAGAATCCGCTTAACTGAGATGGCCAAAGACAGTGTGCCGAAAACAACCGCCATGAAAAACGGATGCCAAATTTTGTTTATAATTATCCAATGTAAAAGTCACTATAAGCAATTATTTTCAGGGATGAAACAGAGGTGGAGAGAAAGCAGGTGACTGGAAGAATTGGACAGAAGATTAAGTACTGAACAGAAGTGTGTAGAATTACAATTTGTCCAACAATAAGCTAGGAGGAACAGAAGGAAGTAACATTCACATATTATGGCTGGTTAATTTATAATTTATTATATCACTAATGTTGCTTAGGAATTTGAAGCAAAGATTAAATACGAAAGTAACATATGCAGTATTACAAATTGTCCCACTATAAATATCAAACAGTAATATTCATATGTTATGCCCTGTTCATAGTAAGCAAAATATTCCATTTCTTACTAACTCAGTACAATTTTTCTTCAGATAAAAATATACTTTTTCATTTTTTTTTTTTTGTTTTTGTTTTTTTTTTTTCCTTCTAAAAACCTAAACTGGGACATAAAGTGGAAATGTCATGGCTTTTGCGACATCTGGCAGCATAATGATGATCATTTCAGAAATCCCTGAAAAGAATTTTTTCTTCATTTGGTTATTGAGGCTGTTTCCATGTAATCACATCAACGGCTAAGGTCTGTTGCCATCTTGCAGAAAATTGCAGAAGTTGAAAATAATCGACACGCTTTTCTGGCTGATTTAGCGCAGCTTCATCCAATATGATTTTTGCAAACACAGTCTCTTGGTGTCACTGTTCTAGGAGCTTGGTTTGAATTCGTTGATCTCAGGACAGATATTAGTGCTTTTAATGAGCCTTAGATGCTTTACTGAGCAAGACTGTTTTCACCATCTTGTAAGTAACAAATCAACATGATAATGAGCTCTGCAGTCTCTCAAGATTGCATTTACATGTAAATACAAAAAATACTGGGGAGTAGCAGAAGAAAAAAAAAAAAACAACACAGCTATAGGCTGTAGTGGAAATCCCACTAAAATTCCTAATTTAGATTCATACATCCACCAGCAAATGCTTAAAGAGTGATTCCAACAGAAGGGAATGTCTTAATTCAATACAACTTTTTTTTTTTTTTTTTTTTAACTTTTTTTTTTTTGTGTCACCTTCTGGCTAGCCTATTGACAGTAATTAGCCTTACATCCTGCAGCTGTGAATATGACGGGACAAACAGATGAAAAGATCTATATGGGCATAAGACTGAACTTTATGGCCTGCTCTGTGTCAAATTTATGACATAAAACAGCAGTGATGTTGGCAAGATTATGAACTATTTCGGTGGCATCTAACCCGCTCATTACCCAAGCAATTTGGACCACCCCTCGCACACATATGTACCCCCTTTTCTCTGCCCCCATGGCCCAATGTCCCACCTACTAGTTCCAATGAAGAGTGCATCTCATTTATCAAAACATGTTAGTTTTGATGGTATATTTCCAGGGTTTTTTGTCTGTAAGTCGCAGACAAATATTATACCACTTTTCCAACATTACCTTGACTAACTCAAACCTCATTCACTTTCTCACTTGATGCTTTTTCTCTTTTTGGCATGATTCAAAAGTTAAAATGTTTTTCGATTTGAAGCTTTGTGGCATTAATGTAGATTCCTTAAAATATGTTTAAAATAAAACTTGTGAGCTAAATAGAAAAAAATTCCTGATTTAAATTGCCCATGAGAAAATTAACAAGCTGTACATCCAATTTTCATCGCTATGCATTTTTATGGTCTTTATCACTGTTTTGTAATCAAGTATTATGTTTTGAGAGAACAGTTATATGAAAGAATGCAGGTGCGTCATTGTAATTTACTCTCAGATGTCTGACGATATCAGAGTTAAGTGCCTGCTGATCTCATTCAGTGAACCTCTCTGCAGAAGCATCATCTTACTTTCAGCCTCTCAAAGCACTTACGTGTACTTTTCCTTCAGCCAGAAAAGAGAAAAAAAGTAAGATCCAAAAATCATATCCTCGAAGTCTCTAACAAAATGGAAAAAAACTTCGGCATTGTTTGTTTAAAGTGGGGCCGAGGTATAATTCAGGAAAGGCTTTTGACTGTTTGCTCTCCTCGGCAACTGTTCATTGATGTCAGATTATAGTGTTATATGTTATAATATCCCCCAATCCCTCTATACTTCCCAAGTTTTATACACAGGAGTGCCTTGCGGCCCAGACTGATTTCCCCTTATGCTGTGTACAAAAGGCTTTGTAGTGTAGAAAGATCAAGATGTTGATGATATCTTATTGCGAATATTCTCATTTTATTGTGTTTCCCCAATTAAGTTCATTGTTTTGCCCTCACTGTACTGGGTCTCTTGGCCTAGTTCATTTGTTATGTTCTCTCTAGTGGTCTTATCCGACGTAATTAGGCCGAAGCAACAGAAGTGACTTGGCTATTTAACATCTAAATTATAATTTGCAAATCTCATTGCTGTAAAAACAAGGAATTATGGATTAACCTTAGTGAAAACTTTGTATTTTTAAATTAAAAGTAAATGCCAGCTCAACAAAGTCAAGTAATGCCTGTATTTAAAGCTTTGTTACTTTCTCTCTTAAACTGAATCTGGAAACTCTAATGATATGGTATTGGCTTTAATTGTTAATCCTTTGTAATTTGCAAGGAGATACCTATGATTTCAAACCCAATATACTGTTACCCTATTTCCTCAGCCTTTCCGAATATTAAAGAGCAACTTTCAGTGTGAATTTGACACATTTTAAATTCGATTTTGGAGACAAAATTACATTGGTTAGGTTGACCAATTTCAGAGCTTCACAAAAGAACAATTTTATCAGTCAGCACAGAGTAATATCCTCAGAATGTACTTGAATAAGTTTCTTGGAGACATGTGAAAGGGTGGAAGTATATTTATGAAACTATTCTTGGTACCAAATAAAAAAATAGACAACATTTTTAAAGTCCTATTAACCCTTATGTTGTGTTAAGTTGCTGTCCCTGAAATGTTTAGTATGAATTTATGCAGTAGCTTCCATCCACATTACATTGTGGCTGTTCTGGGCCTATAGTATTGCTTAGCTTGTATGCTTTCTGACGTCAATTCTCAAACGGTTTGACCCATTACATCTCAGGGTCGTATTTATGTTGCGAAACCAGATTCATCTCTTGGCAAGCCATGAGTGTTTATACTCTGCTGATACATCACTCTCGTTTTCTGAGAAGTCTACGAAGATGGATTTACATCCAATCACCTGAAGCAGGAGTGTAGATACTACTGAAACACGGTAACTGTGTTTATACCAGATCATATACCCAGAGATCCACACTTATATTGGTTTATGCTGCACCAGTTTTACAGCAGGCTGTTTTGAAAGCTTAGATAATGGATGGGCATGGCCTTTCTAGATGCAGCCAGCACAAGCCGTCTGCTCTTGTAGTATTTTCATTTCCTCAAGACCAAATGTTCTGTGGTATGACTTTCAGAATTTCCACGGAGGAAAAACTTGATTTATGCTCTTATAAAAAAAAAAATTCGCTGAATAAAAAAGTGGGAAAGAAATATTGGCATCAGCTGCAGTTGTAAACTTTAGAGTAAAATGCTAATATTGAGTATTTTGTGTAATACACTTATGTACATGTATCATATTTAAGTGGCACTTTGAAGCGAATGAACATTTTTGTAGCCAGGAAATAAGAAGTCTTTAAAACAATCTTCTGCTTTTTGAAGGACGCCAGTCATAGACAGTATAATGAGAAGTCATGATATCAGAAACCAGTAGTTCATTGACTCGGTGAGGAAGGTGAAAATTCCTGGTGAACTTATCACAGAAGAAATAAATACTCCTGGTCTTCTTACAATCTTCTACTTGTAGAAACAAAGATGGACGCCAATTGTGGACAATTAAGTGAGGATTCTTGACCTAAAAAACCTTTAGCCCAATGAGTCAATGAGAAAGGTTTTAATGCCCTGGTGGACTTATCGCAGAATAAATAAATCCTCTCTGTGGTGTGTTACTTACAGTTTATATAAGAGGACTCTTCTCTCACCACCACATCCCAGCATTCCCTGGGCCCCCAAAAAAAGAAAACATGGCATGTTATTTATTAGGTAAAGCTAGCAGGTTTTGTTTGTGTGAGGAATTTACCCGAAGATGCTGATTGTTTGCGGGGAGAATGATCCAACAGCTGCAGAAACAATAGCTGACTTGTCTCATCTATAAGTTTTATTTAAGTGTAATTCTAAACTAAACCAGATGGAAATCATGGCTACAACATTGATGCTTTCTCTGAAAGTCATGTATATGTCATATTATGTGTATTTTGAATAGTTTTTATTATCAGAAGAGAAGTTGTTGTAATCAATGTTCAGATTTCTTTTGAAAATTCCCAAGAAGCAATATTGCACCCACTAGTAGAAGTTACATAGGGATTTATGTGATTTTAATTTTCTGCTTTTCAAAACTTCCATCATAAGGGATATCACTGAAACAGGTCTTTTCATGACATGAGCAAATTAAAAATTTGGAAAACAAAGTCTTCGAAAGGTGTTTAATTTATCGTGACAGTGTGAAAAGATTGGGTGCACACTTGCGATGGACCTTTAGCCTGAGGTTGCATGCAGTGGTCTGTTGTGGGTATTTACAGTTATTGCATTAGATTGGTCAGATTAATTATGGTGCCTGTGGCATCATGCAAGCCACTGATGATAGGTGGGCTACTGGGGGAAGCCAGGCCCATTAAATATGTAGCTGATGACTGATTAGCCCTCGATCTGGTTGTTTGAGGTGGATAGCGAATGTAATATAAGAGTGTGTCTCTGATACCCCGTAACCCCGCCCCCAGGGACCACGTTTTGTTAGTGACGGAGGTAGCGGCTTTCTTTGCACAATTTAACAAGTCACTGGAGCAATCTGAATCGTACATTAATAATATAATATAAAGTGTGGTTGTTCCCTTTGATTTCTATCCTCTTCATCAATCAATGAAGTACAGCACATGCAACAACATGCTCTGTCATCCTGCCCTGGACACTGCCTTTTTCATTTTTTAATGTTCGATGCTGTTGACTTCAACAGTATCTTTTTTCACTTTTCCATCAAAGACAAAGATCTGGATACTTTGGATCAATCTAATTTTATAATCGAACAAAAATTAATTTTTTTATTTATTTTTTCTTTTTCATTGGCTGTTGCTGTTCCTTGCAGCATTTCCTTGCCTTTGGTGACATTTTAAACATTTATCAGATGAGGTCTTGAATGTGAGTTGGCTCATTGCTGTGATAAATGTTAATATTGCACTGGTTGTCATCTAAGCATGTCATATGTAGTGTGATTTGATCCTGTCAATAAAAATAAGCATGTCTAAAATATTTTATTCATCAGTTTAGGGGAGAAAAGGGTTGGAAGAGTGGGTGCAAAGTAAGAAACATTTTCAGTCAATTTACAGAACTTTTACCTCTGCATTATGCTTTAGAAATGTTTTTTGGGGGTTTTTTTTTTTGGTTTTTTTTTTCGGTATGCATGCTGACATGCTTTTTGTACATAAACACACAAATGCAGAAAACATGAGTTGGTACAGCAACCATCTAATGCAGAGCCCAAGAAGCTGTGATGGGAGAGTAACTCCATACATATTGAAAGAAGAAAGCCCAAACTTGACAGTGTGAGATTTTTTTTCCCCGGGAATATACATATATCTATATACAGTAAGATATTGTATATATGAGATTCAATGACCATACCAATAGTGTCAGGACTGTATGTGAAACAGAAAAGAAAACAGTATTTTAATCAATATTATGGATATGTTCATGACATTTCTGTGAAGATTCTTTGAACAACCAAATGCTTGCAAGTAGGCATTAATCCGTGTAAACTCCAGTTGTGTATCAGTCAGCTTATGGTGTTTGACTGATAGTCTGGAGATTTGGGGGATTGAGTAACAACTCGATAGTTACATGTTTCACAACAGCAGTTGGTGACTCTATTGGTGACCATGGTACGGCACTAGTAAAGTTTAATAGTGGCAGGATGAGTGGCTAAGCTGCGATACACCAGTAACTAATGCTTGACAAGTCCAGTCTGGGCCAGCAAAACTGCCATGGAATTTATTTGATACACTTTAAGTCATCAACCTTTTCAATCACCAGGCGTATAACCACTGCAGTGTTCCCAACTGTGGAATTTGTCATTTTTGCCTCAAATGATCGAAACTTGAAATGGAGCCACAGTAGTGCGGTGGCTAATTGTTTCTTCACCTTAACCGATGGCTAAAGAAACATCTCCATGGGATTGCTATACACATGCTGAACGGGAGAGAAAATAGTCCAGTAGATGGTCATTTGCCCATGTCCCGTTTCTAGACACGGACAGGACAGTATCCTCAAGTTACTTAAACAGTGTGGCCTCTTACACCACGCCTTTATCCAGCCGTAGAAATGAGTTTTATAATTTTTTTAGTTGCACTTGATTATATTTTGTCCTCTACTCGTATACATATTTTCATATCAGTAATTATTACCTGCTAACTTGATGAACAGAGAAATTCCATATCGAGAATTTAGTAATTTAATATATTTGTTTTAATGGATATTGTTACATGTAGAAGACTCAGGCCATTAAATACATTGATAACATTAAATAAAATAAACATTTATTGATGTTCAACCCGTCACCCAATGAGGGTTTAATTTCGTGAAGAACAGCAGCCTGGTATACAAGCAGAAGAACATGTGTGTTTTTTTGCACGTCTGTAATTTCTCAAAGCTATGACTACCGCCATACTGTCACAGCATTTAATTTTACGCCATTTTTTCTTGTGGCTTAATTAATATTTGCATACCCAATGAATGTTATTCTATTTTGCTCAAGATTTGAGGGAGAACAAAAACAGAGTGCTCAGAATAAAGCGATGATGTTTGGAAATAACGTTAGCAAAGTTTGCAGAATACATTGAACACAGATTCTCACAAAGTTACAGAGCCTTGCGGCATGGAGTGTCTCCATATGCTAAAGCATTGTAGTCTTCGGCAATCACACACTATTCAGCACATTTTGTGCATTTTGTGTGATACTTGTCAATTACATACTATATGAAATGTCGATCACTGACCACCTGTAAGGTGTATAACAGTTTGGCAGTCTTTGTGTCAATTGTAGGCGATGCTTTTCTATAAGATGATAATTACTATGGAACCAGCTGTACATCACCTTGACAGATGACATAAATTTGCAGCCACATGTTAGTTCACAGATATTATAAACTTATAATGGTAGCTGAATAATGTGATAATTACAAGTTAAGTGTTTCCACATGTGTGAAATGGAAACAATGGGACTCTCCTAGTCTCTTATGGTAAATGGTGATATTATCTGATCTTAGATTCAGATTAGTCATACCGTCTGGCCTTCATGTTAACATGAAATTGAAATTTTTCAACTCATTTTTTATGAGGCTTTGACGATTTTAGGACAAAAAATGTATGACTTACCAAAAAGCAAGGAACATTGTATGCAATTGTATGATTTTATGGGCAATAAATTCACCATTCACATACAGAGTTAGTTAATATATGTATGTATAATATGTGTAATATGTATAATGAACATCTACTAGTATATTCAGTACAAGAATTTACCCTCAGAAAGTTACAAACAGTTGCATAAAAAAAAAGAATTGCTTAGAATAGAACTTAAATAACAGTTGTGAGAAATTGCTGTTTATGAAGCATCTTGCTTGCCTGTGAATACCTGATCTGTATCATCCATATTTACAGTGAAGACAAAGCCAAGTTGGTGATATACTCATGCAAATACGGTCCGCGCTTACCATTATAAAGTCAGTGGGTATAAATGTACCATCACCCGAAATTGGTTAAACAGCATTTGAAACAGTACTTGGTGCTCCCTTGAAGTTATTTTGCTGGACATCTCTACTCAGACAGTATTAATGGGATGACGACTGAAGCCTAGTTTATTGGTCACGTTAATCCGTTTATCTTTTCAATATGGAGATTAAATAAAAATTGGTCTGGACTTTGTCTGAGCATTGGTACAATAACTGTGAATGCTTTGTCTCCCTTGATGCGAGGGTTATCTACTGGAAGGTCCCTGGACATGAACTTTACTAATAACATTTGGTAGATGTATCTGATGATATTGTAATGACCTGAGATGCACTTTGAGCCCCTTCAGACCCCGCCTGTGTCAGACCGATGCTCTTGGGCGCAGTGTTGAGGAAGGTAATCAAGAATAAAGCATGTGTCGTTCAGATCGCTTCACAGTTCTTGGCGGTCAGCAGAGATCGCAACGCCTAAGGTTAACGGGGTACCGAGTAATTGTCGATTGTAAACCCGAATTATTTGGCCAGCCTGTGATAACAATAAGAAAGGGGACCGTGCAATAAAATCAAATGAACACAGTTGGCATTTGGAGAGATGATCTGAATTGTCCAAGGCAAGGGTGTGAATGGAGTGGATTGTCTCTCTCTCAAATCTAATATTTCGCAATCATCCCGTCAGAGAAGCTGCGACAGGAGTGAGGTAAGGGGCTGAACATATGCTTTTTTCTCCCTTCCCGCTCTGCCGTCTTTCAGCGGCAAGACGTAAATGAGGTCCGCGTAATGCAGACCCAAAGCAAAGGGTCGTTACTCATGCCACCATAGCCAGGGGCCACAGCTGCACAAACAAGCTGAAGGTGTGATATCATTTCCTTGTCCTGATGGGATGAAGCCCGGATCAGGGCCTATTTTCCAATATCACTGCCCTCTTGGTAAATCGTCCATGCCCCAAGGGAGCCAGTCAAGATGGCTCTCGTTCCTACAAAGCCATTGTTGCAGAAATCAGACAATTATTCAAGAGTAATTAAGCCTAATGCTATCATGAGTAGGTGTGAAAGGGTGATGGGAGAGTCCAGTGGAAAAGGACGAGAAGACACCCAGTGATTTGTACATCTGAACTAGGCGTCTGACCTCCTAAGTGGTTTCAAACTTTCTGCCGAGTTTCGTCACGCAAGGGGGACACTGCCTTCGCCGGCGTTTAGCCTTCTTCTGGACTGACGCGAATTCTCCCTTGGTCAAGCAAACCTGTAAACTTAATCTCAGAAGATGTCTGCCTTCAATGATTTATCAGCTTTGCGATTGGTCCATCGATCATACTCAAATGTTTGGGAGACAATATTTACCGGTCCCTTTGAAAGTGTCCAGGGAGACAACGGACTAGTTCACAAGTTTTTCTGGGAGACTCCGATAATGGCTACACCAAAGGATGCCATCTCTTGAGGAGGGACTTTTAATAGCGGTAAATAAAACCGAATGGATTAGTCTGTCAATTTCACAAAGGTGTGAACGCTGGAATTAGATTTTTCTTTTCTCTGGCCACAATATGAGGCTGCACGGAATTGCATCATTTCGGGTATCACACGGCACCGGTTTCATGGAACCTCTATCTGGCTAACAGTTAGCACCTCTTCGTTGATATGGGCCTATCCAATTTCTATAGCAGTCAATCAAGCTGTGTCTCTGACAACTAGCATCATAAAGGTGCTCAGTGATCAGCCTGCAAAAGATTAAGCTATTCAAATGAAGTGTCTTTCATAACAGTTAGCAGATTGCATGTCATGGTGCAATTTTCCAAATCTGGCCTACATTTTTTTTCAAAGTAATTTGTTTCTCGTGAAAGAAGAGCTGTTTGAGTTATACTTTGTCTTTAAGGCTGTAAAAGAAAAAAAAACAGTTCACATTTGGTGTAGATTACGAAGTTTTTAAGGTTATTATCTGAGACAATAAAGTTGTTTAAGTAAAGGTTTATTTGATATAGTTGTGAATCTTTTTTTTTCTTCACGTGAGAGGAGGGGTATTCAGTCGTGTGTGTGCAAATCAGTGGTGTTATTCCACTGCTGTTGGCAGGCTCTGCTGCATGCTCAAACAAACAGCAGACTTTGGGATATCACTCGAACTGGAAACAGAATCTTGGGGAGAAAATGATTTGAGAAGGTGGAGAGAAAACATTTCAAATGAGATTTTTTATCAAGCCTGTAAGATAATGCTTTTTGTATACCAGAGGCCATTACTCTTGAGGAAAGTTTATTTATGTAGAGATGAAACCGTTGAAATTGTTGCCTTTCTCCATTTTCTGGGTCTTCCCAGAAACCAACTGCTTCAAAACAGCAGCTGGTGGATGGAATGCAACAGGCAGTTTTTATTTTCAAACTCAGATGATGTCATTGGAAGTATAATTTAAAATGAAGCATTGAGACAGAAGAAAAAAGGATGGCAGACATCAGTTTTAACCTCTCTGGAAGGAAAAACAGCTCAGAAATTTGACAAGGTAACCTAAGTTAAGTGTCATTTGTAAGAGGATAGCCTGGGAATGTGGACAGCAGGAAGTTGACTGTTAGGACTCTAAAATTCAAGATAGTTCGCATCATCCTTCAATTGATCTTACTAACATCCATCCAATAACATCATTTTCAACGTCTTTGGTAGACATTTTTTAGTTAACTTAAGTGCCACTCTGTTTTTATTTAAGAATTCTTGTCGGAAGTTTCACATCTGTCTTTCTTCAGTTTTCTTTTCTCTTTACCCAATGTTTTCAGATAGGATGCATTTCCTTTCTGAAATCTGTGGAAACAAAAACCACTAACTTGATTGAAATGTTCCAAATGTTCTGCATTTAAAGTTCTGTCAGTTGTTCATCAGTACAGCTTTTAAAAACAAAATTTAAACAGACCCATGCAAAAAATGCCGAAACAGTCAGATGAAACGTGAATCACTATCTACAGAGATTAACGAAAGTTTTACAAAGCTATTACAAAGTTTATATGAAACAAAACCTTAGCAGTGTTTGCCGAGATGTGTTAGGCGAGTGACATACAAGTGCTGGAAGCTGTGCTGATGATAGTTATTTAATGATGAAGTGGTGAAGATGAACAGTGACAACTGTTTCCTTGTGTCCAAGTTCTCTTGTTATGATTGACAGAATCAAGCAATATGAATTTGTTCCTTCATCTTGATAAAATCTTAATGTCACTTAGCCTCAAGGATCTGTCGATCCACAGATGCTTCTCTGTCCAACGTCCAATAAATCCTGACTTGCCCCTTATTCCAGAAATTGATTTACATCGTTTCTCACACTATTTCACTTCCTTGATGTTGTTATAATCAGTTCGAACAACTATAAATCTGTCATCAATTTGATATAACAGATTGGCTTTTATTTTTGGAGGTAACAGATGACCTTGGCAGTTGTCCATGGCCAATGCCCTTTGATCCTAGGAGATAATCTTAACAAATTATTTATTCTCATTTATTCTCCTATAAGTAGCAAATTATCCTCATCTTGGGTGTAAAATTTCAAGTTTAAGCACTTGTATCAGAAATGCATTTTCTTCTGCCATTCTATGCATTGTAGTTTTAATTCTACTTTAATAAAAGTCAGTTTCTGTTTTCTCAGGTAAGTGTCAAGGAGTGATTATTGTTAAATCCAAAACATGTATTTACCTTGCATTAATGCATCATTGATAAACAAATATGTGTTTCTGTGCTGGAGGTTCATGTACTTTTCTGCTTATTCATCCCATCAGTGGTGACCAACATGTGGTTGTTGTAAACGTAAAAAAAAAAAAAATGATTCTACTGCATTTTTTGTGTGTGCAGTCATAATTCTGTTGATGTGGAATAACTCTAAGATATGAGTTATTAGAGAGGTTCTGTTTTAATGCTTTCACATAGGTAGGAGGGCCTAGTGAAAGGTGGGAGGACAGTCACACCTGGCCTTGATTAACCCTTAACAAGCTTTCAGAACCCTGGCTTTACCCAGTTACTCAACGGCTGAGCAAGGCACATGGTATATCTTACTCAATCCTAATCTTGGGAACAGAAGGGGGCCATGTTTGGTGGGTGTCGATGACTTTTCTCAGCCAGTGCGCTCTTCATCAGGAAAACCAGACCCTCTGGCAGATTTTAATGTTTGAATTACATCAGATATTAAACGCTGTTGGCATCACATTATTTTCATCCTTCATAACCAAGACTCATCTTATAGATGGTAATGTAGCCAGACAAATGCACCCACAGCGGTGTGTGCAGTTTCTTGACGGCAGGTTTTAGCGTCCTGCCCGACGCAGGAATGATATGATAAATTAAGCCACATCTTATTATCATCTTGATCGCAGGATACTTTTCCATAGAGTAAGAAAGTGCTCAGAGGTTACATTAGCATTTGGTATATCATATCATACATCAAGAAAAAGCTCTTCTTCTATGCTTTAATGAAAGATTAAAAGAATTTGATATCGGCTTTTATATGTCAGCTAGTTCTGAAGGCAAGAGTAAAGAAATGGTATCAAATAATAAGTGTTGATAATCACCACATAGGTACAATTGATACATTACTTAGTCAAGATAACATCATTACGCTTATATGGAAATGTACATGTAGCATTGATGTGTTGGCAAGATCAGAATTACTGTGCCAGGTCTGATTTTTTTTTTTTTTTTTTGTTTCATGCGTAGGAAAGTGTGTGTTTACTTTTGAATATGAAGTCTTACCTGCTAAATATTAGTTGCTTTATGTTGGCACCATTAAATCATTATAATTGCATCACTGGTGACAATTTTATGATCACAGGGTTTGGCTCCAATACATCCCCATGGTTTTGTGGTTCCATGCCCCCTGGCTGCCAGACCCGAACAGTTATGCAGAATATTTTGATATCAGCTATTTATGGCCCCATTAGGCCTTTTGGATGTGCCTAATTCACTCTGCACTCTTTTGAAGTCACAATTAGGACTTTTTGAAGATGCCCAGAATTTCATATTGCTGTCTGCCAAGACTGTGACGAATTAATGGAGCTTCCAGCTAACAGTCTGCCTACTTGTCTCCCACAGCTTTTTCTCGATAAGTTCCAGTTATACTGTACATGTATAGTCTCTGTTGATTTACAGCCATTTGGGACAAAACTCAGCACTCATACATACAGGCTAAGTTTAACTTCAGATAGCTAGTTCATACAAAAACCCAAGTCTAATTTCTTTAAAATTTTGTGCATCAGTCATTGCCAGAATTTAGCAAATTGTTATTTTGTCTTGCTACCCTGCAACAAGTACTTTTAGCCTGCCTTTTTATGTGTGTGAGTGGGGTTGGAGTTGGGTGGAGAGGAACTATTGACTACAATGTTCTTCAAGAAAACAAAAAGGGAGATGCTAGAAACAAATGCCGAAGTAAATTGCCCTTACAGTTTTTTGAAAGTACATGTGTATATACCAGTATCTATATTTTGGCTTATACGTACATATTGCCAAATTCTCCTTTAATACCATTTACCCTTTGCATTTAAGTCTCAAATGATTCTGTGTCATATCACTTTAACAATTATTTTTTTCATCAGTGGTTTACATAGTACTCAAAACTGAGTCTTGCTCATTTTGATACTTTTTATGGAGGTGGGTTTGCCCTTGATCTGGCAGTAGCACACCTGGTCAGTGCTCGTTATCCACAAGCCACCCAGATGTGACTCTCACCTCCCAGGTAAATTGGGCCAAGAAAAAAGAAAGAAGAAGCAAAGTCTAATAAGGCAAGCTTCGAAGTAAGCATTGATACTGTGAATGAATGGTCTTAGAGCTAGAGCCAGGATTAATGGCTAGCTAAACTAGAAACGGTGTTCAAGGCAATCCAGCGTCTTCATGAACGTCTCTGTTGCTTCCAGTACGTAAAATCATCCCATGTTGGCCACATCAGTTGTCTGACGAGTTGTGCTTAGGCTCGAGACAGAGCCATCATTGGAATCGTCCGCAGTTTGGCTTTCTTTGTTGTCAATTAGTGGGTAGAACAGCTGGGGTTGCCGCCTGTTGTCGTTGCACATTAGGTTTAAGGCCATTAACCGATCTACAAGGAAGGTTGGGTTGCCGAAAGAGAACAAGAAAAAAAGATATGGAAACACTCCAATCCAAAGAACGGCAAGAAAAACTTTCACGATTGCAGGCATCAAGATTTTCAAGATTCGGTAAAATAAGTCTTTTGTAAAAATTTCATAGCTCATTTATTCATAGACAGGAGGTCTATAGCTACCTCACTGAGAGAGGACATGCGAAATCCAATCTAAGCCTAGTGGCTGGCAGCCTGTGATAAGAATCTAGGCAATACGGAATATTTAATTTTACAAATTCTTCGAGTGACAGTTTCTATGGTTCGGACATGTGTTAGAAGTTCCTTCTCAAGTACCCTTTTACAGAGAGCAGAGAAAAACAGCCCTCCAGCTTAGAACAACATCCAGTTATCAGCAGTAGGTCTCCATGGGCAAAGGCCTGGTCTGTGTTGTATATATCCACACATATAGTGCTCGGCCAGTTGGTCGCGGATGATATACTGTCTCAGTAGCTGAGCACTCTGGATTTTTATAATTGAAAGTTAAATTAGAAGCTCAAGATCAGCAGTCATGCTAATCTTAATATAATCTTGAGGCCACTTTTGCAACACCTTTCTTTTTTTTTTTTTTTTTTCCAAGACATTTGAGACAAGCTTCATTACTCCTGAAAGTCAGCAAGGGTTTAAAAATATGTGTCGGTGTGTTATGAAAAATTTACAAATATCTTGTAATACATAGGCAGTGTATAACCCATGATGACCATAGAGAAGTAAACAGGCTTGACATGTAAATTGTCTTTGTTTTACATGTAAATTATCTTTGTTAATCCCTACTGAGAAAAAAACAGTAAAGTAATGTTACATAACATCTATGAATTTTTTTTAACATTCCCATCAGTTTTTAGTGGGTATAGGGATTGTACTTTGTGGCTGTGCTTACATCTTCAAGTGGAAGATAATGTTGTTGGGTTTTATTTCCTGAAAAAAAATTTCCCCAGAATTGCCAAGTTGACTTGTTTTTTTTTTATTGATTGTAAATGTACTTGTGAACTGTGACATTAGGTCAGCTGTTGTCTGTGTTTTACATAAGGCAGCTAAAGGCCTGTATTTAAATGCCAAGGATACACCAAAGAGAAATCATTAGACATTTGTATATCTGGACAAACCGGAATAAAGGCCCGATGTCTCCAAGATATGGATTACGAAGGGAAGATGCACTGCGGATTAAACAGATTGTCTGCCCAAGACAAATATCCGCCATGTCACCCTTTAGGGGTTTAATCGTTTATTACCACCCATTGTTTGCCTGATGGATTTTTTTCTTTGCCGGGTACGGGCAGTTTGAAGCAGCAATCTGTTTGACACCAGTTGCATCTTTTGTACGCTCGATTAAAATGCCAGCTATTAATTGATGAATGAAAAGGAAGATGCCGGATGAGAAATGTGACAATGTTTGAAAAAGGTGCATCCTAGACAACAGGTGTCTGATTATTCTTAGAGGACTATAGGATTATCTGGCAGAGAACGCCTAACTATTTCAAATTTAAGAGTTGACACTTTCCTTGTCATGTTGCCATCCGCCCCCAACACATAATGATGATTTATCAAGGGGTTTACAAGCACTTGAATGTGTTCCGTTCCAGGTCTTGCCTGGTTTGAAATATACAGATGTGGATGACATGCATGCCGTCTGTTAAAGGTGTTTTTTTGTTCGATATTTTCCCCAGTCACACACATGTAGATGTATGTATTCACTACTTAAACCTGGTATGCATGTAGATAATAAAAAGGCTGTCTTTTAAATTGTGCAGACTGATAATGGTCAAATTTTTCAGATGTTTCAAAAATTTGGCTGACTGGGATTATGCTTACAAAAATCAGGTGCTTCACACTGTGGAACTCAAGTTCATTGCGTGTGTAGGATTCCATATGATGGGTGCAATTAGAACATTGTTTATTTGCATTTGATCATTTGTCCAGGTATTTGGGAATCTTTAACATGATGTACCTGCTGTCCACACCTGATGGAAGAGTAATCATAGAGAATGACCATTGTTGACAGTGGATGACAATGCTGGCCCTTCCACTACAGCCTGCCAGCCAGCACAAACAATAATGTTAGCATAACAAAGACGAAGTAAATTTATCTGGCTCATAGGCTCACACCAGATGTGCGGCGTAGTTCCCCTAGCACACACCAGAGGGAGACACTCCCTACAGCTGGGGGCCATTGACATTTTGGTCAAGGTGAATTTCTGATAAAACTTGGATCGAGATTGATGTATGGTTTTGATTAGATTCTGGAATCGGTTCCTAGCTGATTTATTCACCTGTTCACCGCCGATATCTGGGCTAGGGGTGTTTTCTTGGTGGTAAGCCATTGCGATTGATCACCTGTGATTTGGATACAAAATCCCCTTCCCCTGTTTTCTCAGAAAATTTCATATAAAGTCAGGGGTCAGTTGAGGTGGTGTTTGCCTGGTATCTGGAGTATAAAATATCCCTCTGCTTCAGCCTCGGGGAAATGATACCGAGTTAGATTCATTTACGATTAACACCAGATTGACTTCAATAAAGCACATGTGGATCTCATAGTCTTGTCCCACAGAGGGCCACAAAAACAAACTCCTTAGGGGAGTGTGCTGTATCTCTTCTGGAAGGGTATTTCTGTATGTTTCACTTTTCTTCTCTCTCTTTTTTTTTTTTCTTTGAAGGATGTAAAGAGGAAGTAAATTCATGTGCCATTTAAGACAATGAGTTATTTAATATTGAAAGATTCGAGCAAGATATAAATTTCATCTGTGTCACTTTATCTGAGATGATCCGAGCGATAGGGCAGAGTGAAGTAGACTGGTCACTGAGAAAGCCTTCTTGGCAATTCAAGGAACTATTCTTAACTCTTCAAAATTTCAAGACTGGTTTTCCAGTCACCATATACATTACTGCTCTTTGAAAAACATTGTTGTTTTAAACAGACCCAACATGTATAGGACTACTTAAACAGCTTTAAGCATGCTGTATTATTCTACCCATGACTTTGATCTATGGTTTTTTGCAGAGTCAGAAATATCAGATACCATAAAGCCCCTGCAAATTCATCCTCAGTAAAACATAACTTTTCACGGCATTTGCTATCTGAAAGTAGAGTTCGTGGTACACCCAAATGTATTGCATGGGCAGGGTAACATATGAACTTCACAGGAATGGTAAAATTATAAAATAACATCTCCAGATCAGACAACACTGCTCTTGTATGCCAAAACATGCACAATATCTGTGGTTAAATTTTTTTGAAGGCTTAGGGCAAGCTAAATTTAAGAGATACATGTAATTTATGAGGTTTATTGGCTGTAGTGCCTTTGACTGCAGCCAAGGAATGTTGAAAATTGAAGCAGCCCTGAAGATCAAGATGCAGTTTTATACCGGTCCATGCTCTTTTGTGTCCGAGAGCATTCTTTGTGACTCTGGTACATCACACTTAATTAGACTACAATGTGGGTTTAGGTGAAAGCATGTTTGTGAAGGTCTTAAGTTTACAAACAGTGCCGATGTGCGAAGTGGAAAGAACACGTAGAAGTCGTCCTGCTCCGAGACGTCTCCGAGGGGAGAAGCCAGCGCGCGTGCACACTCTGTTCCCGACGTCGTGGCAGTAGATGTTTGGCAGCCAGTAAGAAAGAGGCTTGATTTTCTCGAGCAGCCAAACTCTGTTTTCGGACGGTTGATTGTTTGCTTTCTGGGCTATCATCCTCGTATGTAACTGACCTCAGGGCTAATTAAGCATGTTCAAGATTTACCTGTTCAAGTTTTTCAGGTGGGAAAGTCATGATCGGCTAATTTACAAAACTTATTCAGTCCTGCGATAGGAACTCATCATGGATGACCTTTACTAAAGCAGCAGGGCAGTTTTCTTAAAGGAAGTTTTGGTAGACATAGAAGTGCATGAAGACTAGGATAAGGATTGTCTCAGTTATTAAAAAAAAAAAAAAGCAAACAGATTCTAATATTTATTTTAAAATTGTTTTGAGTGCTTGAGTTCAACCAAGTGAGAAGTATAATACTGTGAAGTGAAGCAAAGGTACCAAAGAAATGTACTGTTCCATTATCATGGTGATGAGAGAAATTGAGCTCTGGATAAATGTTGCAAGCGGCTGCCATGACGACAAAAGAGCCTGATACAGGCATGTGTGGTGTGTGTATCTGCATGTCTAAATTGCATCGTCTTTCGTCTTTAACAAGGCTTTAATTAAATGATCACGTAGCGCAAACAAACAAACACACATGCCATTTGCGGTCTGTCCCAGCATGCCAGTGTGCTTTCTTTATTTCCACACATTTGTGAAGTAAACACAATTTGTTTGTATCATAAATATGGCGGCCATTACCAGTTTCCCCTCAGTCCACATGTTTGCACGGTGGCACTGGCGAGGATTTCAGAGCAAACTGGCAAGATTCACTGCCGTCAATTCCCTGTGCGACGTTATCAGATCAACTTCTTCACCTCCCTTAAAAACACCAAAGCCACTTTCTTGCTCCACAATTAGCAACAATCAGGACTTTTATCACACAATATAAGTTTTCCTTCAAAAACAGATCGGCATGGGTATTGGGCCATCGTGTCACAGATGTTACTATTAAAATGTCAGGAAGGAGGAGGGGCAAGTCTACACATCTGCTATCTCTAAATTTCATCTGGACTTGCCAGAAGAACTTTTATCTTTCAGCTCCAAAGATCATCTCGATCTAAATTACAGTACACGATTACTAGATTACACGCTTCTTCAGCCAGGCTCATTGCCATCTGGCAAAAAGGTAGCAACTTGTGCCAGTTCTGATATATGGCATATCTTATTCCATCAATGCATGTGGCATGTGCAATGTTGAATTAATTAAACGTGTGTACAGGAAGATTGCTGTATGCTATAGTGATCTGATACTCAGGTATTATTTTAGCCGGACTGCTGCCACGGAACATTTGGGAGAAGATGGAGAAGGGTGTGTGGGGTGAAGCCTATATACAGAAGTGTGGGGTGTAAAACAAAAACATCTGCTTATAACAACTCATTGGACTGGCTGCATGAAAATGTGAATTTCATCAGCAAATGTTGAATGGTATCACCCAAAGTAGCATTATTTTGTTAGATCATCGGATTTCTTAGAGTGTTAATTCTGGCAGTCATTAGTTGTGAAAAGTGTGGCCATTTGGTTTGAAGCAGCAGGCAGTTTGAAGTGGTAGTATCATACCCTACAGTTGTGTGTGCAGCCCCATCTCTTCTGCATGCCTGGCCATATATAGCAGCCATTTTCTCCATCATTAAGGTTGATAAACTACCTGATATTTCGATAGATTAAGAACAAATGCTTCTAGTTCCTCCTCGATGTTTTGGCAACAGGCCTGGAGCTGTCTTAAATCCAGAGTTTCCTGAAGCAGAGGTGCGTATGTAGCGATAGCAAGCGGTGGCCCATCCCTCCCAACTTTTCTTCATCTGAGATGTTCGTGAAAGGCTGGCCATTGCGTCGACGTCGTAGAAAACCTCTGCCAGAATTGAAGACTCACCCCCATTACTGATCTGTTATGTGATGTAGCGTGGTGAATCAACAATTCTCGCGTAACGTGATCCCAAACGTCGGCTTTTCTTGATTTACCTTTCCTGTGATCTGTGGAGAGGCCGCAGTGATAACTAGCCGAGGATGGAAACCCCGCGTGAAAAGGAGGTTACTTTTTTCGAAGTGCAAGCCCATTGCTGATGCGACAACTTGATTGTTATCACAGACATTACAACTGCAAAAATTGTACCAACTTTTTCAGTGAGAAGAATTTCAAAATAAAAGTCCCACACATGTTTACCCAGAGACATGATAAACACGATCTGGGTAAGCCTGCTTGTTAAGGGTTTATTTTCATAGATGTGGAATAAAATCAAGGCCAGGCCGAAGATAGGTGTTGATTTGGCACGAAAACTGGTATCATGGAGTGCATCTCATTTCTGTATAAAACTTATCAGGGGCTGCCTGGATCTCTTGAGTAATAAAACAGCAAGTTGAAGACATTCATCACCAGCATGTAACATTAATGCTGTATCCACACTTTGTGTTTGCACAGCTGTGGATTGTTTTTACAAAGCACATTGTGAAATTGTAGGGGAAGCCCATCTTATTGGCTATATGTGTGGAAAGTGCTGATGGAGAGAGCATTGTTGTGAAGAATCTACTTCAAAATTTCATCACTTTTTTTATGAGAGTGTTAAGTTGATATCAGATTTATGTGACGAGTGCTGAAATGCATCATAAATGCATATGCGCAAGTGTACACATGAATGTATCATGGAAAGGGTTGATAATAACTTGAGGAAGAGAATGTTTCCTTGTGTTCACCTGTGTTAACGTTTCTTTTTGGGATGTGAAATGAAATGCACCTGAATTGTTCGTATCAGTATGATTCATCTTTAAGAGAGTATTACATTTTCCTAATGTTGCCAACAGCTTTTTAAAATCACTTGCCCTTGTCACCGACACCTTTCTTTCACTTAAATGCTCATTAAACTCTGACCGATACCTTTCCTCACCTACTTAACTTGACAAGATGGCTGCCAAAACCTTCACTTCCTCTCCGTCTTCACATCAAGCTTATCAAATCTGTGGCAAATTAGCCAGGGTGTCCTGATACGTCAGATCTTAAGAGGTGCAGGGCTTTACCGTGGGGCACCTGTACGGTGGAGAATTGACGATAGGGGAGGAAAACTGATAGGCCTGATACTGTCAAAGTCTGGCTAGATGACAAGAGATACTGCACAACGTGCAACTCATTAGCATAATCACTCGCTGATTTATGACAGCTTTGACTGCCGAGGCTTGTAAGGAAAAGTGATAGAGGTACTATTGAATTTTTGCACTGATGCCCTCTGGAAGGAGAAATTGAAGAGCATGTGCCGGAACTCTTCTATTTTTGTACAGCCTTACATGATTAATAGAAAAACATTTAACCATGGCACTTTCAGTGGAAATTTGAAATATACATGTATGCATTTTGGCAAGAGAAATTGTTTAGTGGTTTTTGAGAAAGAGTTCTTAAAAAGACTTCAAGTTGGACTTCTGATTGTCTTTTTGCTTGTTTAATTGGGAAAAGAAAACACTGATGTAGAAATTAAACTTGTGTACACATGTGTAAATATTTGTATCCTTTAAGATTGTTAAATTATAAGACACTTCTAACAGCTGTTTAATTGTTTACGCTATCATCTTAGCAGGTGGCAAAGTTATTGAAACTTTTGGGTTAATATACGCCTTTTTTGTAGGAAATCTGAAGGAATGGATAAAATTAAACCTTTTTGGGGTGAAACTGTAATAATAATCCTGGTTTTTAAACGTGAACTGATTACAGAAGGCAAGCAAGAAAAATTTCATTTTCTTAAAGAAACATCGATAAAGTTACACAGAGAGGTGGTCGTCTCTGTTTGAACAAGCACGGAGAAGAAACTGTGTGTGGTAGCCTGAACTGTAGTGGGACGTTGGTAGCTGGCCAGGAAGAGACATTGTTGTAGCTCCATCAGAGAGTTACCTTGGGATAAAGTTACCCCCAACACTATCCCCCCACAGCATGTAGAGATATTAAGATAGATGTGGTGGCTGGCCGGCTGCAACTTAGTCTCTCCCCACGCTAGTATAAATAGACAGGGTCTGCTCCCAAGCACTGTTCTTGGCCTGGGATTAACATCTAGCCTGATGAGATCGGCAAAGATATTTCACATAGTTGCCCAAACAAAACTCGTCTGTCTTGACTTAGGTTTCCAATCAACGTTAGACATTACACGGCACTTAATCAAGGGCCCAGGGGGAAAAATGAGATGGTTTCCTTATGATTATTTGGCTGCACTGCATTCCACATTAATTAGCATTGTATTAAGTTCACAGAGCAAATTCGCATAAATATGGAAAAAATGATACAAATTCCATCCATAAACTTGGAGGGATATCAAGATGCTGTAGGGTTGGCCTTTATGTGTCTTGGAGATAATTTCATTACCGGTTGCATGTCTTCAAATTGAACATGGATACCCATGGAATTTTTATATCTTTATCTGTAATAACATGTCCTTTTTTCAGCAGTTATATGTGTTGTTGTTTGTTGTAGTTGCTGGAAGCTGGAATTCCCAGCCCAATATTACCATGCCATCATTTTGGTGCCTTCTGAGATACACCAATGGCATCTGTTTTATATTAGCTTTTTTATGAGAAAGGAGAAAAACTGCACACTTTGGCCTAATAGCCAAAAAATTCTTCCTTCCATCCAATTACTGGCATGGTATACCATCGTAAAACAGAAATTAATTTGTTGTGAAGCATCTTGGGGCAGTTGGCAGTCGGCTAGGAAACAAAAATCCAAATTTTTGGAAATAACCATCTTCAGTGAAAAATGTCAGGAAAAAGTTTTTTGCCAAAGGAGAAGTTAAAAGAAAAAACTTCGTCAGAATATAAAATGAATGCCTGCCAATTAAAAACACCAGACTGCATGAGTCTGTGTCTGAAATTTCCACGACCTGGGAGTAAAAGAGTCAACTGAGTAATGGGCTGGATGATAGATAAGTGGACGACTGATGAAACCAAAGATCAGATTACATCTTACAGGTTCTTTCACAAACCTCAAGCTTCCACACTACTGTATTTGACTTGAAATTTTGCCCTTCACTAAGTTACTGATTTTGCCTTATCTTGAGAATGCCATTGAACTTACTCAGGTGTGGGAGGTTTGTTTGGAATGTAGAGTGATATACTACCATTTCAGCACCAAAAATAGTAGTTTATATTCTTTATTTTTGTCTAAAAATGTAACTTTTTGAGACAGATCTTTAGGACAGCTACACAGTATTTTAACTATACTTCAAACTTTCTCACGTCAGTTATCTCACTTTGACCTTTGTAATTTTGACTTTTGCATTTAAATTGGTGGCTGGACTTTCTCACGATGATGAAGTTTCCTCAGTTCTCAACAGAGATGTACTTGTGTAGTTTGATCTTCATACAGGTAGATCTCTCTCTCTTTGCATTTATACACAGTGTCCAGGATTTGATTCTGCTACCCCGAAGATTGAATGTCCACCAGATCTGCAGATAATGTGACAGCTATTATGATACTGGTATTTTATGGTCTGATTCTGTTTCTTGTTTTGATAGAAGATTAGATAAGACATCAAAGTGGCTGTAAAGGTAATTTGTACGGTTCTAATCAGTAGAGATTAGGTTTTCTGACCTGGTGTCCTGTAACGTGCACAAGGACAAAGACGTGTACCCACCTCTGTCCAAATCTTGTTGCCGTTTGTTCTTTAAGGGCAGATAGGGGCTACATAAATTAACCAGATTTGGGGTTTATATTTGAAATAACCAACTGTGGTTTCTGTGCTTTAAGTTTCAGCTAATTTATTTTTAAACATTTCACATGGAAGACATAAAACAACAATCAAATAAATGATTGTTTGAAATGATGGTGTTTAAATTTGTTCTGTTAGTAAAATTTAATTGCCGGCTGTCTGGCTGCTCTTCTGAATAGTTGAATAAAAAAAAAGCTTGGCATGGTTAAAAACTTAATGGGTAAGTAGACATTGAAGGAGCAAGCCGAATGTTTAATAGGTGCCGTCTTTGCGTTAATACAGGAGTCAGACTTTAGAATCTGTTTTTTGAGCTGGCGCTTTTTTTTTCCTGATGCATCCGTATTGCGTTAATTGTAATAGAGTTTGAGGCTTGTAATTGGCAGTGATGGGGGTACACAGAAAACATGCTAAAGGATGTGTTGGCTGTTGAACCTATCCAAAAAATAACTGGCAGCGTTTAACTTCATGATGAATCCCTCTATCAAGCGCTTTTCATATACCTTCTGTATGATCCAGTAATTAGGCTCCATTTGGTAGTAATTAAGTTAATATAGATTTTCACTAATGGGTCAGCATGACGCCAAATGTGGTAAGAGTTTGGAAGGACGACTAAGGAAGTTTTCTGCTCAGAGGCTTTGAGAAGTCAAGTGATGTCATAGGCTCATCTAGCTGTTACCAGCTCACAGTCACGAGTGTAAAGGTGCTGTAAAATACTGTATTTGAACTTAAATTTAGACCATGACTGAGTTATTTTTCCCTGTTCGGAGAGTTCTACTCGTGTTAGAAATATGTTGTACGGTTTGGTTTGGAAGGTATGACGATATCCTGCTGGAAAGTGAGAGTTTCAACAACAATGTAGTAATAGTTCATGATGTTTAGTTGCCTCTAAAAATGTATTTTACTGGCAAATCTTTAGGGTTATTACATTAGTTATCATCAACAGTGAGAAGATTTCTTATGTTTGTGCATGGCTGAATGTAAGTGCTGCATTTTATTTGTGCACACTTCTGTTTACGATAGCCTCATGCGGTGCATCACATCAGCTAAAGGTAGCAAGCATGTGGCAGTACCAAAGGCTTTTGAGAAGAAACGTCTTTTAACGGATAAATGTTGATAGACTAAGATGTTTTTACTGTCAGTTCTGTGTGGCTGTAAATATTTTATTTGTAGAAATCACTTTCGTTGTGAAAAAGTAATCTGACTAGTAGTAAAAGTTCATCATAAACCTCCAGATTTGTTTTTGCTATTTCCTTGTATTCTATAAGTATGTTGACCTATTTTAATCAAAAACACGGAAACTGCACACTCACTGAAAAAGTACATAGTCAACATTTTGAAGAACAACAGAAATATTTGTTACCACTCATCTAAACTGGTTCTTTTGAGGAATGACTCCCTCAAATTCTGGAGGGTGGGGGGATATCTGCTATTGACAAAAAATGTCTTTGTGAACAAAGTGGACAAACACAGCTGAAAGTTCCCTTCTTCTGGGGTCACAATTATGTGGTAACAGCGTATGGAATTGTCATTATCCAGTGAGATATTCCCAGCCAATCAATGATGACCAAACAGTTCGCTGAGAGGCTCAGTCTGAAAATTCATGGCTCTCCTTAATTAAGGCACTCTCTAAGACCCCATGCAAACATGCTTGATATTCTTTTCTAATTGATATAGCATCGCTTCCATGTTCAAAGGCAGTGATCTTTGTTTCAAGCTCTGGTAAAATTCCCGGTTCTATTTGCCACATTATTGCCTTTCAAATATAAAAAGGGCAATTTAACATTGAGCAAACAGAATTAATGTAAGGTCTGTTGTACTAGAGACAGCCTTATGAATGTCAAGAAAGACAATATTATACCAGGGTTTCAAAGGCCTCTCAAAGCATTGACTTGAACAATTCCAAGATGTCTGAATATTACACATTTTACTGTCTCTATCATGCATTTGAATGGTAAAAGAAAAAAGAAAAAAAATCCTTTTCATATTGACGAATATTCTTGTTTTCACTGGTTAGATTAATTTGCCAATTAGGCTCGGGGAAATGTTTTAAAGATATTGATTGTAAATGTCTTGACAATGATTCCATTTTGGTTGTAACTTGGCATTGTGAACATAATGTTGGCACTTGGAGATGGCATTTGCTGTTATTTAGATTTTTCCTGTGGTATCGTTTTTTCCTTTATGGATTGTTCAAGTATTACAAGCCCTGAAGGTTGCAAGGCCGAGCAATTCTTCCAAGCAAACAAACTCCTGGGATAATGATTCATATAAACAGTGATCAGAGATGCTTTAACCACTGAGCACTTGGGGCTAAAAGTCAACAGACTTCTCTATTTTTCATCAATCCTCTGATCATTTATTGTGTTAATGATGTGTGCTGAGAAGCAAAATCCACGGTATCGGGTATTGATATCAAATTGTAACCGATTCTCTTTGATACAATCCGGATAAATAATGGATCGCATTTGTAAGAGCAATCATGGGAATATCTCTTTCAATTCCTGTCCTCGGGTCTATGAATCTGGTTGCGGGAAATGACGATGATGTGTCACCCTGAGAAGCTATTGACCAATCATCATGCTGTGCCATTTGCCAACTGCGACTCAATTATTAATTGGTGCTCGTCTTTTACGTTCGTTCTCCTCTCGCTGTCAGATAATAAATCATTTAATTTTGCTCCTCCTGACTTGCGCCACTTGCTTGTTTGACTCTGATCTGTGAGGTTGATTAAATTAATTAGGCTGGTTAACCACTGAAGAATTATTCAATTATATCTAATTTGTTTTTCTATTCTATGGAAGCTGTACCTTAAGGCTGTGTATTAAGTCCCCCTTTACAGAAACCTGCTGATACACCACACATTAGAAGACCAAGTACACACTATTCAGACAATTGTACCATTTATTGTCAGGATTATTAAATTATCAGATTATGATTATGTATTTGTTCATTATATTTTCTCTGAGAGCAATATTGCTTATGTTGTAAAACGGTGTTTCAGAATAGTTCTGAAGCATATGGAATAAAAAGAAATTGGGCATCTATTAACAACAATGTTTATGGTGAAAACTCTGGTGTAGACTTTGAATAATGAACAAAATTTTTACCACAGACCCACATGGATATTGTTTTATTCAATAAATACTGAGCAACATTAGAGAAAGTATTTTGTGTGATCTTTTGGAACCAAAAGCTCCTTGTCTTGCCAGTGACGTTGAGACAATGTACTTGACTAGATTTAATTGTCTCCTAACATTATAAAGCTCCTTAGCATTATAAGGTGTGATATATTTTTCCAGAATCACATTTTAACCAATTTTCACCTTTTCTTCAGGAACACCTGTTAACAGAATACCGATCATGGCAAAACAGACCTTAGACCTGTATGAGCTGTTCCGATTGGTCGTATCCAAGGGTGGGCTGGTCGAAGTCATCAACAAGAAACTGTGGCGAGAAATTACCAAAGGACTCAATCTTCCTTCCTCCATCACTAGTGCTGCTTTTACCCTCAGAACTCAGTGAGTGACCTATTGCAATTTATTTTTTTTAATCGTAAAACATGGATGCCATATTTAAGGCGTTTTGAAATTGATTTAGGCTCCTATTTAGCAAATTGGAGTGTGGACACGTGGTAGAGTTGAATTTGGCTTACAGTGAAGAGCTTGATAATATTACTATTTACTAACTACATGGTAGTTAGTAAAGTTTTAAATCTAAACTTGAGGACAGTCTTTAGGTTTGAATCTGTAGATTTAATTTTCAGTTTTAATGTTCAGATGTGTGTGTAACTTACTTCTTCACAACAGTAAAATGCATCATAACAGTGTATGCTTATAAAATTGAAAACATGAGACGTGTAATCGAATATAATTTACACTTGGGCTATCAGTGAAAGCATTTTTTGTCACCTTTTGTTGCCAAGGGCAGCAGTTGCCATTATTCTCAGAGAGAGGGAGAGGAAAATGCACTTTAAAGTGCCTGGTTTGAAAAGAGCAGTTTATTTGAGACTGATGGTTGCAATGCTGTTGCTGAAGGCCACTTAAGCTATTTGATATCAGGGGATTAGCCTGAATCCAGACACTGAATGGCGGCGTTTAGAGGAAGGGTGTGCATGTAATTGTAGTGTACAGACGTTCACGTACAATTAAGGTCCCCTCCAGAAGCCCTCAGAGATTGGGCTTCCCCGATACAAGGGACCATCGGGAGTCAATGACAGCCCCAGTGTTATCCAGGGTTCAGGAGCTCAAGAGCGACCTCCACCCACCAAGCATTATTAATCTGCCTGATTAAATGGTTCAGCAGACCAATTAAATGCATTTAATTCGTGCCTGTGTTGAGTTTATATTACGCCTGATAAGGGGTGTAATGAGAGCGAAGTATTGTGGGTGCATATTTAAGGGCGCGCTCTGGGGTCAAGAGGCATTGTGGGAGTAGACATACAGGAGCTTTTCGAGGGGATATTTAATCGTAATAAAGCTCAGCTGTAGTCTAATGTAGTCCAGTTGTCTCAAATTGTTTCACACTAGCTCTGATCACGAACTCTGATAAAACAGCCAGACTTGTGCATGAGTAAGGATTAAATTTCGAATCAAGATAGGTGATCAAGAGTCGACTAGAGTATTTTGTCCCTGGTTGAATTACAGACCTTTAATGTTGCCCAAGTGTATTTGCAATACTGCATTGCTGCCTTACATTTGAAGTAAGATAAATTGGAATGTACAAGGTTTAAATATGTTGTTTTCATTTCATTTAAAACAATCCAAATTGAAATACATGTAGGTGTATTTAAGTTTTATTTATTTCAAAATTTTTATTTTAAGACTACAGGATTTGGTCCTCTTGCATGCCAAAGACAAGATTGCGCAGCAGCTATGTTTTCTTTCCAAAATTATTCTCGTGATATCAGGATGAAAAACTTGATACTGAGAGAAATATTTTTAAGAATTATATGAGTAGAACAGATTCAAGTGACCGCCAGTTCTTATTGCCTGTGATGTCACACAGTGACCAGTGTAAGCGAGCTAATCACTGACTTAATTACATTCATATGTCTCTGCAATCAGCATAGACATTGTACCTTAATATAAAGAATGGTACTGTTTACATACAAATTATCCCAGTCAGGACATCAGCTAAGTTATGTAACATTTGGCACAGCCATTTTCATAGGCTTTCTGAATCACCGATTTATGAGGTAACATCCAACATGATTGGATATATCCAGCATTAATGTCTTATATAACACGACTTTTGATTGGCTGAGACATTAATTACAGTGTGCCTGGCAGTAATTGCTTTTGATTAGGTTTATACATGTGTTAACTGGATGTGTCCAGTCTGCATTAGTCGTCAAACCATCTGTCCTGAGAAATCAGGAAGATAATCGCCTAGCAATTTGATTTCTTGCTGCATCGATTCCATATCGTGAACACTGACCGGAATAAACAAGCTTAATTGCAATAATACACCCTGGATTATTTATAGGAATCGGTTTATAGGAACATTACTATATACATGTAGTTATATGCATTTAGGTAGGAAATAGCTCTCATCAGCATGCAGTCATTGTTATTCAAAGGTATTCAATATGATCAGTCTGTATATGTGCATTTTCTTGAGAGGGTTGGAATGGAGTTATGACTGTACCTCACTCTAGACATATTGCAAGTACATGTACTATCAAGAGTTTGGCATACATGTATTTATGCCAGTTATTGTCAATAGAATAATAATTCTATATTCTGTTAATACAGGGTCTCATGTTCTTTGAAGGATACTCTTTAAATGAAAAATTACTTCTGAATGGGCAAAAACCAGAATAAATCAAATGAAATTTGCACCTTGAAATTGATTTTCTCTAAGAACCTTTCCACATGTCAGTTTTACTCTTCTTTGAAGTCATTATTAGTGTTATTGAAAGCTTATTTCATCTGTTGCCTTTTGATTTTTTCCTTCTAAAAACGCCAACTCCCTGAGCCAGTTATTTAATGAACCACCTGATACAAAGGCGTGGCTGCCCCGGGCCAGGCCTTTATGTATTGAAACCTGCAACTTGATTGGTCAGTGGATGTGACAATTTAGCTCAGTCATATAATATTACATGTCCATGTGCCTCAATGTGTATTTTCAGGTATATGAAGTACCTTTATCCCTACGAATGCGAAAAGCTGAAACTGAGCAATCCTGCCGAGCTACAGGCAGCCATTGACGGGAACCGAAGAGAAGGTAGACGGTCTAGCTTCGGCTATGATCTATCTCCTGGTCCCACCCTCCTCCCCACCACCCACCCTCACCTTAACGCCAGTCTCATCAACGGAAAACTTAGCTCACAAGAGTCAGGTGAGGTTTTCCTCAGTTTATTCCCTCGAAAAAAAGAAAGAAAAAAAAATCTTCTCCAAATCCCCCCCCCCCCCCCGCCCACTTAAAAAAAAACCCCTACTTTTAGTTGATTTTTCTGATTAACGAAGTAAACAATTTCCCCCTGGTGCAGACCTGTTGTTTAAAACCTGGTGATTTTGGTATAAAATTTCATCAGATTATCTTTCCTAATCATTTACAGATCAAAATTTTCATCTCTTAAAATGAATTTTTCATGATTTCCAGTACAGTTTCATGTTAAGATGAGGGTGGAACAAGGGGTCAACGAAGACTTGCTTGTTTTTTGTTCTTTTTTTTTCCTTTGTTTTTTTTTGTTTAATTTTAATGCCAGTTGCTAAAGATATTTGTGTGGCCTTCTGTTTTATTTCCTGTGAAACTTTTTTTTTTTTAATGGTTTGTGTTTATGTAACTTGGAATGAAGTTGGTACATGCATTACAAATACATGTACATATATATACACTTTGGTTTAATCATTATGTCATACATTTTTTGTATATAATGGAGTATTTGTTTTGTATTAATCTGTTTTTTTTGTTTCTTTTTTATCTTCATGCATGGTTTTCTAACATTTCAACTAAATTATACCGTTATTGCAGAACAAATTGATTTGAAAAATATAATATATATTTGAAAAAAAAAAAGAAGTTGATCTTTATTATTAGGAATAAATATATATATGTATATAAAGGATTTACTGGATGTTAACTCTGATTCCTTACACTGAGCATTTATTACATGATGAAGTAAATGTACTTAATAATAAGGTAAAACAAAAATTAGGAAAAGAAATATCACCGTTAAACATGTCAGAAATTTGTGATTCTTTGTTTATGGCCTTTGCTATCATATGTGATTAACAGATTATGGCTGCATGCTGTTAACTCCTCGCTTGCCTGTTTGTCAGTAATTTATGAACGCTTCATTTGTGGACAGATTCCTCCCCAAAGACAAAATTATGGCGAGGAAACTGGAGCGATTCCTTGGCGCATCTTCCCTCTGTTCACAGAGCTATGGAACCAGGTAGGTTATGTACATGTCTCCTTGTTCTGCAGAGATTCGGAGGACTTCAAAAAGTACTAATACTGTAACCTTTTCAAGCACTGAAGCACTTCTTTCAGTGGAATTTATGCATACAAGGATAGTGAAAATGATTCTAAAAATGACTACTTTGTGTGGTTGAAGATGCGAGCTTCATAAAACTGTGTAAATTATTTCTCTACAACCCATAGTTTTGTCAGAATGTTTCAAAATGTTGGTTGCAGAGGTGCTTGAATAGTTTGAAGAGTTAGGATAATACCAATCGATTTCAAGGAAGATGTCAAAAATATAAGATTGCAAAATGTGTGAAATGGATGGAGGGAAATATTTTTTGTGCGAGGAAATGTTGGCTTGGGTATGGGAATTTACTTGGATTTTTCTTTCTTTTGAGAATAAGTATAATTTATATGTATTTGATATTTGTCAACATCTATACAAAACACTGATATCTGAAACATTTGGCAATTTTTCTGATTGAGGAGCTATACCTGACTCTCATACAAGTGAATGTTTACAATTCGTGGACAGTAAATTGGTGAGATTGGCCTGGAAAGCATGGCTTCACATTGGTTAGTATAGACCTATTAAAACAGAATTTTGAGCTAAATCCGCAAACTGGTCTTTGCGGATGTACAGAAGGTAGTTTATCTTGCTGTTAGAGTGACTGAGTCATCTTGGTTGAACTGACAGAGAAGGGGACACCATCGTCCCTTCAGTAGTGAATTAAAGGTCAGCACATATCAAATGGGTGTGGGACATAAAAGCCCAATCTGTACTGGAGATGAGCTAAAGCCTTGTACAAAGTTCACATCCCAGACAATGTGATTTCATTGAAAAGTTCATCCAATGGCGGAATTTTCCAGAGGATTAAGAGAATGTTTGGAGGTTACGTTGTAAAGCGCCGAAAAACAAAAGGGAGGAAAAAAGGTAGAAAAGACGACAGACGGACAGAGAAGGGAGGGAGGGGAAAAAAAACCTGGCCTCTCAACATTGTTTGAGAGTAGAACAAGGGATGGTGGGTGGTGATGTGGCAATTAAGGTTAGTTAACATGAGGCGAAGAATAAACAAAGTGTCCTAGCGTTCTAGTGTGACGTTCTGGCATCTTCCAGCTCATGACGACGACAGCCTACCTCCCACACCTACCCCGATCAGGGTGTCAGAGAGGGACGCCATAGCCATGGAAGCGGCATCCAGAGCCATGGAAGAGGCCACCAGGAAAATGGAAGCGGCATCCAGAGCAGCGTCTTTAGAGGATGCACCTCCCAGAAAGAGGCTGTACTTGTCAGAGGAGGAGCGTCTGATGGCCCACGCAGGCATGCCGAGCTGTCACCTCAAGATTACTAGTCGAAGTAAGCATCTAGAAACTGCGAAACACGATGAAATATTGTCCGGTAAATTCCAGGACGTCTGTTTGTTTGTCCGTCTGTTTGTTTGCTCAACTGCATGCCCTGGCACTGTTCGGTCCTGGGCTTTCTACCACCCGTACGGTTCGTCAAGGAACCTGGTATCCTGTTACAAATGCGAGAAACTCATGGAACATAATTGTTTGAATTCTGGTATAACATGATGGAGAGCAACGCTGGTAGTGATTCATTAGACGATAAGCCTCTCACAAAGCACTGATGTGCTGCCAAGAAGAACAACCTGTAGTGTATTAAATCTGGCACATGGGTTTCTCTTGTTAACTGATATCAGCTGACAGTGTCATACAACAGACAACTGGTATTGTACTTAGAATTCCCATCTGTCCACAGTGCCGTAGTAAATGTGCCTATCAGAACGAAAGTAATTTAAACTATAATGTTGTTTTGTCACGTTTTAAAATTTGGAGCAGTACAGTAAGAGTTCTGACTTTTCCACCCCACATATTTTGACTACTTTCCATGTAGCAGTATAAGGTATTTGTCAACAGAAGCTATGCAACGATTATATTATACATGACTTAAAATTTCGTTCAAGATGAAGTTGCTCATTCTTCCTTATTCTGAAAGTCCAGGTGATTGTAGAAAGGTGATTTGAGGTGTGTTTGGAAGGTTGGCTGATATGCTAGTGAAAAAATGTAAGTTTCAGCTCCAAAAGTAATATTTTGAGGTAGGAATTTGACTCTAAAAATTCACTATTTTGGGCGAAATTTTAAGCCCTTGACAGTATTTGTTGTTAATACACATTGTAGTACATGTCGCACAAATCGTCCAAGTAAACTGGAGAATTTTCTTCTGAGTACTAGGTTCGTTTTGCTGCTCATTTATGAGTACCTAGTTTAAATCGGAATACTACCTTCACCGAAAGGTAAATACAGAATTTCCTTCAGAAAACTAGACTAAATTTTGCCGCTCAGGCTTTTAAGATAACGACAGAGTTAAAAGTGTGAGGGGAGATTTTATGCGGGTCATCATTCACTACAAAGTGAATACCTTCACATAAAAGGCTCTCATCCCTTGGGTCTTAATCGGTACCATCGTTTGGAAGTATCCCCTAATTTCTGGAAGGAATTCCTACTAATGGATTTAGACATGGAGGGGAATGCGATGGTTGTTAAATAAATATACTAAAACTGTAGTATGATCGGAGTAGTGGGGTTAGACAGGAGTAAGGCCGCTGTCAGAGACTGAGGTGTTGGTAACAGCTGAACTGTACTGGAAACAATCAAGCCCCCACCCCCTGCCCCACCACCACCACCACGGATTTGAGATGGCAAGCGGGAATATTTGGAATGGTTAACGCAGACTACCACCTGTCCATAAACCCGCTCAAATGGTGGACAGCAAAAAGGATGCGCATTAATCTCTGACGAATCATCCTCCAATTATTTGGTTGAACGATGAAACAAGGCAGTGTTTTTACGAAAAACGACAGCGCGGAAAACACCAAGTTGCATTTCCATGTGAATGAAGTAGCCAATATAAGCCAGGGTTGATTTGCAAGTGTCAGAAGAAACAACAAAACTACCCTTGTCCTTCCAAGCTAACTTTTTTTCTTTGTGTGTGTTTTTGAAGCAAACAGAAATTTGATGTATCTGATGCCTCACTTAGCTAATTATTGTAGGATCTAGGGAGTCATTTGCATGTCGATCTTCAGCGGTTAAAAGGAGATTTCCGGTGGTTATGCCAGCCTCAAAGACAGAACTTCGTGCAAATTACTGTTGGGCTGTGTAATTAAAGTAGAGTGTAAAAATTAGAAGGATATCTGCCATAGAGAAACAGGCTAAACGTTATAGATGATCTCAGATTGTCCTCTTGAAGGGCTGTTATATTATTGTGTTAGACTGATCGAGACCAACTTTTAACGCAACTATCTTTCTCTTCGTTGCACATGCGCTGTCATTTTTAAACTTTTATTACACTTTGCCGATTCTTGCAAGTAAAGCATATCTTAGCAAGTGAAGTTTACCAAAACAAGAGAGTTGTTGATAGCGCGGTCATGTTTTCAGGCAACAAGATTGCTTAATCTGAAATAAATCCTTCGGTGTAGTTGCACATATTTTGGCTGTCCGAGAATAACCTGATGTGTCTTGTGAAGACGTTTCGTTGTAAGCATAATGGTCTATAATAATGTGGTGCTGGCTGGGTAACCAAGATCCATACGTAACAGACAGTGTCAACACTGCCAGGTCTCCCCTCATTCCGGTTACAATCCCGGGTAATCCCTGTATTGCGTAATATTGGTTATCCACTGTGAACGCATTTCTAAATTTTCAAATGATTTCCCGAAGAAAAGATTTTGAAATCTGCGCAAACCCTGTATTGTCTAATATGGTCAAGGCGGGGCGTCTCTTTAGGCATTATTGTCTCTGCAAACGGGACGGTCGGGAAATTGTTGAAAGCCATTATATGGTGTATGTGCCGCCTTGATAATTTAATGTTAATTGGTGTAATCGAGATTTGCCAAACGGCTGTTTAACTTAACTTGTTTCTATTCCGTCCGACTTGGAGCTGTAAAATACTTAATTGCAGTCTGGCCCCCATGATCGTTAAGGTGACTCCTTAATCGGGCAGGTTATGAATTAAACAGTATAGCCACTGGTCAGTGCCGACACCTTTGTGGACAAAATTATCCTCAGTGTCCAGCAACAGTACCGGCCGGCCAGTTTGACCATCACGATTGCTATTAAGCCCTTGATGTCCCACACCTCTCTTGCCGGACGTTTGGGTCAGTTGGTGTGTCTAGGGCGTGAGTGTGTAGTTCTAATCTCACTGATCGGATCATCCGCTATTGTCACCATGCCGGCCAATCTCATTCCATGGAGTGTTTGGATCGGGAAAGGCGCTAGCCTGTGGCCGTCAGCAATTACCCGCCGGGTGGAAGTTGTCCATACTTGACCGCTGGTGGTGATAATAGACTGAGGACAGGACTGGACACAAGGGAAACCCGACCGGTGTCAGTTGCTGAGATTTTCACCAAGATACTATGATATAGATTGATGTCAATAGGGATGATACTCATTGATATACCGCCGAAGATTTGATTTATTTGTTGTTTAACGCCATACTGAAGAATTCTACACCTACACCTATACTGTCGAAGGTCTAATTATTTCTGCATTTCTGGCTATGATCGCGTTATACGGCTTCAACTTTGCGCCAAAGAGGCATGAAGAGTCATGCTGCTTCATACAGTGTCTCTCATTTGTTTACACGTGTATGGCATTTAAGCGAAGTTGGTATTGGTTCTTGTATATTTAACTTCTGTGTATGACGACAGTCAGTTGAAAAATTTAAGGAAACCACACAAAGCCCGGTGCGAACCACCGGACCTCGCCGAGCACCTGCTTGGCAAATCTGCTGATATAAGTTCGCATTCGAAAACTAAAGCCCAAACCAAATAACAAATAAAGAATGAAAATAAGGAGTCTATGGGAATCTTTTTTTACACGAAACGTATGTTCAATACCTTTCAGTGCGTTAAATATTAATACGCATGCGGTCGTTTAACTTGGACCGCATCCTGATACTTTGTAGTATTTAGTCTATCCTGTTCGTTTGTACGTTGTGGGGTTGGGGTGCAATGGAATAAAACTTCAAAAATGTTTTGTTTTTTTTTTTCTCTCTCAATTTAAATATAATGTTGTATATTATTTATTAACCACACCGGTGACACAGATTAGTTCAGAAAGAACTCTGTATAATTATGCTGAACACTGGTCATATGTACCATTCTAAACTCGAGTTATGTATACATGTGCTGAGAAAGCCACCAAGCCTGTGGACATCGCCACAGGTTTTTGCACAAAAAGGGAATCCCCCGCTATCTGACAGAAATCCCAACTTAAGTCAGTCGTTAGTCGGAAGGGGTTTTCCCGGACTTGGGCCTTGGTTTGCCTTGATCCACATGACAAGATATGGCTAGAATTCACGTAGGTTGCACAAGCCGACCTGCTCAGAGGCAGTCCGGTCGTGAACAAGCCTGCCAGTTTTGGGGGAGACAGGCTGACAGATTCCATCTAACTCCTCTACCAACAGTATTGCTTGATCGCGGATTTCTGTAAATGCCGTTTTGAAGAAATGCGCTGGCTTTGTTCAAGATTGTGTGTCTTTCTTCAATTTTTTTTCTCTTCTTCTCCCGTCTGTATGGCCGCTGGGCCACGTGTCTTGTGATTGCCAGTGGAAACATGGCGCACTTAAATCCCTCCCTTCCTGCTGGCTTAGCCCGCCTTCGGTTGTTAGCCCTCGGAACGTGGTCTCGGTCATCGGAGTTGAATTAACAGTCGGCATGAAAGGAAAAGATCGTTGAATTTCACCCCCTTGTGTTTTCGGTGGTTGTTTATACGCCGATTTCTACTGTTAGAATTTAAACATTATGTACACAGCGTCCATAATTAGTTTCGAGGTCAGCCAACATTAAGTGATTAGAGAGAGAGCTTCTAGCCTCGGTCACCGTGACTGGTGGAACCCAACTCCGCTTTCAACTCAATTTTAATATTTTAATCCGAGTATACATTTTGATATAAGCCCTTCATGTATTTTATAGCTCCAGATATACGTGTCTCTATGCCTCTTTTCCAGTCTGTTTGTTTGTATATTTGACGATTTCTCCGTCCCGGACTCAAATGTGGTGAAGCAGCTCGGTTATGTCGATGTATACACCGCGCTGAGGGTGGGGATTGTAACACTGGCTCGGGGAATCCTTTAACTGATTTTAGCGCTGTATACAGATTACATCATGCCAGAAAATAGCTGCCAAATAAAACAACCCCTCAAGTTTACTAAAACAGACTGTTCATGTTGTCGCCTCTGTGTGTGTGTGTACATTTATATGATTCACTGAATATATCGTTTAGATAGTATACGGTACATATAAAGGTGTTAGCTAAAGAGATCGGTTAAAAATCAGCCTGTGGACAACATAGATGGGGATTGAGACAGTTCGCTTTATAGTCTACATGAGTACAGAAGCATTTGTCGTTACCCTAACTTTATACGCTGAAGATATCTTTCGTCATTTACCATCTAACGCAGTTCAAAAACACAAGGGTTGAGTTTCAATGGAATTGACAGCCCTGTACAGGCAAACGTGATGTTCTTGAAGTGAAGCGTCATGAAGCTTATTGTTCGATGTGTTAGTTTGTTGCTATATTACAAAGGCATAACCGTTCAATCTGATAGGGATCATCACACTTAACAAGAAACCATGTTATTCAAACTATAATTCTGAACATTTTGTGTTCTTTAACCTGCTGGAATTTTGTATTTTTCTCAAAGTTGGTTTTTTGTTTTTTTGTTTTTTTGTCTCTTTTCAGATGATGGTCGCTGTGAAATCGACAACTCTCTGGTAGTCAGTATGGAGATTAATGGTATAATGTATCAAGGTGTACTGTTTGCTCAACACCCCAGACGCCTTTGAGACGACCTGCCCAGTCGCCTGTGTGTGCAGGAGGATATATTTCACGGGCTCCTATATTATATATTTGCGTCAGTTTGACGCTGGAGATGTATTTGTGTATCCCAATTATGACTCGACGCTTTAGTGATGTGTCTCGTCGCGTGATGTCTCTTGTGTCATCCACCTGGGAGACAAGCCATCCCCTCCCCACCATCCTCATCCGGATAGAGGAGGAGAAGGAAAAACGTTTACAGAGAAAAATCTTTATAAGTGAAATGAGAATGAATGATTGTCGTCAGTCCCATAATTTAATTCAGGTCATTTGACCTTGACATTGACCGTGACCTTCATATCAACAACCCCAGCACAAGGACAGCGAGCGGCTGGTGTGTGTATTGTCGTCAAGATGGGTCTTCTGACATTACCTGACAAACAACGACCAATGTGTCCTACCGAGGCACCCTGAAAGAAACTGTCCCCTCCCCCACTCCCCCCAAGGAATTGTCCATTACAAAACATGACTGTTATTGTTTAAGTATAACGTCATTGATTCAAAGTTTCGCGTAGCGTACAGGAGAGCTTGAACCCAATGGACTTTTACCACTCGATGGAGAAATGAGGACATCCCAGTTTGTATCAAATGTTAGAGGTATAATGGTGTTCAATATTTTCTTTTTTCTATAATTTCCCCCGTAATTTTGAACGGCTTTTAGCCTACTTATACACATGTTGTATTTATTGTTCAGATGTTTTGTCTCGACCTGGTTGGTCGGTTGCCGCATCCGATATCACAATCCTTTGTTTCCGTTGGCCATGGAAGGCTTTTCGCTGACATGTCCCTTGTATTGTCTCCACTAATGAAACAGCTGCTGACTGTTTACTGCTGATGTCGGTGCTGTTCCTCCGTGCTCGTTTCTGTGTTGTGCCGGAAATCCAGTAAAATTTTACTGTAATACTCTTTTAAAAACGCCGAGTCTTTGTGAGCATGTTTCATCGTCCTGTACGTTTAATTATTCACAACAAACTTTCATTGATGAGCATTATAAACATCCATTGACTTTTCCCAGTTTTTCCCATTCATCATCAATATCTTCAAAACTACATGTATTTCTTCTTTTATCATGTTTTCCTCAGATCTATCTCAGGGACCTAGTTCTTTTGGCGGAGGCGTCGGCGTGGAGTGCGCTGCCAATGTCTCAGATCACTGAAAACATTACTATCCTCCTTGTCAATAGGAACTTTAAAGCCAGACTTGTCTCCTAACTCTCCTTAGAAACGCTCGATCGAAGGAAATGAACCATATATTTTCCAATTTCGTTGTAGGTTGACATCTTTATATAGCAGGCCGTGCAATATATGTGCCTATACTCACTAATTTACGATCCAGAATAATAAAAGACAATATTTTGGCAAAATGTTGCTTGAGACAAATCTAATTTTAGTATTTGGAAGCTAGATGAAAGCATTATAAACCTGCTGCACTCTCCTATCGGCTTCTGGCACCTTATGTATTCAAGTGATGAAGTTCAGTTATGTCCAATTATAATATGTCCAGTGGGTGTAGGTTGTCTGTCGAAAAGTTTTGATATGATTCAAAACTGGAGGAAATCCTATTTATAGAAAGTTATATAATGTACCATCGCACAAGTGAGGAACGAAATCGCTTCTTCTGAATTTTTTTATTCTTTGTCTGAAATAATATTGACGCCAACTGTTTTTTCGGGAATAATTTCTGCCGAAAATGACGAAAGAAAGCTTCAATACAAGCCTTCTGTGTTTGATATAAATATGGTAAGAATCTTAAAAAACTGTGGATCTCTTCATCCATGGCGTACATGCAGCACGGATCCCATGTAGATGGTGTTGTGGGTTTTTGAATTAGTACCATTTCCGCTAGGCATCCATTTTTTACACAAAGAGGAATTGAATGACTTATGTGTCAACTATATGTAAAATTCATTGACGCATGCAAGACCAGTCTCTTGGTGTCATTATGTAGGGCGTCATTATTTCGACGCTACACGTAGACAGTCACATTACTTACATTTCTTGTTACATTCTGTTATCATTATTTATGGTTATACTATATTTAATTACTTGGTTTGGTTTCTTTTGTCTTCCGAGGCATGGTGACTTGTAAACTTACAATTGTTGTGCTTAGCAGCTCCGGGTTAGCTTGATCCTTGTCCGTATTATTCTTGTTATACTATAGCTTTGCTGTGCGAAACAGTTATTACAAGGCACTTCATGATCTTCGACACAAAGAGTTGCTTAATTTGTCGGTACTCGTACATTGGTTGGATTAGTCTGTTAAATATTGTTTTTGTTGACATTTTTTCCGTTGTCTTTTTATAGTGATTGTTTTTATTTCTGTATATCATCTTTGCATTTTGGACATGGATTTTTTTTGTACTGAAATGTTCTCACTTGGTTTGTTTTGATCAATGCATAACTTATGTGTATGACTTGACGTCGTCTTACCACTCGCGCCTCTTCCCTGTGTATAAAATAATAATTTGGATATATATCGGGCGATGCTGTCTGAGTGAAGTGTAATAATATATATATACATATATATATATGTATACATACGAAAACATACGTATATATATTACTAACAAAGAAAACTGTCAATATTCTGAAGTTTGGGAAATTTCCCTAACTGTAGTGTATTATTATTATAATTATATATACACCTTATATAAAAAAATATATGTATATATATATCAACCTTTCCTGTATCATGTATGTACAGTTGGAATATCAGTGGGACACTATCTGTAATAAACGTGGAATTTATTTGGTCTGCATGTCAGGTAGTTTCGCATTCTCCATTTAATGCAACTTGTACCGTCAAAGGCGAACAACAAGCTCACTGCACATGGAAGTTGCGCGCGTTGGCGCGCGCGAGGCATGGGCTACAGCTAGCTTTGTAACACTTTTTGAGTTCAATATACCGTAACAGCGGTTGTCATCCCCCATTTCTCCTCCTCAGTGTATATTTGTGAAGACCACCCAAAGATAAGCACAAAAGTGGATGTTCAAATCTGGAGAAATAAATACAATAGATCCATACACCTGGATTTTGGGTCCTTTTCTTTTCTGTATGATATCCATGAAAATTAATGTTAGCACAAACACTGTAGTATAGGACTATGTACTTAAGTTTGATGTTAACGCAAAGGTTAACCTCTGGTATTTCCCCGGTAAACATATAAGTGATCTTATTTATTTATTTATTTATTTGGTGTTGAACCCCTTACTCAAGAATACTTCACTTAATTCGACAAAACCTGTTTTTGAAGGTGAAAAAGCCGAACTCTCGCGAGCGAGATTCGAACCACGAACCTCATTATTCAAAGGCTGACCGGCGTCGACGAAAGCAATGCTGTGGTTGACTGAAGCACGGGGTCTATTGTCTACGCCTGTCACAACACGTCTTGCACAACTCCATTTCCAGTTACAACTGTGCATGGGTTATATCTCAATAGGGCCTCCATGGCAGAAGTGGCTCGCTTGCTAATGACATAGGAGCCCCTCAACATTGCGGTCACTGTGAGTTCAAGTCCAGCTCATACTGACTATGAGTACATGAGAAGGCCTGCAAGCAACCAGCGGATGTCCGTGGGTTTTTGGGCCGTCCGATTTTCTCCCACCACAATGCTCGCCGCCTTAAGTGTAATATCCTTGAGTACGACGTAAAACACCAATGAAATAAACCAAAAAAAATGTTACTGCACCCAAACAAGACATCACACTCTGGATACGTAGACGACAGGTCAAAGGCCAGAGACGTTTTTTATTCGAATCTTGTTCGAATGCGATGCAGATTAACCCACTGGGGCCTGTTTCACGAAGCAAGCATTCATGCAAACAGAAGCAGTCAACAGCTTCCAATGATGTCAATCAAATACGCATCTCAGTTGCGGTTTGATTGCAACAGTGACGATCATACTGAACATGATCAATATATGGCCCCTTGTCGTTAAGTAAAATAGACACACTTACGAAGCAGAGTACCAGAGATTCTATATACTCCGTCCATATTACTATAGCAAGAGAGCTGTACACATTGTAAAGTTTAAGAAACTTAGCATGAAGGCGTTTAATCTGAAGTGACGGTAAGTGGAAACCGAACTACATCCCATATCCCGATATTTTCCAGTAGGCAGCAGGAACATACTACATGGACACCGGACGACATCTAGAGGTTTCCATAAGACTGATATGGCAATTCTTCCTAATAGTGTTGACCAATACTTTATGTGACTATTCATATACCCTAATAGCATGCGGACAGTTGTGACAGAAGTAACACTACATTATCGAAACACGCAAAAATGGACTCTTCAGTGACATAACAAAATCCTCTGACATTCTTAAATATATTCTATTCGCTAACGACACTTGTATCTGTACATCTTCTGATAATCCAAGTGAGGCTGTCCAAATAATGACATCCGAAGAACATAAAGTTCACGCTTGGTTGTGAGCCAACGGGCTCTCACTTAACATCTTAAAACCTAAGTTTATGATGCTCAAGCGTCCATCCAATGTAATTCCTCCTCGCATACTGGGCGGTACTGAAATCCCATCGGTATCTGAAATAAAATTTCATGGCGTTATTTTCAACAATACATTTTCTTGGAAGCCACATATTCACTTCATATGCAAAAAAAAGTATCCAAAAATATAGGTGTTTTGAATCACATAAAAAATAACGTTAATAAACAAACCTTGCTTATCCTATATTATTCATCGATGTATCCCTACGTCTCTTCGGCTATTTCATTGTGGCGAAACACTCACATAATTCATCTCAGTCCACCTATCCCTCTACAAAAGCGTACGATTAGAATAATTACCTTGTCCCGCAGACTGGAACATACTGCTCCTCTCTTTCATCAACTGAAAATTCTGAGCATAAATTCACTTGGGTTGTACTCAAGTTTGCAGATCTGTCACAAATATATCTACAATCCAGAACTGCTACCGCCCAGCGTCCGTGGAATCTTCATCCGACAATCTGCCTTTCATAACATCCCAACTAGGACTCATAGACTTAACTTTTCTTCACTTCCAATCATTCCTTCTACTGTATTCATGGCCCGCAAGAATGGAATAAGCTGAATACGGGTCTTAAATCCATCGACTCTCTGTCCCTTTTCAAGTCAAAGATAAGAGAATTTCTTTTAGGTCAACGATAATAGTACAACAGATATGAGCTAATTGTCTCAGTCTGTAACACTTTAAACTATATTTCGTAATATGCATTTCAGCTACTGAGCAATTTGAACGCTTCAGCTCAATATAAGTCAGACAACGCTGTATGTTTATCATGTACACATCACTTAAGTTACATCCAGAAAACAGCCAGTGTAACATAATATTATCAAATTTCAGCCTCGATGGATCTGTTTATACAGGATTGTTGCAATACTTGTAGCAATGTTTTACTGAATACTGATCCTTTGTAAGAGCAGTCTGGTTGTTAAAATAGCGCTGATTTTACCTATAAAAATTGTGTGTAAATTGTTTATTACCTTTCATGACCATATATTTACTTATGTATTTCAAATAGCGGGATAGATCCGGGATAGGTCCATTGGACTTTATTCCCGCCGCTATGTTCATTTAATATTTGTCAATGCTTGTTTTCTTTTCGGTGAATAAACAAACAAACAAACAAGAATTCGACAGGCTATCCTCAGGTATTATGTATAGCTAAAGACGTCATATGCCTCGGCCCTCCTCTCTCTATGTAGAAACACACATGCGCATTAGTAAAACTTCATTTTTTCCTAAAAATAGGCAGGCACAAAGCTTCGAACTTTATATAGTGTAAGTCGTATGATCCATGGTGACGCGAGGCCATGGTTCGCCGCGAGAGGTCTCATTTCAAATCCCATGGCAAATGAAATGCGTTTTTGAATACAGCTGTTTGGTTACTAGAGCATGGGGAGTAAAACTGGAGAAGCAACGACAATCTAGCAGTTGGCAAATAGGTCACACGTAACCGGTGAAATCTGGCTTCTCGTTGATTTGCCTCAGATGAAGTTTCATTCCGTTCGGGGTCAAGTCTTAAACAGTAGTAACTTACGCACCCTCTATCACCGTGGCTTAATAAAACTTATTCAAAACGTGGTGCATCTCGATGACATCCAATTCATTTTTCCTAATGTCAGTTTAATAGCACGTGTATACGGTGATCCAAACAAAGAATTGGTTTGTGTTAATTATAATAACCTACTTCAGTGCCATTCGGTTGAGATTCGACGCCCTGTTAGAATTCCATTGGTCTGTTTGTGAATGAATCGTCGATATATGATTGGCTGTATACTGAGAGATGCCAGTGTCACGACCAATCCTTGCAGATAGCCTAGAATAACTATATACATACGTTTACTTAACGTCAGGAGATAAACACTTAGCGTATCTATGTTATTTGAATTGTTGATATTTTGTTTATTTTTTTTGCTGTCGTTTTCAGCACCTGTACTTATTTAGACTGATGCTATCCAGCAGACTGCTAGTCTGGAAAGCGATATGTGACTGTTGCGGCCTAAAAAGCACATCTCTAAAAGAGCAACAAAAATAAACCCGATATGAACATAAAACACGTGGCAAGCGGAAGACCACGAGGTAAAAAATTTGGGGCTCGCGGAGATTTTCCCGGACGACATGAAGTAACATTTTTCTTTTGTTTATCCAGTTCAACGAAGTCTTTGATTTGCTCACATCAGTCACAATATTTGTTCTTCTCTAGGACAACTGTGTTTTACTGCACACATGATAATTATCGTTAGTTGTTAATTAACACAATTATGCGCGACGAGGTTAAGAGTTACCCTCAAATAAGCATATGTATGTTTATCAGCGACTTTAGCATTACAAGGTTACTGTTCTTGTGTTTTTTCTCGCCCTTGTCATAAATGTTTAGTGAGTTATGCTAGTAATATCTGATGTTCTAGGCAATACTGTGTAGAAAATAGTTATAAATCGGTAACAAAATACTATAAACTTGTAACTCACTTAAACGATAAAATATTATTGCATATATACCAGCGGTGTAACAAAGTGCGCCAAATTTTTAAATCTGTGAGATATAAAACAGAGTACATCCCAGATGTAACAAAGATCATCAGACTTGTAACTCTGTAACCTGCGATACAATTTAGAGACGTCCCATGCAGCTCTAACACACTTTGTGAGTGGAATTTAGAAATCTTTAACCTTTAAGGAAACACAGATACATTATATACCAGTTGTAACAAAATACATCAAGGGTATAACCTGTGGTAAAGATTATTATATCCCCGCCGTGTAACAAAATACTGTATCCTGCTGCAACTCAAAACGTTGCCTGTATGTGCAATACACCAAGAAAGTAACACGAAACATAAAACTCTTATCTTGCTTGACACCGTTACAAAATTCACCTTTGTCGATGCGCTGTTCACCACACGATGGTCGCAATATTTCCGTTAACCTATAATCATTTATTCGACCCTGTGGTGAAAGTTTCCATAAAGGTTGGCCCTGCTTTGATAAAGTAACAAAATATTCCATATTTAAAACTTATCAACAGTCATATATATTTTTTTGACACGTGTGTGCGCATTGTGAAAATAGGGACTACATACACTTTACGGCTTCCTTTTTGTAACTATAACTTAACTTGGCTTGTCGTGATCTTGTGTCAGATATTTACAACACGAAGCCTTTGAACAATACGCTGTGTATATGTGCAAGCAAAAATGTAATGTCTTGCGGGGACTTGACGCTGGCACGAAAGTGACCAGTTTTGGTAATTACCGAGAATATGTAAGATAAAATCTCTGTATTTTGTCGCTTTAGCTCGAAGAATTCAAAAACTGACAAGAAGTATTAAAATACTGTAGATTTCCACAACAGTTGACATAGTTGGTTGGTGTTCGTCACTCGTACATAGATGTCTTCGAACACAGGTCTGTTAGACAAAGCGCGAAAGATTATGCTCAGAGCGGAAGTTCAATATATGTGTGCATAACGTCACACATGAAGCCGTATATGTGTGTGCATGGCGATTCGACATGTTTTAATGTAAGCATCAGTTTACAGCATCAGATGAACAGATGATTTCTAAACAAAATAGCATATATCGCTGTTCGGAGTGTGCACGCGCGCGCTGTTTGTGCTTGTCTTTGCATTCAAACGGATATAGTGTGGTTTAGCAAGGGCATATACTGGGGTTACACATACCAGCTGTGAACTGATTCTTTTTTTATCTTGAGGAACACACAGATTATGCCCACAATGTCACTGTACGTAGGCTGTTGGTGACGATCAGTGATTGCTCCGTTTGCGCAGCCTATTAAAAACACGTGTTCATTGAAGACCAATTCTCGCCCAACAAAATGGTGTAAGACAGGTACTAGAATGGGATATTTTGTCAGCAGCTAGCCAAAGGTATGTGGTTTTATTCCGCGGCCACTCGGGTCACCTGCACCCATAAAAAATGAATAAAAAATCTTGAATCAGGCGATTAACTAATCAAATTATACCATGCCATTGATGTCTCCCAAGCTGTATAAATATATGCTGCACGAAATTTCAATTCTCGTGTAGTGTTGAGGAAAAAAAACGCTTGATTCTCTGAACGACGTGTTAAATATACTCTATTATTACACACGGAAGACCTATAATATAATTCCATTCCATTCTACATTAACAGCATATGTTCCAAAAGAAGTAAAACCTCCTTCTCTGGCAGTCGGCTGTCAGATCTTTTTATACGATATTTTAACGGGGGAGTTGAGATAACCGGCTGGATGATACAGAGAAGGTTCCACGAGTGTTGGCTGCAGGCATGTACAGGCGGCCGATCGATAGATTCACACCTCCCAATGACGCAGTCTAAAGAAACCCGACCAAATACATTAAGCTTAGAAGCCACACCTCCTGGTGCGATATAAAACCTCCCAAACTTATATCTGTTTATATTTTACCAACTCCCTCTTTTTTTCTTAGATGTACAGCCTTGAGAAGATCTGAGTATACCGTCTTACTTATCCGTTTACCTTTCCCCGACCTGTATACTGTTTGATAGTTGCCCATAGCGTGTACCAGATTGATACACATCTGCCTGCATGCGCAGGAACCATCACAGCTGGGCTAACAACCTTATTCCAACCAGGCGCTTCCGAAATTCGAGCCGTACGAAAGCATTTCTTCATGCCATGCATAACAACATTTATACTCGATTAAATGGAAGGAATGGTAGTATCCATTTCCAAGACATCTAGTCTCATAAGAGATTCCTTCATGGAGATAGAGTCTATAACTCTCTCGCGCGCTGTGTATGTATACACGCCTCCAGAGCTTTCACACACGAGTGTATAGAAAGCTGAACTAATACATGTACCATGCAGGCTCATTGTAGAAAATCAGAAACCAAGGAGGGGGCCCGTAGGAAGAAATATCTTAAACACTGGCAAAAGTCAAATCCATGTACATGTACCTACAAAACATGAAAACAAATTATTTCAAAGAACGGGCTCCATAATACACATGTAATTGCAACAATATTCGCTTAGTTTCCTATAGCCGAAGATGCTCTGTTTTCTAACTGTACCTGTTCTACTTTCAGTATAAAGAGATTCCCTAAGGAGCATACGCCCTGGTACACATGTAACTTTATTTCAACAAAATTCGCAAATGTTATTTTCAATATACACGAGTTGCCTAAACAACATGCACCCTAATACAGATGTAATTCCAACCGCATTCGCCAAATTTCATAGTCCGAAAATGGCCTCTTTTCCAAATACATAATGGGAGAAGTATCGCCTTCCTTCAATACAACGGTTTTCCAAAATGGTCATATTTCCGGTGTGTAACTGCCAATACACTAGTTATTCACTGTTACTCAGATATAAAACATTCCGCTTCAAACTGCCTTTAAGGGCCAAGGGCTAATATGATTAAGCCAGTTTAGCCATGACCTCTTGGCCAATGAGGCCATGTGTCCGATTTCGGCCCACGTTGTTTGTTTGTTTTTTTATGCAGACTTTCATCCGAAGGTTTAGAACCCTGGATAGGTGCATTCGTTGCATCTGTACCATCCAGCTTTGCTGGCTGTCGTAATGTATATATCTCATGAGATTTGTGATGAACAACTACAAAGCAATAAAAAAAAGCCAAAAGCCAAAAACTGGTTGTTTTGTAAAATGACCAAGGCCTAACGCTTCAAACAAGCGTGTTTAATAAATAATACTCATACATTTAACTATTGACAGTAGGTGTCTAAAACATGTTTATAGGCCTATACTATAATATTGTAATCCCCAAGTGTTTAATGTCTGACGCATAAAAGTGTTTAGAAGTTAAACATCGAAATATACAGTGTACGTTTCCAGAAATCAAACTGTGCTTACGGAAACTCTTGCAGCCTTATCACTTAACATTTCACCTTTACATTGATGGATGAGGAGGGGGTGGGGAGTAGGGTGTATCACCTTGCAGAATGGTGCACCTGGACACACTGTTTAATCAGACCTGAACAGACTCATGGTCAGGACAGCGGTGCTAATGCCTGACCCACATGTCGAGTGGCCGGTGTATAAAGGTGCGGAATGGACGCCCGAAACACGGAACTCGTGGCAGATTCCATTAATTGGGGAGAGGCAAAATGGCCGGCCACAATACAAGCGTCCCAGACGGCTAATGAGATTAAAAGGAAGGGAGAGAAAATTTGGACGGACAAGGGAGTATGATAAATTTATAAGCTAGCACCACTGGGTGGAATTTTCGCGGATTAGCCCAACTCCTGCCAATCTTGTTGATTGCTCCACATCGCGACCGCTGATACGACGCTACCTTCTCCACCATGAGCGTTTTTATCTCTTTCGTCTCTGCCATCAGTCAACGTTCTGGCCTTTACACCTAGGCCACGACCCAAGTACGCGTAAAGCTGTTCTTTTTATGTGATTACCCATTGCTTCACGGAGAAAAATATATCATCCGTTTTAGTGGTTGAAGATTTTGTCTTTTCCCTTCGTCTTTGGGCGACATTTGTCCGCGTCCCCAAGGACCGGAAGTGTAAGCGCACGAGTTACTAACGTTTTTCTCCTCCTACAAATTTGATTCATTGATGGAGAATGATGTGGAAATACTTGCCTGTCAGTGGCTGTTAGATTAATATGTGAAGTGCGTATTGAGCGCCTCTTTGGTCAATGGGTTATGCATGCGAGGTTTGCATGCAATGTCGCAGATCATACAATACCTGCAGGAGGTGTGTTTTGTGACATGCAGCTGCAATATAACATACAGCTTGCAGATGTATAAAAGAATTCCACCCTCTCAGCCTCTCCCCCCCACCTATCCCCATCCAACGCCCACTCCACGGTCCCACTCGTACCAGGATCCGTGTATGCATGATGTTTTCAACTGAAACCCTATTGAGCTATATATTGTTCACCAATATGAAGCAATGCCTAGTCACAGTATACTTGTCTCCCACCAATACTCCGTGCATGTCTTTGTAGGCTATGTCACATGTGGGGAAAATCCGTGATTAACTTGCCAAAGGTCGGTGGTTTACTCAGGGCACTCCAGTTTCCTACACATATATGAAACTGCGTGACCGCTATGGTAAGTGGAAAATTTGTGAGAATGGCGTTAAGCAATAATTAATCAACTAACCGATCAATATATCAGTCAATCAAAATGCTTATGTCAAGCTTCAAGCTGGCCTTCGTGTAATGATTCTTAAGCCACTTCCGTTCCGTCAATTGCAACACTTTGCAAAAGATTTCGAACGCTTTAACCCAATGCATAGCCTTTTCCTCCATGTAGTGGAACTAATCTCTAACACAACAGATAATGGATTCAATCAAAAAAGTCCAGCAGATATATCCTGTAACATAGCCTTAAAAAATGGAAGCCTCTTGGCTTGTTTATCGGGCACATATATCACGGCTTCTACACTTGCTTTGGGACTATCTCCCCGTGTCGTGTTGATTTATCATTTCTTTCTCTGTCTTGTCAGTGTCTTGCTCTGTACTGCAAGAGTGTCGCCACGAAATTTGCGTTGCGGTTTGAGAATGAAGGAAAACATCCAGCGCCCTTAAGAAACCACCGCACACGGACAGGTACCTGACGCCCCCCTTCCAGACATCAGGCAGCAGTCCATGCGGACAGAGCCAAGGGCGTGTGGGCTGGAACCAGGAAAATTAACACCTGATAGGAACTGAGACATTTTTTCACGTTTGGACTGATCCGCCCATGCAACCAGCACCGCTCGCCGTACGGTTTGACAGGGTCCATCTGCCTAGGAAGTTTTGAGTTCGAATCCTGCTCCCCTTTCCTTCACGGCGACTCCATGCATATGTTTATTAAGCCTGTATAATTAATTATTGAGGAAATGTGTAATAATAAATAAACGTTGTTAAAGCTAAATTCTTCATGTTCACCATACATTTTGAGAGGTACAATTTTATATCAATTTTTCTGCAAGGTATATATATATATATACACACATATATATATCCAGCTCATCCCCCGCCCCCACATACACACACGCACACGCACACTCCCTGATCTACACGAATGAAGGTTAGTTTCACGGGTATACAGCTTATACGTGAGAATACTGACATGCTTTTAGCACATCACGCTCCCTGACTCTGCAATTCTCCGGCAATAAAAAGTGCAGTTGAAAATTCATGGAAAAAGTGAGCGGAAATTGAACATCTATTGTTATAATTTCTCTGTGTTTCGTTTCATCTGCATCGCTGTACATTTCAGTGCATGACATAACAATTGTAGTGAATTATGTACCGGTTCAAAGCTTAGTTTTCTCCCAGCCGGTGATTTCTGGTTTACGGCACGTCTGACCGAGATCCTGTGCAATGTTATATCCGCTTTATAGGCCTTTAAAAATTCTCTCTCTCTCTCTCTCTCTCTCTCTCTCTCTCTATATATATATATATATACATACACACCCCACCCAGCCCACCCAGCTCCCACACACACAAGGTGTCCACTTCATCAAGATGAAACTTAATATGAAAGGCGACAAAAGTAGTTTGCAAAGTAAAAAAAAATACTAAAGATCTGAGATGAACTTGATTTCATCCAGCGTTACATAGTGAAGAAATCCATCTATACCTGGAATGAATATATGCATATATATTTACATGTATGTGCAATCATATGGATATAAGTAAAAACATTGCGAAATACACGAAGGTGTTTTGACATTACAACCTTTGATTTTAACTCCATATTTTAACACTTTATTCGCTTAATCCAAACAAACGCTCTGTATGTATAAAGGGTTTGTGTGTGCATCTAATACTGTGGCGCATCAAATGTACTTAACAGGAGACTGTTGGTGAGAATAAACTGGGTTTCCGATTTCCCCCAGTGAATGTCACTTTATTATGCATCATCCGATGGCCTTGTCTTCATACACAAGCACGCTGTGAAAAAACCCTGGGAGTTTTCCCCCCGCTCCCAGATCCCAATGATTTAGATACTATATTAGAAGTCGGTAACTCCGTGCACAGAGTGTCTCGATCAGGTCCCCGTAATTCCAGTCTATCCCCCACTCGGAGCTTAACGCGATCTCTCACTCAGGCCGAGTGACTGAACATTCCAGCATACGACTTCTTTTATCTTGGATCGTGACAAAACCGATAGATCAAACGGCAGTTTTATTTCCGGTTATGTGCACAAGTCGACAATGGAAGTATCTATCCGATCGAAAAGCGCACGTCGCTCAAGCTTTGACAATGAATACATGTAGGCCTATTCACATGTCGGCATGTCAAATGTATACACTGATACACAAGGTATGTAGGTGAAGTTGTACATCTGCCATAGTTGCAATTTGAAATAAAGCACTATATATACATTGTGCATGGTTTTCACAAAAGATTATTTTTGTAAAGTGGAAGTTTGTGACTCCACCCCTCACATGTATTGTGTTTTAGTCTTTCTTCTCAGTAAACGTTAATAGTTCATTTTCTTTCTTTTCGCCTGTTCTTTTATATAGGCCGAAAGCTCGTAATGAATCCACTTAGCACATAGTGTACCGTACTGTCAACCTATATTCTCCCATCCCTGTTTTGCTAAAGTCACGACCGCTGTCCCCAGAAATGCTTTGAGATGATTTTAACACCAGATATTAAACGCGCATTTTGTCCTCGCGACGTGCACGCATGCCTCGCGCAAACACGCGCGCAAACGCATGTGTGACATCGTGTTCTAGCATGACACGACGCTTGAATCTTGGCTTTATGACATTCGTCGTTATAATGTGGTGGTTATTTTGTGATTGCACGCACATCTTTACCGCTGGAAGGCTGTGCTGGGTTTATACCCTCTTATCTAGAGAACACCGTCACGCGATGAGAACGATTTTAAACAGAAAATATTTATGCGCCTTCAGCAAACTAGGACATAAATATATCCAGCAATCGGCATAGATAGTTATTTGAGAAAATGAAGTTCTCTGACGAGTGCTAATAAATGTATCGTGAATTTTTTCCCCTTGTGATCGAGTTGTTTAATTTCCACGCGGTTTACACACGAGACCAATTGGCGCCATGCGATTACGTTAGTCAGTGACTTATCGCTGTGTATATGGACTCATTATAATACACTCGTCTGATACGCACATATTTTTTGAACATGAAGACTGCTATTACTTGTCAAATGTAACTATATCTGTGAATTAGCAATGGTACTGCAAGCTGCTATTAAGTAGTCGAATGACAGAGAATCTGACCGAATTAGGTAGAAGCACTGGAGTATGACGCTATACGACTTGCGATAACATTAAGCCTTCCCTGGTGGGCCGCTCTTATGTGGGGGCCGTCAGATACCCGATGCCAGCGAATTCTCCCTTATCTCAACATCAGTGCAATAAAACCCCGGCACTTGTGTCCGATCGACGGCGAATTAAGTACACTAACTAGCTATATAGTCCACTGATGCATCTGTTTGTACCCATATTATTACATAAACACTACTACCACACGCCATTTGTGGCTCTGTACATATAGTGTATAGATCCACACGATCGGCCATAGTGTTTCAGTGCGCCCGGATCAGATCTATGCAACCTTTCTCAGTGTTAAATATATTTTATGATGTTATGCTTTAGCAATTTGATGTTCATCAGGGATGTGTTAAGAAATTCATTCATAGTCCCGGCGATGACATTAATTGTAATCACACGGTACTTCGCTACGTAAATATAATTTGAGAAATAAAACATTGTTTTGTTGCGTGTGTATGCGCAACAATGCATGTACATGTACTTTTCTTTGGTGTGCTTATGGCTCAATGATACTTTTTAATGATGAGATTGTACAAACTGTAGCGCTCAACGACAATTTGTTTTGTTTGCTCGTGTAGCTCAACGAAACTCTGTTTTGTTATGTTAGATCTTACTCTGGATGTACCTGTACACTTCGCTTTGTTGTGCTCATAGCTCAACGATGCTTCGTTTAGTTGTGCCTTTAGCCAGTAGTGCTTGCAAACGTCATTTTATTGCCAATTTAATATAGCTGAAATGTACGACGTATCATTTTGCGGTGCTTGTAGCCTAGAGATAGGCTTTGTTTTGTTCTGCTTGTAGCTCAGAGATATACTATGTTTTGTTCTGCTTGTTGCTCAGAGATATACTTTTTGTTTTGCTTGTAGCTTAGATATATACTTTGTTTTGCTGTGCTTGTATCTCACAGATATATTTTGCTTTGTTCTGTTTGTAGCTCTGAGATATGCTTTCTGTTGGTCTGCTTGTAGCTTGGCGACACTTCGTCTCTTTGGAAATTTCACAATGTCGACATGCTTAAACTGCAGACTCACTGGAACGGCATGTCGGGACCATCATGCAGGCAAGACCGGTGATCTTGTATCGCAGTGATGCAGGTGCATAACACAAACACATGCACCTTGGGTGTTTTGTACCTGACAGTTTTTCCGTCATAAAGCAGCAGCTCTTCCCAGCAGGTGTAGTTTGATTCTATCACGTGACCTAACTTGTCGCTTAACAAACTGAAGGCCCCTTCAGACTTAGCAGACGTTGATCTTGTCCACAAGTCGTACCGTTGTATACCGATGTTGCCCGGAAGTATCCTGCTGTCGTGGTAAAATTTTACGTTTTGATGTTTTTTCAACCCACCGCCATCCAATATTTCTCGCATATTTCCCAGATGAAGATAGAAAATCGACAAACTTTCAATCAGTACTAAAGCTTCAACGTTTTGATTCATGCAGATATGAGAGTTGGTAAGATCTATCCCGAGTTGACCGACAATGTCTTTCTGGAGTTCCCCCATATTAACACAAGAAGAGCACGATCTGACATCGTGAAACATAAGAACGCGGTTTGACATCGTGAAACACAAGAACGCGATCTGACATGGTGAAACACAAGAAGAACATACGAGTCAACGTTTAAGCTGTAGCTCTCTTCATGAAGGCAAAGTGGATCATTCCAAGAATGACCGATTGAACACAGGACCATGGGGTTTCAAAAATTTAATTATTTTACTGATTGGTGTTTAATTTTTATCTCTTTTTTTTGGCAGAAATATTTCAATTACTTTCAAGATGTTGTACGAGAACTTCTCACTTGATCTATGGTCAGGCACAGAGTTAAGGTGTCCTAGCTTTGAAAACGGTTTAAACGGTAACATTTTATTATTTCCTAATGCTGGGCACCCGTTGCCGAGTGGTTAGCCCGCTAGCGAAGCGCAATGATTCAGGAACCTCTCACCATGATACGGTCGCTGTGAGTTCAGGCCCAATTCATGTTGGCTTCCTCTCAGATCGAAAATAGTAAGGTCTGCCAGCAACCTACGGGTTTCCCCCGGGGTTGGTCCGGATTCCTCCCGCCACAATGTTGGTCACCGTCGTATAAGTAAAATATTCTTGAGTAAGACGTAAAAGAAGAAAAGATAATAATAAATTTATTTACTCCCATTTATAACTTCCGCTATATATTTCCGTTTTCGGGTTTGTTACATTCAGTTAACAATGAAGTAACGCCATTTTACATTTTTTTCTACAATTGCACCCATAAAATATAGGAATGTATTTTGATATATGTAACCGTATATACATCTGATCTGGTTCAATCGATTGAGCTATAAACAGTGAATACCTCCTGGCCTGGTTTAGCTGATTGTCACCGTTATACCACTGATGTGCATTGATGGTTAACTCGCGACATACCACGGCTGTTTAGATTCTCTTAGGCCGGTAATTCACAACTAGTCTGTCACCCTTTCGCAAATCACGCAGAAGTCGTCAGATGTCGGGATTAAATGATTATCTTCCCGCTTGTTTGTTTTCTGCGCGGAAGGTTTCGTGTTGATGACTCGCGAGGATTATTATCTTAGAGGACGCGTTTCTTCCCAGATTCCCGGTAGATAAGGAAGCAGCTCAACCTTTGAACCCGGTCGCGGAATTTCTCTCGTCCCGTCGTGCGTTAATCTCGCTAATGAGACAGCTGTGACTGGCGCATGCGTTCCACCATTCATTCCAATCTAAATTCTTGTCCGGGATATTCCGAAAGACAGTCGCCTGTTGTTCGCGCCTCCTTTTGCATCGCTGTTTAAAACTCAAAGAGAAAATATAGCACAAAGAAAAAATTTATTCTGAATGAAATAAAAACAACTTTTATACTTTCATTTATAGTTAATATAATTTCATAAAATAGTGAATCTTTTGATGCATTTGATGAGAGAACTTTATAAATACTGATGTCTGCTTCCGATAAACAAATAGAAATTTACTTTTGTTCAAATGTAAGAATGATTAGTGACAAGGGGTATTAGTTCTATGTCAGTGTGTAATGAACTTGGATGGTAATTCAGCGCCTGGATGGTAAGCGACTGTGGTGGACGAGGATGGTATGTAAGTCAATGTGCGCAGGAATTGGATGGTAAGTTAATCCGATGAATGTATACGTGAGTGTGCGCTGGATGGTTGAGGAAAGCCAGTAGACAGTCAGAAAATCAATGTGTGCAGTATACTTGATTAAGAAAATCTGTGTGTATGGTATAAGGGTGGGAATATCAGTGTGCACAGTGATTGGGATAGAGAATCAGTGTATATTGTATACTCGGGGGGAAATTATCAGGGTGTACGGTATGTATACTCGAGTGGAAAATCAGTACATACTGGGGTGGACAATCAGTGTGTAGAGTATACTGGAGTTACAAATCAGCGTGCACAATATACTTGGATGGAAAATCAATATGCAGGATATATACTCGTGGGGAAAATCGTTGTGCGCAGTATTATTGCGTGGAAAACCCGTGTTTACGGTATACTGAGGTGGAAAATATATATTCTATATTCCATACATTTCATCGCGTGTTTTTTCTTCGAAATATAGTTTTGTCTCGCTATGTCAAACCCGTCCAAATTCTCGCACGGTGGCAGTTTGTTCCTACATTGTTGTAAATGAGAAAAACATGTCAATATGTCACAATGTGGGATCGTGTTTTGACATTGTTGGCTTTACGCGGACTTGCTGGTTGGGTGGTAAATGACCTGCCAATTGACAGTCGCCAGTCTCCTGCTTCTACTTTTTATTCGCCATTACCATTCAAATGAATGATTACGGCGTGATACCACAGTATATTGCGTGCAGTATTACACCCATATAAATCGACATTGGCGAAAATTACGATTTGAAAGCAATAAATGAAATGTATTATTTCTACATCCACTTTCCTATATAAACGCCTACAAAGTTCCATGCACACTTACACATTCTTTTTGTTCTACACATTTTCTTTCGGCCTGGCTGCATCCATTTACACTCCTTTCTCCGCCCCATGTTCTCTCCCCGAAGACAAGGCTTTGAATTTCATTTCTTTCCATGGTTTAATTGCACGGACAGTGTCCATTTGGCAGATGCGCGCATCAGAATTAATATACCAATTCTCTTTTCTTTCTTTTTTTTTCTCCCTTCTTCTCTGTCTCTCCTTATGGACTATCACTTATTGGAAGACAGATAGCAGTATTTGTATCAGGTTTATAATGAGGGATTACATTTGAGGAGTGATGACGATCCTTGCTAAGGGCAAACTTCCACTCGTATTGACGCCGAAACGTCACGGAAGATCACCATCTGATATCGCCCGCAGGTGTGAACACTGTCCACATTTAATCGAAGTCTTAATACTTGATACAATTTTAACCTCACAACTGCGAAACTGAGGCGATGAATCCCGTATCTGTTTCACCTTCACAAATGGATTTATATGATTAGGACCATTCACGCACAATTTATGACCGGCTTGTCACCTTTATGCCGAGTGGTTTTTGTTTTTTTTTTTTGTGTTTTTTGTTTTTTTTTGTTTTTTTTACGTGACTATTGGACCCATCTGTAACCGTAGCCGTCTTTAAGACTGGCTTATTCCTGTATTGCATGTGTATTATAAATAAAATGTACTCAATGTATACATTTCTTGACTATATTACTTGTTTATCACCTTAAGCAGAGCATCATATTATATACATAATATAATAAACACGCAAGAAACACGTAAAACCACCAGTCATCTATATTTATATGGTCCATTTGACCCACAGATACTAGATGCTTCACTTGTCTGTATGAGTCGTTTGTGTAGGATCTATACAAGAGTATTCTTTTACAGACTTGGAAGTTATTACATACATGTGTATATTACTTAACATGACGAAACCTATATACGGGCTTGGGTTCTGCCCGGTTTCCTCCCACCATAATGCTGGCCGCGGTCGTATAAGTGAAATATTCTTGAGTAGGCTATGGCGTAAAACATCAATCAAATAAATAAATAAATAACTATATACCGAGTCGAAAAGGGATAAATAAAGCTTAAATGAGTTTTATTTTCTAAGGATTTTTAGATTTGTCCCGGGTGGGCCCGGGTTTCTGACTATAAGGTTCCGACCATGAATTGAGGGAAAACATATTCATAAAATAAGGGAGTTGTGAAGAGATACAATATATCTCGGGCGTGATTTTTTTTTTTTTTTTTTTTTTTTTTTTTGTCTTTTGTCTTTCTGGAGTTTGCTGTCTTGGACAGCAACATTTGTTACTTAACATTTCTTAATATCCGTTTTGGATTTCCGTTTCTCGCATTCTTTTTTACACAAGTTTAAACCCTCCACTCTGTAGGCTTTTATAATTTATATTACATGTATATACCGACTTTAGCTCCCTTCCATATAACAAGACATGCAGACACGTGATTTTAAAGAGTCTGCAGTTGTTCGCGTGTCTCAGTTCAACCCTCTCCATTTGGTCAGCCACAATGTAAACTGGCAAAATGCAAACTCGAAAAAGTCTTTGCATATGAAAGGCATATAACTTTTCAATTTGATTCTTTATTTATCTTTCACGCGGCTGTCTTAATTCTTGATCTCTAAATGTATTTTTGTACACATACGATTGGTGCTCTTGCTCTCGATATAACGAAAGCTGTATGGATTCGAACCACAAGCCACTGAAAGAATCCTCTCTTACAATATACATGTGGTAGGCCTAAGTATAGTTCACTAATATTATGAATCAGAATAAAGCACATTTATTATATGTACACGTGCATCCAAAGTGGACATACATTTACAAAGGTGATATATATATTTAACGCTACATCATGAAGAAATGGTTAAACAAGGAGTTATGGAGAATGAAGTGAACTATGTACATTAAAAATCGTAGGTCCTACACGCTTCATCCTTAAAATCCCACTTATGATTATACGTTATTGATTTGTTTGATGTCACTTTGTACTAAGTGGCTAAACTTTTAAATTTTTTATTACTTTTTTTTTTTTTCATTTTTTTATTTATTTATTTATTTTTTTCTTTTTTTTTTTTTGGTCGTCTAACATGCAGTCAGAGTTATATGGCAAATCGCACAATGTTCTCCCATCGTTTCTGTATACGCATCGATTTAGAGACCGCTGTATATATACAGTATTCGTTATCACTGATGTTCCAGGCATAGACCGGCTTATATGATGTATGGGACCATGAATTATCACGATTTTTAACACCCAAAGCTCTTTAAAGTCACGTGTCTGCATGAATAGTGTCTGATGCTATTTATGTGTTCGATGACAAAAGCCACATGTCATCGTGTATATAATGAGCCTAAGAGTCTATAACGTAACGGTAAAAAGTCAAGCGTTAAAAATTTCAAACCAGTTATAATGGTGTTGACTTGAGAGTTGAGTTTCCTCTCCTTAGACAATAATGTTGCTGGTATGTATGGATCAATCGTCTGTAGGCCATGGGTGGGGGTCGTGGGGGGAGAAACGGGGAGTCGGGGGAGTGCCCGGCGGCTGGGAAGACCCCAGACCATGACGTGCATACATTTATCACGGGTAATGATTACCACATGAAATTCTTCTATATCATTTAGCATTCATCGAGCGTCTGTGAAGATCATTTAACTACAGAGTGGAGACTTCGGTAAATTCCCCTCTCCTCCGCCCGATATTTAATCCACACAACAGCTGTGGATTGGGAAGGAAAAAAACAACATAAATTTATTGTGACGTTGTTCCGTGTCTGTTTTACTCCATGAAGTGCCTTTCAAAAGAAGGCTTATTTACTGATGGAGGTTTTGTTTCAAAATGTCGTTGACGCGACGAACATGAAATTGTAGTCTTTATTGTAGTTTTGTCCTGTGTAAATGTCCTCACATACAGCATGTCAAATTACGAAGAAGTTTAAATAAGTGCCCTATGTGCACTGCACGTGTACTGGTATTTATATATACTTCTGACGTCAATTGAAGAATCCAAGAAAGGACAGACATACAATGTTGAATTTCTATATTTCTGTTTATTAAACCAAAATATTGAATTATCCAGTCACGCCTTTCAGTGGGATTAACAATACACGTGTTCTACATTGCAGTTTGCATACACGTGGATCTAATATTCTCGAATTGTTTAATAGTGCACAATGTGCGACCTGATGAATGCACGTGTGCAAACAGTGCACTGCAGCTAATGAAACTGTATACAGCACACCGCAGAGTATTATGAATGCGCACGGTATACCGTAGCCTATTATGAACGAGCACATGTAGTCAACTGCAGTTTGTTATGAACACGTTCATTATACTGCAACTTAGCTGTTATGAACTTGTATATACCGTACTTCAACTACAATAACAACAAGGCCTCTATACATGTTCCATCAGAGTTAAATCTTTCCAAACTTATATCCTAAAATTGCTTTTTGTGTTCATTACACGTGTACGGCACTTGTATTGTGGGCGTATACTGTACTGTGTATAGCTTATACCGTTCTTGTTATTGCCAACATCTATAAAGGCCTACCCTATACCGCGGCTTGTCGGGAACATGTGCCATATAAGCTATACAGCTTGTTATAGAGGCGTAGCGTAGCAAACATGTAGCTTGTTATGGATATGTATTTTATTTCAACGTGTTATGCACGTGTACTGTAGCGCAGCCTGTTGTTATCCTTAACCATACAGCAGCTTGTAACGAACGTGTATCGTACTGCAGTTAATAATCTGTATTTATTTATTTATTTATTTATTTGATTGGTGTTTTACGCCGTACTCAGGATAATTTCACTTATACGACGGAGGCCAGCATTATGGTGGGAAGAAACCGGGCAGAACCCGGGGGAAACCCACGACCATCCGCAGGTTGTTGGCTGACCTTCCCAACTACGGACGGAGAGGAAACCAGCGTGAGCTGGATTTGAACTCACAGTGACCACATTGGTAAGAGGCATGGTTTCATAACGCCGCGCTAACCCCCTTGGCCCCTCAGTAATCTGAATGGGGCCTACATGAGCACGTTATTACACATTCCCCACGTTGCGTGATAATGAGTCGTGTGTTGTAAGTTTAATTACTGTAAACTGGAACAGATTTCTCATAATTTAGAATATGTAACGTAAAAAAACACAGTTTCGATTTTGAGGGAAGACTTCATTGCCAGAAAAAAAAAGAAAAAAAAAACTGAAAAAAAAAAATCAAAAAAGAACAAAGACAAATAGAGATCTGCACACCCACATGACTATTACACTGTAAAATGACCAACGCTCAATGCGTTTAATGGGTGATTTAACTTCCAGCAAGCGTGTTCAATAAATATACACATACATATATTTTAGTATTAAACAAAATATGTTTAAAACATGTATATATTATATACTATAATGCTATAATCTCCAAGTGTTTAACATCTGATACATATAAGTTAAACATCGAAATTTACCGTGTAGACGCGTTTAGACACATATCAATGTAATAGGAGGTTTTGCATAAGGTACACATTCTCGAAGTATTATTACTTATGGCTAGTATAAGTATTTCTCGGCACGATATGGCTGAGATGTTGCCAATGTGGCGTTAAATCATATTCATTCATTCATGAACTATTTCGGACTTAGGTCCAAATGTATAATGTAAAATTAATTTCGAGGACCAAAAATAGGCTCTAAAATCGCCTTTTAACCCCAATTCTGACTCAAATCATACGGGGCTTTGCGGAATCAGTATATAATACTGATAGCGAATAGTCAACTGCGATGATTTCCCACCATGTAACAGCCATAGTCAGTTCCTTTGTTTTGTTCCTTAATTGCAATTAACGGTCGATTGTATAGCATGCAATGGTTTTGGCGTGACGGTTTTGCATGACTGATAATTCGAATGAGGCGTCAGTAGAGTGAGAAAAGAGGGACAGAACGCCGTTGTCACTGAGGTGTTAGGCGAACAGATGGAGATAAACAACAGGGGCAGGCCAATTAACTATTCCAACCGATGAAAAATCTCATTCGGGCGATTTCCAGCATTTGGGGCTGGTTTACATGGCTTATCGTGTGTCGTGACCAAAGAGTTAATCGCTGGAGAATCGCCCGGTTTGTAATTATCACCAAAGTAGCACAACGTATAAAACTGCGCAATATAACGGCCTTCTAAACACAATAACATCACCTTATGCCTTTCTTCAGGTCCAAAATCAGAAAAACGTTTTATTTTATTTTGTTGTTGTTGTTGTCTTTGTTTGTTTTTTTCTTTCTTTGGTGTAAATCCAAAGTGACATATCTTTGGTTAAACACCTGATACTCGTCACCAAGTATTGCGACACATTGTACAGTACAGCGTATGAACATTACAATGCTCAAATCAATTCAAAAGGTGTTTTCAGTAAAGGTGATATAGCTTTAAATATCATTAATTTACAATCAGTACATAATAAAGACGATTCATTAAAGTAAAAGACAGCTCATAACTGAGGCTCTGTTCATTAAAAAGATAATAAAATTCTCACTTGAATGCAAAAACCTGTTTGGATTTGTATGCGAATTCATTATTGAAATATCTTCCTTTTGAAGTGTGGAGTACTTCGTTGCGGGGCTGAAGGCGCCCATGCTTATAAGCTTATGGCAGATTGATCAGCCACAGAGCTAGGAAACATCAGCTGTTTATAAGCTGCCACGTAAATCTGCCGAGTTGACTGCCAATGTAACATGTAATAACATAGGGCAGGACACTTTTTTAATGTTATAAGTTTTAATTATGACAAGTACATGTGAACAACACTGGAAAATGTTTCCAGACCATTGTGTTGTGGCGAGGGTAAGTTTCTAGATCATTTCATGTTATAAATTTACATACATACTTAAGTTTCAACCACAACCCTAGCAGCTTATTATAGTCTCAGTTGACAAAAGTGTCCCACGCATAGAGCAATTACGTCACAGCCCGGACAGAATGGCTATGTTTCATGCTAGGCGACGGAGCACGGTCAGATGTCAGTTTCCACTGTCGTAATGGCGGTTAGAAAAAAATACTTTACCGAAATGAACCTAATATTGTCCAACCTTTTCGGCAAACTTAACCTCGCTTTGTATATAAACATGTATATAGTTTGTCTTCAGTCCGCTAATGTTTATCATTACCTTTTATTTTGTATCTTTCTTAACTGCGTAAGTCTCAGTTTTTTGTATTCATAAAAATGAATGAAAAATAATATCAAACACAACAATAATGGTGCAGAAGGTTAGGAGGGGGATGAGGGGGGGGGGGCGCCGGTGCGGCGCTATGACCCCGTGCCTCTCAACAACGCTCCGTCGCTGTGAGTTCAGCTCACGCTAGCTTCCTCTCGGGCCGTACGTTTAATATTCTTGAGTACAGCGTAGAACACCCATCAAATAAATAAATAAAATTATGTTACGGGCATTGGAGGAGAGGCATCATTTCAGAAGGTTTGTCAGGCATATTTGCGGGGCTATGTCAGAAAGTTTGTCAGGTACCTTCTGAGGGGTAGTCATTTACGACAAGCTCTCTCTGGTTTCTTCCACGCCAAAAACCTAACTGCATTCACACCAGTGAAATATTCTTAATGAGCACACACACACACACACATACATACACACACCAATCGACCAAACAAAACAACCTACTTCCAAAAATCAAGGAGTTCGCAGTTTCAAACTAATCGTCTCAGGTTTCTTCAAGGGTTTAAACCAGATAAAACCAGTAAATTAACCGAGAAGTTCGAACTTGGTCCTGATTGTACTTATTTATTCATTTGATTCGTGTTTTACACCATACTCAAGAATACGTCACTTATACGACGGCGGCCAGGATTTTGGTGGGGAAACCCACGACTATTCCCGGGTTGCTGACTGACCTTCCCACCTACGGACAGAGAGGAAACCAACATGAGCTGGACTTGAACTCACAGAGATCGCATTTCTGAGTGGCAAGGTTCCACATCGCCGCTCTGGGGCGCTAACTCCCTTCAGCCACGGAGGTCCGCCGGTCCTAATTGTAGGGTTTGAAGGCGATAGAGGGATATAACAGTTATAAGAAGCTATGCAGCCTTAAAATAACACAGGGATAACTAACTATACTTTACACACACTTCTGCTTTACAAATGCATAGTTGAGACAATAATCATCTTTACACATATACAGCTATGCCACACCGTTCTCCCTTACACATGCATAGCTGCGACTCTGTTTTCTTCCCTACATGCTCATACATAGTTTACACAATGTTCTTCCTTAAACCTACACAGATGAAATGTGAATTCTTTCCGTATACTTACAGTTGCGACACCGTTCGTCCTTGCACATAAATAGTCGAGACATCGTTCTTTCTTGGGAAAACATCGTTACAACAAAGCTCTTTCTTACACATGCAGAGTTGAGAAGCCTTTCTACGTTACAAATACATAACTGAGAAGTCGTTTATCCTTGGGCATACAAAGTTACGACAAAGTTCTACATTACACCATGATACATGATTGCGACAGTATTCTTCCTTGCACATACATGCACATTGTTGGTGCTAATTGTAGGGTTGAAGGCGATGGAGGGATATATCAGATATAAGAAGCTATACAGCCTTAAAATAACACAGGGATAACTAATTATTACTTGTAATATACTTTATGCACACTTCTGCTTTACAAATGTATAGTTGAGACAATATTCATCTTTGTACATATACAGCTATGCCACACCGTTCTTTCTTTATAGAAATTCTTTCTTTCCCATACGTTGTTGTGACACCATTCTCCCTTACATTATCATTACGATTGACACATAGTAATTCCTGGCACATACATACATTTTTCCCAAAGTTCCCACTGGCATATCCATAGTTTAGGCCATGCTCTTCCTCAAACCTACATAAATATATGAAACATCGTTCTTCCTTCATGCTCATACTTAGGTACCACAAAGTTCTTCTTTACACATACGTAGTTAACGGTCTTCCTTACAAATACATAACTGAGACACCGTTCTTCCTTACACATATATAGTTGAGACAGTGTTCTCCCTAGCCCATACATGGTTGCGACACCCTTCTTTCTTACATATACATACCGGTAGCTGAAACACTGTTTTTTGTTGCACGTAAAAAGTTGCGACGGAGTTCTTCCTTGTACACGCATATAGCGATGCAGCAATGTTCTTCCTTTCACATATACAGCTGAGAAAATACCGTTCTTTGCACATATATACATAGATTTACATATAGTTAATACAATGTTCTTGCCTAAGAAATACATAGTTCAGACAATTTTCGCTATTCCTGTTTATTAGCAATATTTAAGTGAAAGATAAATATTCTTATTCACAGATGAATATTTGCTGTAAAACTTTATTTTTATTGCCTTTTATAACCAGGCGCATCGAATGTGTTATTTTTTTTTAACCCGTCATTATAACAATGTTTGTAGTATGCATTCTAATGCCAGTTTGCAATAACTTCTAATTACGCCTTTAAGAAGTGAAAGTGAACGTCATAAAGCATGTAAATTTTCATTAGCATATAGTTCAAGAAATAAGATCAGCACACAAGGATACATCTAAGTTAGTGTTAAAACTTCTTTGTTGAAGGCGCCAAACTTGAGTGATGCCAGTGATGGCCAGGCGATAGTCGCAATCACAGGGGAAACAACTATCATATAATGTCCTTAAGAGTAGCTTCCCCTGAAACGCCATGCTGTCGATCTCCAGTGTTTCATTGGTTTATTGGTCAGTTTGTTAATTGATTTATTAATTGATTGGTTAGTGATTAACCATCTACTCAAGAATATACTTATACACTGAAGGCCAGTATGTCATGGATGAAGGAAACCGAGTTGCACAGAGTAAACCACAGGCAACTGAGTGTCTGTCAGACATGTAAACGCGCAGACGTTTTTACCTGCAGAATTATAGGTCCCATACAATGTGCATGCCATGTTAATGAATGGCAAGTTATTTGCATTTAATATCATTGCAGCTTTTTTAAACAAATTCTACTTATGCCATTGTTCTAGGGGGCGTGCAAGTTTCTACCTTATAAATATATTGCTATCTGAGGTGCTAGGGGATGTTTAAGTTGCTGTTTTCAAACATGTACTTGAATAGTTGAAATATAAAAACCTTAAGTGAGATAAATTGAGAAGAGGCAGGATTTCACCGGTTACGTGTAACCATTTGCAAAGTATCACACCGTAGTCGATGCTCTGGTTTTATTCTCTGTTTTGCATGGGAAGTCCACATGACATATAGATACCGCATTTCCTAAACCCACGAGGAAAATGACTTTATTATTGGAGGAGAAGAAAACATAAAAAAACATGTTAAAAGTGTTTAATAAATATATTTGCACTAGAATTTGGTCTTTTCATCTAATACATATGTTCAGTCTGGATTTCGATCACATTTATATTTTCAATATATTCATAAATGTTATAATAATTCAGATTAAATGTTGGAATATAAGCAACCAATTTACACTAAAACATACACACACACACCACCACACAAAATTTCAAATATTTTCAAATACTCTCTTCTACTGAAGGAGAAAATAAAGAGTATACTTGCAGAAAATTTTCACGCTTTTTCATCTGATTGTGGCATCATTTTTATGTTTTCTTCTCCTTTAGTAATAAAAGGTGAAGCGGTTCATAGCTAGTGTAGCCTGCCAGGACAAAAAAAAAAAAAAAGAAAAAAAAAGAAAAAAAAAAAAACAACAACAAAAAAACAAACAATGAACCTGCATTATAGGTGTCAGGTGTGCCAGAATATTTTAATATATCTATATGTCTGTTTGATTGCTGCTTAATGCCATATTCAAGAATTGTTCACTTACCCGAAGACGTTATCTTTTATGTAAGGAAGGTAAACCGCTGACCTTTGTTAGCTAATTCTTGACGAACCTTTTCACTTGTATTACGTTCAGGTTTACACACCATGTTTGGCGGAAAATAAGTGCAAAAGCCTGTGCAAATGGCCACATGACCGTTCATTTTCAAAAGGCCCCACGAATATAAAGAGCGGCCGTAGAATCCATAAATTCCGTGCAATATCGCGGCTGAATCCGCTCCTCGTGTGCCCTTATCCACTCGGATGTCACTTTCAACACAGGTTCCTTATACATAAATAATAGTATAAAACGGCATATTTTTCCTTTTATTTTTCCCTGGTGAAAACAAACATTTGATACGTTAACACAAACTGTCTGCACGCAAGACATATATTGTACTTCACAATAAACTATGTAACCTTTCATGTTGGAGGTTTGTAAAATATTTCAGACTTGAAACATGTTTTGAGAAACTTGTTGAAAGGCTTTACATTACTTTTTGTGAACATGTTGCAAGGGGAAAATTAATAACATGTCTGTTCACATATTTCTATTCTTTGTGTGATATATCTCTTTATATATTTGTTTGTATGTTATTTCTATGTATATATATTTCGTGTGCCGTGTCTGTGGTGGGGGAGCGAAGGCCGCACGGAGAGACAAGTCTCTCTAAATGGCCACAATAGTTGCTTCCCTTGATATAGAATATGTTCTCACAAGCGAGGGAATGTTCCGCAATCATCGTAACATAACTCAAACGCCAATCAAACTGATGAAACATGTATTTTAGGGACATTTTGTCTTGGAAAATGCAGGCAAAGAAAGACAAGAGCATGTGAATTGATCAAGGACCATTACAAGAAGATACTTTGTGAAACAACTGTGTACAAATTTGCACACCCAAATTGCATGTGTATCAGCGGTACATAAATTGTATATCACTGATACACACGTCGTTGTGGATGTATTAAAGAAATTAGACAAAGTGTGTACTGCTGGTACACAATAATTATGTGGGTTTGCGTTTTTGACATAATAATGTGTAGCAGTTATACACAGTGGTTTAGAGAGAGTAACTTTCTTTGATTTGTTGCCATATCCACATATCCAGAATCTCTTTATCCTCATGGCTCAGCGGGCCATGGCCGAGTGTTTAAGGTGCTTGCCTTTTAATCCTTTTGGTCATAATTAAAAAGCGTCCGGTATGGCTATTGTGGCCGCTTGTACATCCTAACATTCGTCACAGACCACTTGCCTTCCACCAGTGCTGTGTGTAGGGGGACCTCCTTGGTTCAGGCGGTTAGCGCTCTAGCGCAGCGCAATGACCCAGAAAGCCTCTCACCCATACGGTCGCTGTAAGTTCAAGTCCAGCTCTTGCTGGCTTCCTCTCCGACCGTATGTGGGAAGGTCTGCCAGCAACCCGCGGGTGGTCGTGGGTTTCCTGCTGTGCCCGGTTTCCTTCCACCATAATGCTGGCCGCCGTCGTATGAGTGAAATATTCTTGAGTACGTCGTGAAAGACCAATGAAATAAATAAATAAATAAATGAAATAATAAATATTGTGTGAAGGCCTGTTCTGCACGTCACATGTGGAAAAGTTCGTCAGTAACTTGTCCACGGTCAGTGGTTTACCCACACTACTCCTGTTCCCTTTATCCATAAAACAGATCACCATTGTATAAGTGGGAAATTATTGTGCCAGTGGCGTTACAATAATTCATGAAACAAATATTAAATAAATAAATTATTATGAGATGGAATCAGCATAGTGGAATGTTTGTATGATGTCATGTCGTATGTACAGGTCGACTCAAATCAGAAGTTGGAATACTTCAGCCATTTCATATCACACAATGCAGCCAGTGTCTTCCGTCCTTTAGGTGCATCAGTGTTTTTACAAACAACCCACTGCTTAAAGGTAAAACAATCCAGTCCTAAAAGATCCACTATCATGAAACAGACTACATCTGTGTTTTAACTCAGAATGGCAAATTGAACACCCTTCTTTCATAAACAAGTATATTACATCATAATTATATATATGCATACCTTGTTTTTATTCTGCCCATCCTATTGACGTCACAACTTATATAGGTCCAAAAGTTGGTGGGTAATGCGGCAACATTGTCCAACCGAAATAAACCATTGCAAGGGTCCTATTTTAGGCAAAAACAACATACTCTCCAAACAAAGGAAAGCCTACCTTCAAAAAAATTTCCGTAGGATCCGTTATTTGAGGGATGACGGATTACATTTTCGTCAATCTAGCAGATTAATCTTTTTCGGATTACGCATTAATTCGTGATCTGGAATGTATTAATTCGTTAGATCGACAAAAAATGCAATCAGTCATCCTTCAGATAACGGATTTAAAGTAAAAGACAGCTCTTGTTCTAAATTAAGTTTGTTAAAAAAGTTGTACAACATTATGTGTATTTCGGTAAAGTAATTGACATTTAACCGTGCTCCGTCGGCTAACATGAAACGCAGCCATTCTGTGTGGGCTGTGACATAATTGTTCCAAGCCCGGAACACTCTTGTCATCTGAGATTGTAGGATCCTAAGCTGATAGGGTCGTGGCTGAAACTTAAGTATATATGTAAATTTCTAACATGAAATGATCAAGAAAGTTACTCCCGCCACAACACAGTGGTCTGGAAATATTTGACAGTGTTGTTAACACATGTATTTGTTGTAATTAAAATTTATAACATTATAATAGTGTCCTGTCCCTATATTATTACATGTTGTATTGACAGTCAACTCGGAAGATTTACGTCACAGCTTATAAACAGCTGATATCCCCTAGCTCTCTGATTGGTCAATCTCTCAAATGCTTATAAGCATGGGCGCCTTCAGATCAGCAGTCGGCAGGACAATACTCCACGCTTCAAAGGAAGAAACGAATTCATATGAATTCAAACAGGTTTTTGCATTCAAGAGAGAAGTTTTTCATGAACAGAGCCTCAGTCATGAGCTGTCTTTTACTTTAACGGAAAATTTTTTGAGGGTAGTCGTAGAACATGCAGGTGACACCATATGTCATCAACGTCCTGACGTGACGACTGAATGAGTTTCGGCTGGTGATTTCATGAGAACTCATATTCTGACATACTTGTTGTCAAACTTGGCTGATAATGACAGCGTATTAAATTTTTGTTGGTATACCCTATACATGTATATCATTGTAACAGCTTTAATTTCATCAGATAATTCTATCGTGGGATTTTAAAAGCCCTGACTGTCAAAGATACAGTCCCACAAAACAAACAGACCTAACCATTTAAACAGTATCATCAAATTCAGGATGTAGGATATATTAAGCCGTCATTGAAATCAGTTGATCTGCACAGTCACTGAAGAATTATTTCCGCTGATGCCCATAGCATAAGTAAACATGCATATACTTTCAGAAGCCCGTAGGCCTATACATCAAATCCTTAATACCGTTCATTGTGTTGTTCTAATATTCACGTGGTCTAAATGTGCATGAACATTTCTAGCTTTGAAGACAATATGCCTGATATTTACACAAATGTGGGAAAACCCCATAACAGTCGCCAGAACGATACGCCATAGGCAGACCGCGCATGAATTCCCAATTACACAGAAAGCCCTTCCATGACAACAGTTAAAACTGAATGTGAAAATACCCTGTTCAAACAGAAATCGGCTTTTTAAAGAACTGCCTCATTGTTTGTGTACGCCTGTGACTTCATTATTTGAAAACTTGATATTGTGAGTAGCTGATAGATCATGATCCTGCGCGGCAATTGGATATTCTTTCCAAGACAATGCAACATTCCTGTAAATGACGGTATGTATTCTTAACTCTGAGCGATCCAGCATCCGAATGAAGAGTGTAAAATAGGCCTGTATAACGGATGTCGTGTAGTAGTTTGGGGAAACAATAACGAACCAAATAATGCCATGACAAATTCAGGTATATATATACGTAACAAAGAAAGAAAGAGCTGTTCCTCCATAATGAAGAGCCTCTCCCGTGCCTAATGTAATTCGGGTCCAGTTTGTGGAGTGTATATTATTCACACCTGCGTTTGTGATAGGGATTTGTGAGCAAATTGGTGACATAAGAACTCTTGTATTACAAGAGCACAATGTTTAGTCAGACTTGGACCCTGGGCGCCATTAATGAGCGGGAAAAAAAATCCTCCACGTAAAAATGTCACATGGCTATCATTTGATTATTAGCAGTTAACTGAACCTCGAATATTTCTCGTTGGTGGGAGTGTTCAGAATCTTAGAGACGCTTCTTCACAATCATGTATGATGGCCACGCTGAACATATGAACAGTTGTAATGAAAGCGCAACTGACATACATATCTGATTAACGACACCATGCATATACACTAAAATGGTATACATGATTTGGATACTGATTGTGTTCAACCGCTTAGATGATTCGTTGCGTCTCTTCCTCTATCATTCTAAAATTGTTGACTGCTCCTCTTTGAATGAATCCGTCCTAATTGTTTATATTTATATACTTCCTTAGTTCTTTGGTAGTTTGTATTATTTGTAGTTTTTGAAAGGGAACGATCATTTTGGTTGATCGCTGGAATATGAATGTCAATTTCGAAAATGCACTGACACAGGACTAACCGTATCCGCCGGGCTGAAAGACAAAGAAGTAATATTTATTGACAACCGTGTGCATAAAGTTTTAAAAGGGCACGGACTGGGACTGAAGCGGTGACATTCCAATTAACGTAAACATTCTCGCTTTTTTAATATATATGAATACTCTCAAAAAATCTTCCTTTAAATCGGTTATTTGAAGGATGACGGATAGCATTTCCCTTAATCTAACAGATTATTCCGTACCTGATAAAATGTTATCAGGAATGGATTAAATTGTTACCAGCAACGGATTAATCCATTATACTAATGGAAATGCAATCTGTCATTCTTCAAATAACGGATTTAACGACAGCTCTTTTTGAGGGTATACTAGCTTATTTGCGACAATTAGCTTGACCGCATAATTAGCCTTTTAACATGGGTTTCTCCAATCAAGATATTAAGGAGATGAAAAAATACTTCGTCGCTATACATGCAGTTTTTGTGGATATCAACACAGAACCACGTATGTGCACAACACAAATATTCATATGTATAATTTTCTTGGTTGACAAGTCCGCGTTTGGAGACTCTGTTGTAAAAAAATGAGAAAAGAGACCAACAACGCTCCAAACAATACAAAAACAAAACACACCACACAAGGTAAAAAATGACACTTTCAAAGGCGACGTTTACAGTGACTGTTTTTTTTTTTCAGCAAGGATACATATTTTTGTTGGATGACATATGGATGATTATCGATCCGTCCTGTGTTTATGTCTTTGTGCGCAGGACTTGACTTTCATGATTGTATCTCCTTCAGCCTGGCAGTCGTCGACGTATGTGTGGTGCATTATTCTCTGACAACGCATGCGCGGGAAAGCGGCACATAGACCATCACATCATATGCAAAGATTCGAAGCGATTTACTTCATCCCCCTTGTTTATATATTACGGTATTAGGTAAACTGACAGAAGGCCGCATTTAACCGGTAACTTATGACCCTCTGTCAACGATGGCACTTTTATAGCTGCTCTGGTTTTACTCCCATGCTGTATACGTGGTCTTTTGTATTGTACTTATGATTCGCTACGCATGACTGGAAGTTCGCGCCAGGTGTATCATTTAACGTAATGAAGGCATACCGTCTGTAGAGCGTATGTGTGAAGAGCGTCCAGAAGGTGCCATGTGCTGTGTCAACGAATAGCCTACACAGGGTTCGATCGGTTAGCCCGCTACCGCAGATCAATGACCCAAAAGCCTCCCACCAACACGAACGCTGTGAGTTCAAGCCCATTCAAGTTCATTTCCCCCGATCAACCAATCAAACTGCTCATATTTGAAATAATAGTTTCACAGTGGCTACTAAGTCGGGGTAAATTAATTTGTCCCAGTTAGAGGATTTAGTTTCTTTACTCTCTTTTTTTCAAAGGGCCAGTAAAAAAGAAAGCACAGTTTATTTATTAAAATTTTTTAACGGGGGAAATTATGTAGAGTTGTGTTAGTAGAGATCCAATCAGACATGCCGTTACTTGGACTGCAGCATGCCCATTGGTTCACTAAGTCGGGGGAAATTAATTTTCCCCGAGTTGCAGAATTATCCCCGGGTTAATCAGCCAATGGCAATACCGCTTGCTTTAGGACCGAGAACAGCTAATGATTCTTAATTTATGATGTATCATTGTTGACATATCATTGTTGACATTGTTGACTCATATATAAGGCAAATAAACTTACAAGGTCACTGGTGTATAGTAGGGATGACGTTAAAAATGTTCGAAATGAATACACTATTGTATTAGGTATGTGCATATAATGAAGCAAATATTCAGGCGCCCTTGGAATACCTTCCGTTCTGCTTTAGAATTTCTATCAGCTATAGGAAATTAACATCAATGACATGAAGGGATTCCTCTGTCAAAGACGACCTCACCAGGTGCACTGGGAACGAAATTAAGGTTACATAAGGTAACATTTACTGGTCGCTGTTGAATTACATGCAGGAGCTGTTCAGCAAATAAAGAATCAGGATTACCACCTTGGTTCTCCATTGACGTTCAGATTCTAGTCGCAATACATGAAACGTTGTCTGTGATCTTAAAACAGATTCAATGCATACATTCCACAAACAAAACAGCCGGCGGCCCATACAAGAATACAATGCAGTCGACGATATATGAGCTCTGCCAAGTTTCCTCCCACATAATGCTGGCCGGCGTCGTATAAGTAAAATAATCTAGAAAACACCAATCAACTAAATAAATAAGTAAATAACAAACTTTGGTCTCACATTCCATGAAACCCCAAGTATTCATACATACATACATATTTAGTGAATACAGAGTGCGTAGATTCCCAAGTGTAATTAGCAAAAGTGATTCACCCAGTCAAAGGAAGTAGACGATTGGCTAAGAAAACAACGGTATTGGTAGCATGCATAACGATACACATTGATTATAAACATGTTAGTTTACAGTGGGGAAATTGCCATATGGGAGAAGTTTATTTGTAATGACCTAAATGAAACACAGGCGACTATAGCTACGTCAATGAAAACAAAATGTCATGTATACATATATACCAAAATTACCAATCTTAAGGTATTAATTTATATGTATATCTCGCCAGTTACGAAATCCCTCTAGATAATCACAATATTTTGTTACATCACCAAGAATAACACCGTAAATACTTTACAAACACAAATGGGACACATAGATCTACACAAATACATGTACCTGTGGTATAGATTTACAGTATTACTTACCATCGAATTACGTACACTCATTTCAGACGTGTATAACTTCATTACATCATGTGGGTGCGCATGTATATTTATGATAGATATTTGTATTACAGAGGACTGTGAAAGAGAGTTGTTCATCCATAAAATATACACTATGGCTAGAACTACCTACAAAATTCTTCGTAAAAAGTACACTTTAGTTAGTAAATTTATGTAGAAATGAAAACAGCCAAACAATCACAAGTGGGTTTGTATGCACGGGTGGTTTTGTTTGGTTGTATAATTGTGACGGTGTAACAAGATAAAGTGTATATTTTTGTGCTCAGTACATAGATGATGACGAATTCCTCACCATTATGCTATTACTCTGATAAGTGACATAGGCTGTGGGAAAAATGTAGGGAATGCGTCCGAGATTTGGATATATATAGAGTGTTTACTTCGTACTGTTATACAAACATACTTACACATTATATATGTCAACAAAACTTATAATCAGAACGCATTTAGCCTGGTATATATATATGTGTGTGTGTGCGTGTGTGTGTGTGTTGTTCCTGTGTAGTTGATGTTCCGCTGTCCGGTTGACATCTGATTTGTTACTGTCACCCATGTGGTGTGTATGCGGATGTGATGACTGCGGAAGGCTGCATGGGTCGTTAACGCTTGGAACGCTGTGTGGTGCCATGGCTGTGGTGGTTTGCGGTCTGCATCTCGAGCCTTGGTACAGTGGTGCGAAAGTGGCTACAACCCGCCTCCATACATTTTGTTAACAGCACTACAGCACGTCTCGTATGTTCGCCTCCGAGATGATCCCGTCATTAGCAAATCTCCTCGTGGTCGACACACACGATACCGACTGGCAGCGAAAGATACACTGACCGTAGCTTTTAAAAGCTTGTTATACAATGCATGCTTAATATGCAAAGCCTGCATAGGATGCGATATATATGATCTAAAGAATGTGTAATGTGAGTGTTTGAATAAAAAATATTAATAACATAGTGCATGCATGGCTCCAACTTGAAGCACGTGAAGCTCATCTGAGAAATGTTTCCGCCCAAAGCATAATTTATAAAGCTGTTCGAGGCTTTAAATTACATGCATGAAGCATATATGTGTATCAATGAATGATCTTGTTTTCGAAGTCATCCACTCACATTTTTCACAGAGGCTTGCATAGGCCTGTACATGCACGTGTATATTTAATTATTGGTTGGTTTCCTGTTGAACTGAATGTGCATATCATATATAGTTACCATATAGCACAACGCAGGCCTAGCTATATCGACGTGCTATTCAAATGTGCAACACTCTGCTTTTCTGAATGGCTGTAAGTTTATTTCTGTATTATGTTAAATAATTAGGTTAATTTGCTATTAAATGAATATTTCTAATTCATTTTGAGATTGACAACAGGTACGTCTTAGAATATGAACTTGCACGCAAGCAATTTACAAAATATACACAGACGTAAATACAGAAATGGAGTCATGCAAGGAAGATATTATACAGGGGATAAATGTATCCATTATTAATTATAAAGGCTTATACTGCATACAACAGTCATTTACTGGCTTGTTGGATCCATTCTACAGAAGGTACATGAACAGTGACATTACCTCCAGAATTGTTCCGAATTCAGGTTGAATGACAAATAATGTGGTGATGTTTACATACAAAAAACGTGATGCTGTTGAACCTGTCACTAGTGAGTACAGACTTTAACAGCTTGTATTAATTCTGGTTTTAAACGACCTGTGCTGTTGACCTTCTTTTTGATAACATATGACACGAGACACAAAAAATTCAGAGATTATTATTTCAACAATTAAATCCTATCCACAGTCTTATTGTCATACCCTCCGGTGACTTGAACCACCCGCTTTCATTTGACTGGGGGAATGGACTCGCCCACTGACGTCATTAACTACAAACTTCGAAGTTGGCGAAGAGACAGGTTGTTGGTGTGAGAGGAAAAGTTTCCCCGGCCTTCACATTGCGAATTAGAAAAGCTGCAATTCTGTGCCTGCTACATCAAGGACAGGTAAGATTTTGCGTGTGCGTGTGTCATTTGTGTAGCTATCTATGTTGAGCTGTTAGAGAAATCTGTAAATTTTGGCGCCACATTACGAATGTTTTCTGGTCACCGATACTCGTGTGACTTTAGAGTAGGCAGACGGCACAGTCGCGAACTGTCACTTGTCCTAGGCGAGTTTGGAGGCCGACTTAATTTTACCGACAGTGAAACATGAACGGCTTCTGACTGAGAATCTGGCCTAAACTTTTCAGCTATGTATATGGCTACCGTACTACACTTCTTCATGTATGTGTGTGAGTAAGTTATCGGTCCCTCAAATGTTGTGGTATGTTATCTCGGCGACCAGCCTGTCCTTTGACTGAATGTACAGGACAGAGGCTCTAGAGTGGGGGGCATGTTTCACTGCTGGTGCAGGAAAACTACTACTGTCAGTATGACTTGCAGATATGAGAGAATTCATGGCTGCAGAACGAACTGACAGCTGTACATTTATGGATTGAAGAGCAGAGGAACTCACAACACTGTAAGCAATCAAAGTATTTAAAAGTATTGTATTAAAAACAATTTATTTCGTCGATACTAGATATATGGTTACTCCAGCAGCTTTCATTGTTGATAAATCAAGCCAGAACTGTCCCTATATGCTACTTTTCTTTGTAACACAAATCGTCTGACCAAAAAATACTCTGCAAACTTATGGGGTTCAGGCTTTGTGTAGCCAAGAGAAAGCTTGTTTGTTTGTTGATTCATACACCAATGTAAAGTTGAGTGTGTCAGCTTTTGAATGACTGTTGTTTGGTTGAGATTGGAATATTTTGCCATGGATTATGCACAGTTGTATGTAAAGGTAGGGCTTATGTCTGAGGCATTGAAGTTATGTACCTTGTTTTTTATATTAGGTATATATAGAAATTTTACTTTTCTGACACCAATGGTAATATATTAATTAGATTTTGAAGTAGATAATAATAAAGTTGTGGATATATATTGGCGTTACATGTATTCTCTTAATAAGAAATGTCTGAAATGCTAATCTAGGCCAGAGGTCAATACTTCAAGAGCCAAAACCAGATTTGATGATATTCCCCACTCCTCCTACAATGGCTACTTAGTTATGGTCCTTAATTCTGACTATGATATAAATTCAGCCAACACATACTTTTAGATCAAGATGCTAACTAAAGAAAACTTTAGAGCAGAGCCAAGAAAACACATGAATTTTCCCTGGCAGAATTATGTTTATTAATACAGTTCTCCCATCAGCCATCGCCCCTCACCCCACCCTTACACACACACAGGCTCTTGAGGGAAGAGGGAAGTACATGGAACAGCTTAGCTGTTAAACATCTGAGCTTATGGAGAACAAAGCCATTTCAAACTCTGATTTGTCTTATCATATGCACATTGACATTATGACCTGTAGCATGGCTAGTTAGCATTTTAAGTATCAGTAGGTTATTTCATAATATCTTTACAACCCAGGTAAATCAGTTGCAAAACTTTTGGAAATCTGGAAAGAAAGCCACTATGTTGTCATCCCCGTTCTTGGATGTTGGCTCAGTTGTTAGTTGGACATGTAGCAATTACAGTCTCAAAGGATGAGAAAAATGAAGTTCGATTTGTTAATTTGAAAAACTTCTTTGAAGTTGTGTCCAGTATTGGAGTGGATGAAAAACCAACTATTCATCTGGGACATAGGGTTAATTTATCTTGAAGTAAAACTTCAAATTGAGATCCTTGGCATCATGTATATCTTAGTGTAAAAGTGTTAAGTGACTGTTACATCCAAAGCAGGGAGTTGTTGACTTTGTATGGTATTAAGTGTGTATTTTCAGTCCTATAAATGATAAAGGATTCATCTTAGTGAACTGGCTACTTTCAGCTTGTATAAAATAATATCAAATGGTCCACACTACTTTCAGCTTGTATAAAATAATATCAGATGGTCCACACTTCCAGTCAATAAAAACTATTTTTTGAGTCAGGACATACAAGGTCAATTCATAATACTTTGTGCTCACTTCCCTTCTAGTAAACTGTTCATTTTCATTGGTTTCTTGTTAAAGTGTGCTTTGAGACCATCCATAGTGATATCCTGGTGAATTGTACATCATAGCATGTATGCATGTTGAACTTCTACAGAGCGATACTCATATGTATAAAGCACTGCACATGATGTGCATGTGTTTACATCTATGTACATTTGCAAGCCAATGCAGTATATACCAGTTATACATGTTTGTGTTATTTTGAAGTACAAGAGTTTTTAATGTTGAAAATTATTTTCTGCAACATATGGTATGTTTTGACATACATTTATTTTCTGGTACTTGAAATCCCCCATAAAATGACCTTGTTGTGTTCCTTAGTTTGAAAATTCAGTACAAATGAAAGACTTCAGAAGAGGTTATATGGTAATTTTGTCCATTGCATTCAAGTAACATTTATATCCTGTCACGTGTGTTTCACTGCTATTATAAATACATGTACATACGAATGTAGATTCTGAGTGGTGACATGTGTACACACATATGTACATAAATGTATTGCGCAAGTATCCTAGTTACTCAGCTTTTTCACATCTGTGAGCCACAGGAAGTTCTAAATTAGATACAAATTGTGTTTACATGATTTTATCTCTGTTTCTCTATCAGATTCTGTGAGAAAAACTGATCTAATCTTTTTTTTTTCTTACCAGATCTCTGCTTGTCAGTTTTTTTGTCACTGTACTTTCCCTGTTAATAGCACCTGGATTGAATTAATAAGCAATATGTGGAAAATGTCCAAACAGAAATCTAGTTCTCAGGTGCTAGAGCAGACCCGGTCAGACCTAAGAACAATTACTCTGTGTGGACAACTCCCAGGGGTTTACATAACTAACATGGCCACTTATTACAGTTTGTGTTGTCATGACAGTTACGTTTGACATATGACTTACACCCTGTTTGTAAAACCTGGGTTATAGATGCGTGTACCAGGTAATAACTGATGGGTAACCCAAACTGAAAGAAGGCATTAACTTGCCAGCTTACCTGCAGGCTGAAAATAAAGAGGTGATGGTTAAGGTTTGGTTGTAATGTATCCATAGACACAAGACTTTTGAATATCTTTTAAATTATTAGCTTGTAAACCATTTTAATGTGAAATGTACCTGCATGCAGGGATCCAGATTACACATAATTTTTCCCCAAATAGGCATCATTTTTGAAACTCCTATGTACGAATATGCATCAAAACATAACGATACACAAATAACTTTATTTTTATGCGTATCGGCAACCCTTGTAACTACAATGAGGGCAGTTACACATGTGGGTCTGTAACAACAATGAAGCACATTTTGAGCTTGGTCATCTTCGTTTCCCCTGCTGAATGAATTCCAGTGATCTCTGCTACACCTTTACAGTAGTTTCCGATGATAGAAATAAATCTGTAACCAACACAGTTTAATTGGTAGCAACAGAGGCAGGCTTAAAAATATGTGTTCTACTGAACACGAGGGCATTTAAACTTAAGGTACACAGAAGAGTTCCATAAAGATCTCAGCATTGATGTGATTGTGTCTTTGACAGAACATTTATTTTTGACAGAAACAGACAACTTATCGTACCTCCGTGATAAAACTTTTGGTTGGTTAATTGTGGTGTCTTTACAATATTGGTGGTGTACTGTGAATTTTCAATTATAAACAACATACATGAGTATTGATTTATTATTACCTATAAAATCATTGCAGTGATTTATTTGGTGTGTTTGTTGGGGGAACTGCATGTACATTTAATACAGAGACTGTGGCAAAGCACACATTAAAAAACACTTTAAAGGCAAATCATCTAACTTATTTTACTCATCTGCTTCACATTTTACTCACGCTTATTTGAAATGGATGGGTAAATACTCATCTGCAAAAAAAGTTACCTTGAGCCCTGTGCTATAACTGAGCATCATTATTAATGGACTCTTTCATGTCATTTCTCTATCATTAATAGCTTTGACGATATACATATGCATTTATGTATTGGTTGTGACCAAAGGCATCCTAGCCAGTGTCTCTAATGGTATTCTCACTCTCACTGAACTCAGACCCTTACGTTTTTTCTGCGTTACAAGCTTAGATGTATAACAAAGAGTCTTATACTAATGAGATTGTTGCAGGCTCAAGCCAAGATTTTTAGTCAGACTTCACATAGTGTTAAACTTTTGCACAGTTTGTGTATCGGACAGGAAGATATGTACTCCTGGTGTAATACTCAGGTTAAAATGAGGATTGCATAAGGCCGAGCTTGTGTTCTAGTGTCGTGTGAAAGGGTGTGTAAAGTCTTGGGGTTCTGATGATTATTTCCTGACAGTTTAGACAATTCTGTCAGTGTGGACAGCTAACATATAAGTACATATACTTATATAAATACATGTACAGTAAATGACCTAACATTTCTCACCACAAAAGTGCACCTTTAAAGGCAAATAAATGTCACAAAATGATACTTTTGGAATTGAAACTTGCATATTTCTGGTAGGATATGATCCTCCCTTTCAAACAAACCATCAAACTCCTGTCCGAATTCTCTCAGAATCAGGAAGATGTTAGTGAAATTTCAAGGTATTTTACAGTGTACCATACCGCACATGTAAAATGAACTTTACACCACCCTTTGTATTAGTGATGTGAAGATATGAGCTGAGATTTATCACTTGGAGTGCTGTGAAAAGGAAGTATGAAAGCAGCTGTGTCCTGTTTTTGCATTAGTTGATATATTATCTGAAGTACATGTATGGTGGCATTTGTAGAAACCACTAAACTGTACTAACTGTGCTATAACTGTTGGCTAAAGACCTTGTGGGCTAAGTTGCACGCAGTGATCTCAGGATCTCGGGACAACACCAAAACCTGGCTATAACAGAAGTCAGGAAATCAGAGACGTGCATGTAAAGTATGAGTGTGTTTAGTTGATGCTAAACATAAGAACATTTTTTCTTTAAGGACAACAGCATGTGTGTAAGTTGTTTAAAGATACATGTTGTTTGAGTTGTATTGCAGAACTATACATGTACATGTATGTGATATTACTATGTTTCTACATTTGAATATAATATGCAACATATAGATACATTTACTTAACATCTTCAGAGGCATTTAGAAGTGGAAGTGGATACAATAATGAGGTTATGTGGACAACAGCTTCTAGTTATTTTGGAAGCGGTGTACATGGAGATACTGACAACGTTTTGAAGCATAATGAAGTTATGATCAGTTATGGTAGTCGTATCTGTACGGAAACAGGGCTTCACAAAGTAAAGAGAAGTTGTTATCCCTAAACCTTGTTATGTTACGTACTTATGAATTTGTGTATTTATAATTGGGAAAATGTATTTCCTGATGATTCCTCCACCCATGAACATGACAGTGACGGGTTGTCATGCAAGTGAAAAATCCTCGAGCAGGCGTTAAGTATCATGAATTTCCTGATGACTACGTTGATTTATGTGGTAATTGTTTATAAAACCTTGTATGTATACAATTAGTTGTTAATGGAAAGGCCACATGGTATTCAACTCGAGTGTAGTCTGCATGTATTAACTGTCATTTAAACCTCAGAAATGAAAAATTTACTAAATAGTTAAAATAGATGAGAGGCATTATTTGGAGAGCAACATTTTCTCTGCAGCACTCCCATTAATGATTATGACTGTTGGCTGTACTAATGAATCATTGATTATTGCAGGTGTTTTTAGGCTGTTAAGGGATATCAGACATAAAAAAACACTCGTACAGTGAGACTGCCATAAACATGTTTTCTGTTGGCTTTTCTACTCAATTAAGTATTTGCCTTATTTGTTTATTTAGGCAGTGCTATCTGTTCTATGCATCTTGATTTTATAGTCACAAATACTGATGTCGCTTAGCATTGTAAATACGACCAGAGACATTTACTAAATAATGAACATGATGATCTACTGTTTGTTGATGAGGATTGACTCAGTTATTACGGCACAGTTGTTACATGTGTGTGATAGTACCACTCGTCCACTTACTAGTGTTGCCTCCCCCGGGATGCCTGTATCATCATATCCTGTGGCTGAGACCTTATAAAACTTTGATGATGGCACTTACATGTCATTGAAATCCAGGTATATCACCCGAAGCCATACTATGCATGCAGTCATCGACTCTATTGCTACGCTAGTGCCAGTCAGTTTGGTATAGTATTTAAAGAAAAGGAAAACAAAAGGTCGTGTGGCAAGCTTATGATTCATCTGATGAAGACAGAGTGCTCATGCCCAGAGGTGCTGTAGGGTAAGCGTTATGTGTACCCATGCTGAAATCAGTCCATCATCACTTCATGACTGTCACTGAGTATGTGTGGAGCTGTAGCGCTGATGGCTTGATGTGTGTGGTCATTATACTGACATAGCCCAGGCTGCGATGAATCATTCTGATTGAGCACGACTAAGCCAGACGAGTCGTGTGATGATTGTTTCCGAATCGGATGTGTTTAACCATGATCTTGGCCGGTATGTGTTACAGGTGTTTTGACCATGGTCAGTTCTGTATTAGTTAATAATGTTTTTTCTTTGTTTTCGCTGACGTAATCAGGTATTGCACCTTGCTCGATCTGTTTACACATGGGCCTATCTGACGAATGCATGTTTAGGTGTCAAGTTACCTGCAGTTTGCTCGAAGCATTATGGCTGTAAAGTACATTGTGCATTCTTGCATTCCTCTGAGAATTTACGTTTTTGTTTTGTGGCAGTACTGTGTTTACATCATGAGTATAATCTTTCTATTGAAACCCTTTTCTATTGCACTTGCTATTGAAACCTGGTTGTGCACCTGACACTAATTGCAAACAAATTCGAGGTGCTCACCTGCAGTAGTTTGAGTGCTGTGCTAACCAGATAAACTCTGATAAGGCTGCAGTGGTCTGCCTGGTGTTTACAAACTCTACCGGCATTATTTTGTCGCCACGGTCCATTTGAGTTTTTGCTTTCTCTGTTTATAAAGCAGGCCAGGCATACCTGTGCATATTCATGCTGAACAGTGACTATTGAACAAATACAGCGTGTGTGATAATGAACACACTATACAACGTGGGGTCATCTGGGTGGACGAGTCTGCTCACTTAGACACTTCTGGACTATACTAGACCTGTATATGAGATAAATATGAAACGCATTACATTGCAGATGTGACTGTATTCAGGTTTTATGATGTAGCAATTTTTTATCTGTGGTGTTTTGAGTTTGCTGACAGTGATGATCAGGTGATGCACAGGTTTTCTTTTTAGTATACAATGTTAGATCTAGAGGCTGAAAAAAACATAGTTAAAAGAATCATAGGAATATCGAAAAATTTAAATGGCTTCCCGTTTTCAAATGAGGACAGAGCCACATATTCCTGGATCTGTAAACCCTGGTGCATGTATATATAGCAGTTTATTCCTAAAGCACAATTGGCTATTGTTTCTTATATGCTTCCAGTGCAAAGTTTTTGTGCTTTTCCTCTGGTTAGATTATGCATGATTTCACATTTTTGTTCATAGCAGGATCAGGTTATGTTGCAGTGAATTATTTATGTCCTTGGTTAGAAACTAAACTGCACCCTGTTGCCACAAAGCTGTCAGCAGCCAGTTGAGAGGTGCATTTGTGCAAAACATCCTTATGCCAGGTTATTTTTTCTGTTTGGGTGTGGGAGCAAGAAAGGGAGAAGCCAAAAAAGCCCTGGTAATACAGTTGGATAGAGAGAGAGGGGACATATATCAGCATGGTATGCTAATGGGAATTGAAAGGGACCAACCACTGGCTCCTCTACTCCCCAGCTGACAGCTGTCCCCATCTGGATGGAAGTGGGTTTTAGGATTTTGACAACAACAGTAGTTCTCTGAACTAGCACCTTGGATGCTGTTTTGCTTTAATATATTTCACCCAGTAGGGGGCAGCGTTAAATTACAGATCCCGCTTTCTCCTCTCCTGTTACTTAGTTTCTGCTTCCTACATTTAAAGGGTATCAAGTGTTTACAACCTCCTGCTGGCTGTACAGCTACATGTAAACCAAGATTTAAGGGGACTTTCCAATGTATAAATACACAGCCTGGGTGAAAATGATACTGTGACATTCTCTGTTAAATTAAATATTCTGTCAATCAATTCAGTTGTGCAAGTTAGCTTGCCTAAACAAAGAGCTTATCTTATGTTACTTACTGATAATGCCCAGTAAAATTAAACATGATGTTAAAGAAAATGTTAAGGATGGTATCTTAAGAAGTAGTGCTTGTCTTGAGGTTCAGTTTTGCATATTTGTGAAACAACATGACATGATGAGGATGTTCCATCATTGATGCCGTGTGTGCTTGTTAATTATGGTAAAATTACAAAATTCATGACCCCTTTGTATTGAAATCAGTATTAAGGATGGTAACTCTCACATGTCATTACGTTGTCACAGCTAAAGTTTTGCATACATAAAAAGACCATTAACAGAAAGGGATATTCCATTGTTTAAGTCCCGTTTGTATGTTACATGTGATTGTATTTAGTTAGAACATTCACCTTGTTTGTGCCTTATCATTAAGGAAAATGCAGTTCTGGAATTTCAAAAAGTACTGCCTGTAATAAGACCAAGTTTTGCATACATGCCAAGTGAAATCAACTGAAGAGAGTGCGGCATGATCCATGGCTTGCATAACCTTCATGTTAATCACCTGAAATTGCAAAATTTCTGACCTTCACTTCTCTTTTGTGTTTTACAATCCATGTTACGGTAAATGTTAAGGTACACATGTACTTTATGTATTCAGCTTAAGTTTTGCATTCTCCTACAGACAAGGTCTTCGGTAGTTAAACCACATCAGTCTCTGCTGTTATGCTCCATTTCTCATGATCTGCTGTACCTGTTTGTTTTATGAGCAGAGCTTTACAGAACAGTGATATGTTACGGAAAAGGACAAAAGAGTACACTGCATGGACCTATGTCTGTTAGGCTGTGTTCCACATTGAGTCTGTTTCAAGTAAATGGCTTCAGTGTATAACATTTTTAGGGTTCCTGCTTAAAGGTACAGTGTCAGACCAAGATGGTCAGTGGCACCATGTGGTCAGATGGTCATTCAGTTGCTCAGCTGACCATCTGGTATGGCCCAAATGTCCATTTAATTCCCCTCATTGCATCTGGTCAAGGTTTTGTTTTAACTGTAGGGTGCATTTCACAGACCCATTTCATTGACCATCCCCTTCAGCATGGGTGAGCATTGCTGCTGCCAATTTGAAAAACCACACTACACATGCATGTCTAGATATTACCACAGGTGAAAAAAACTGAAAGAATAAAAGATCTGTGTGAAAGCCTTGTATACAAAGAGAGTTAATGGTGTGTACACTTTCAGTAACAGCTCCATACATTAATAATTACAGTTCACTTGTTGATGTTCTATGTTGCTTTCATTTGCTTTAATGTTCAGCTGTTAAAATGCCAATTTCGACATGCACATACATTTTTATCTCCTCATGATTTTCTATAAATCATTGTGTCATTGAAATGAATAATGTCAGAACTATATTTTTAGATTAATGTCAAGTTGTTTTAAGTTCAGATACATGGGAAACACATGTAAACACATAAATATATATTTTGCATGAAGACAGTACACATTTACATGGGTAAAAAGAGGAATTCTCTACATTATTTTACTCTTGTGGAAAAGTACATATATAAGATTGGAGTTTTGAAACTTTTCATGGAAATACCCTTATTGTCATGCAAAGTTTTGACCTCTGCCTTAAACTACTGTAAAAAAATCAGCCTCTTTAGTAGCATGCTTGTTTGCCTTATTTTCTTCTCATCTTGAAAAGTCCAATCCTTTCAGGAATATTTATCATGCTGATAAGAGGTGGGTCATGTGGCATACTGTAAAGTAGGTTGATTTTAAACCTCTGATATTTAGCTGGGGGAGGGTGCGTGGGACCCTTCAAGAACTAGTGTTTTACCCGTTCCTACCTGTGTTACTTGCTTTGACATGTATCAGAGAAGCCCAAAGTAGGACATGAGAAGCCAGCAGCTGTTTAATCTGGTGCTTGTTGATACTGTCCTGTGTAAATAAGACAGTTATCTATTACATCTTCATATCAGCCATTTTCAGACCATCTTAACTGATAATCAATGTTGTGATGATTGAAGCAGGTTTTTTTCATTATCGTCAGTCTACATGCATGTAGTCTGGTCCATAAAACTGATAAGCTGGTTGTTGGACTGACAAATCTAGTCCTACAAGGAGTGCATGTATATGCAGTTTGTGCATACCTCTGCCTGAGGCGAGTAGCCAAACATACTTTTATCTTGTATAAAACATGTGAATGTCAGAAAGAATCGTTTTACGTGTATATCTATGTACATGTAGGTTTTTAACTTCATCCAGCATATATGTTTAAGATTGGAATTCATACTTATACTAAGTTATTTAAGAAACTTTGCCAGAGATTTTCTGTTTTCTTTAATCACAAGTGTGTTTGAAATTTTCTCTTCAAAGTATACCAGAAAATAAAATTGTACATACTCATCATACGAAAAAATTAACAGTTAAAATGTCTGCTTAAGGTATTTAATAATGGTATTATAGACATTATACATTGTATAACATATTGGACTGATCTATTGCTAGTCACATTGTAAGATTGATCAAACTGAATTAAGGATACTGTAATATTCCTGCAATGATATTTTCACATACGATAATTCTTCAACCTTTTCACATGTTTGCAAGATGTTTATTCAGCATAATCGGAGGGCAGTATCCTAACTGTGTTGACTGATAATGGTATGCTCCTTGTGAAGCCCTAAAATCAACCAACTTACCCAGTGTAAGTTTGTCTCAGAAATCAAGTTAAAAAAGGTTTTAACGCATTGGAAGTTATTCATTTATTTAATTAGTGTTTTACATTGTACTCAAAAATATTTCACTTACACGACGGAGGCCAGCATGGTGGTGAGAGGAAATTAGGCAAAGTTAAAAGTTAGCGTAGTACTTTTTATGTTTTGGGCTTTATTGATAAAACACAGGATGTTGTGGTATAATTACAAAAAGGTTTGTGAGTGAAGAAAACTGAGCAGAGCATCAGGTAAGTCGTAAGACGAGCAGATCTCGTCTGTAAGTTACATGTACATGTGCCTTATCTTTGACAGAATTTTGATAGTGTTTATAACGCCATTGTACATGTATCTGCTTTTGCCTGTCATTTTTTGCCTATGGCATTGATGAATTGTATGGCACATGCTGTTCATGTGCAGTAGTATAGTATTAATTTAATTACTCTGCTAATAGCTTGCACATTGAGCTATTTTGGTTACTGTGATAATATACCAATGATTAGGTACCTATCCTGAAGCAGTCATGCATAAGAAATATTCATACTAACAGTGATTGGTGAGTGATGAACCAGTGGCAGTCACACGTGTAATCACCCTACCTGAAAACACTGTTTTACTTTGATGATTAATACAGTTATGGCTTGTTCAGAGGCAGAAAGACTTAATTGCCATGAACGGGTGAGGTGTAATGGAAGACAACAGGTGTTTTTTCATACATGCACCACTATTTTACACTGAAACCTTTAGTTTGCCCATGGCCTGATGCATACACAGTACAAATCTATCAATTCCTGGTTCTGCATTAGAAATAGGTAATCTGTGTGTGTGAACCTATAATGTACCTAATGTAAACACTCTCCAGCATACATGTACATGTGGAATAAGATGCGCAGCATCTTCATAGAAGTAATTCCTCACCACAGTTGATATCACATTGCAAACTGGTACCACATAAAAGTCATATCTTCCATTTTCTGTGACGTTGAAGCTCATTGTTGATATTTGGGATAATTGACGATGCTCATTCAGTTTATGATGTACATGAATCTGTAGTAAATTACGGGCTGGAAGTTTTGAATCAAACTTTTGTTATTATAATTTGGCACATTTTTTTTTTAAAAGGATCAAATTTGAGCATGATAGTTGTAAATGGTATGAAGGGAAATGCATGCCTAGATACATGTACGTGTTAACCCCACTCTTTGAGTCAGCTTCTCTAGATAATCCTACTACTTCAGGGGAGCGTTAAACTAAGGTCCTGAGAACACATGTATGAAACTTTGTTATTGATGTAAATTACATGTAGATTGACAAATTAGATTAAGTGGCATAAATTGACACACGCTCCTGGTAGTTAAAAAGTAACCCAAAATGTGCAGTTCTAGAGGCAAATAAGGGCCATAAACATTGCCTTTGGTGCTGAACAATTGCATTCATATTTTTCCAGTAAGATATCTTCCAATCTTCCAGACAAACCCCAGGACACGTTTCTAACATCAATTGAACTTTCATTATCTGGCAAAATGAGTAACTTGGAGGAAATTTTAGGTCATGTATAAATGTGTATGTACTTGTTTTGGTTTTTAATGCATACCCTTCCTCAGCTGTTTATTCAGTAACCTGACAGCTGGGTGCACCCATGGACAGGAAGATTTAGGTCATTTGCTGGGGGCTCCCTAAGGAGGCATGATGTAATTAATGGCCTGTTAACCAGTACTACAGAGAGCTAATATAACAGCACAAGTGCCTTAGTTTCCTTTACACCCCTAACACTATGCCCTTTGCTCTAGTCAAGGGGGCAGATTTGGAAGCATTCCAGGATCAAGGTTACAGTACTCCTGTGCCACCCTCTGTCAAAAAGGACATGACTCTGCCATCAAAGAAGGACATAGAGTAGTGCTACTTAATGTATATAAAGTGTATATGTTATTTACATTAATCAGAAAACTGGATACATACCACTTTAGCTCTTGGTCTACTTGTACTTTGCCTTTGCTATAAGGAGATGTGGATTGACTGACTTTGCCTTTTTAAAGTTGTGTTGTACTGAAGAGAATTTTGGAAAGCTTCCCAAATGAAAGATAAATTTTAATGTCAACAGATGTTCTGTGTTTATTTTGCTTGGTCAAAACTAACGTTAGGTACCTGTAATATTAAGGGTTGATTTCCCTTTTTATGGGCTTTTGGGTTTTGTGCTATAATTTTTAATGAGTTATGAATGGGCCACCATCATAAGTACATTTACATCAGGGTTTCTGCCACAGAAAAAATCCGTTTGAGAGAGTGATTGTCGATCACTTGCCAAGGGCACGTGGGGGGGGGGGGAGCACGAGAGGGGGTATCACCCCTTTTAGGGTAGCATGAATTTTTGGAAAAAAAATCACTGAAGAATGAGTACCTGAAATCGGCTATTCTTCCGTTTTCTGCTGCTTTATTTACCTCCGAAATTTACTGAATAAGTAATACCCTACTGTTAAAGACATATATTTCCATTCACAAAGCTAGGCTTATGGTGAATTTACTGAAATCAGCCCACAAAAATTGAAGTCTATTTGATATTTTGCAGTCAACATGGTGAATGGTTTGCTAAACAAATTTAAGGCCTTCTATAAATGTTACAGCTCCAAAAAGTTTTGTATCACTGGTCAGGGTAAACAAAATGAGACTGCTTATGCATGGACATGTGTTTCCCTCTCGGCTACAGGTCAAACCATTGCAATGCACAGACTGGAAATCATCGACGTAAGAATTCTCATTATTGTCAATGGATTGATTTGTTTGCTCTAGCAGTGTTTTCACTTATATATATGCCGATGAAGATATGAATGTAGAAAATATACATCGCCAACCCATGAAATTTGACGTTAATGAAATGTATAATTATGTAGAGCTATAAATTGGTTACGCCAATCTGTCCCCTGGAACGGCGTTCAACGGGTATTATTAAAACAAAGCATAATGACCATTTCAGTCTGTCCAGCCCCATGAAGTGCCTCACTGACCTACACTTAACTTAGTTCATTTGAATGGGCACCTCTTTTGCCCTTTTCTATGTCATTTTCAGGTTGAATCTCGAATCCTGTCTTCTTCATTTACCACCTTTTTGTGAATTTTGAATACACGTAAGTTTGTGAGACATGAATGTGGACCTGGCCAATAGCAGTTTCATCGACTTCGAGTTTGGTTATCCACTGCCATTTTGTTGAGTTTTTGTGATTTGCTCGGGGCCGCGATGAGTGTCATTATTTTAAGCTAAGATAAATGTTAGACTTTAAAATAACTGAGCCTGTCTAGATGGACTACACGTAATTAGTATAGCCTGTTTGACACCATTGTGAAATGCAACATTGAAAGATTGAAGAACAGGACTTGTCAGTTAAGTAGTGGACACACAGGAGTTTAGGGAGTTTGCAGGTGGGTTACTTTGGGGATTTAACTACCTATTACTGTCAACATATCTGTTAAAGGATTCAGATATTTGACTGGCGATTGAAAAGTTTTTTTTTCTGACTTATTTTGTATGTTTGAGGGGGAATTTTCGATAGGTTTGGTAGGGGAAATGGGTCCGTTTACCGGACGTAAAACACACCTAGCGGAAACCCTGTGTACATGCATGTAAATTGTAAGAGCCTAGGCAATTATTACCTTCTGATGGTTATTGTTTGTAATACATGTAAATAATGCATGTTTGTGTAAATGTAATGCCAAGCAACAAATGGATGACCTCAAAAAAAAAAAAGTAATGTTGGATAATATTGCAGCCAGGCTGTGCATTTTTATTGCAGCATAACCTCTGTGATATGTAGGGAGCCACCAGTAGGTTTCAGCGAAAAACTAAAAACAAAACATGTGTACAACAGACACACAAACACGGTAGAGCACACACGTAATTGTACAATGTATTTCGACTGTAACAACATTTATGGTGAGCTGTCAATTATACATGTAGTTCTTGCTCAGACAAAACTGGTCCGCATATTGGTATGTCCTATCAACATCTACACAGACACCATGTGTACATCACACTAAATCATATTTGCAAGCTTTGCCTTTGATTAAGGGAAATGTGTACAGTGTATGTACAAAGTCTAGTATCAAGTAAATGCTGGTTTTTGGACACGTTATCAGCATAAGCATTGAGAAGGAGTCAGTCATTTACAGTACTAGAATGTTTTGTTTGAGAAACATTAGTAATGTACATGTACCATGATGGCATGAGTATACAGTGTGTATACATGTACTGTTAGTTATGCGACGATTTCCGGGGATATATGGGTAGATATTTGGCTGTGGTCAACAATATCTTTCCGAGGCGAAGTCGAGGGAAAACATAAACGGCTGGAGCCAAATATCTACCCGTATATCCCCAGAAGATCATCACATAATGAACTTATCACCATGAAGAGCATTTTCCAGAGGTAAGACTCCAAAGAAACATCAGTGCTTTCCTGGCCAGACCAAATAACTGCTGTCAGGGAGTTATCTCCTTTGGCAAAATTCTCTGAATCTTTACTGCCCGTGTTGGTAAGGTCAGTACTTTCTGACGTTAAAAAAAGGTTGTGAAAGGTCTTGCTTTCATGTAATATTTATGCCCATTGACTCTATTATACTGTTATTAAATGTCATAGTTGTCAAGATGGTTACTGTGACGTTGCCATACGCGGAGCTATGGTCAATAGATTTGCAAAACAGCTGATTTAGGTCAAAGTGAAGGTCAGGTTATGCTTCATTCAGATGAAATGTGTAGAAGATGAGATGACAGCAGATTGGTGTGGATGTGACAGATTCTGGTGATTTCTTTTTAGAAAGAGAACTTGTAGATTTGAATGATGATGTTCATGGGGTACGGCAGGAGAAATCTCGGCAATTTCAGTTTTCGCCCATGTCAAGTGTGTGAAGTTCGCCAGCATGTACATGTATGTCGATAAACAGGCCAGAGATGAAACCGATCATTTCCACCAACATCTGTGTCCAGGCACAGGAACTTTCTGATGGTGATTTAACTGTGTATGAACGAACCATTCAAACATGAATTTTTCACTATGGTACAAACGAACAGTAACTGCTGCTTGCTCGTTTGATTCTTTCGTATTTTCCAGAATAACACTTACTCTTTCTGCCAGAATCCTTTCCTTAGTGTGAGACACGAAAAGCTCTTTGGACGACGTTTGACATGGTCAAAGCAGATGATAAAAAGTGTTTTTTGCTTGCGCAAGGCTATCTCCCTTTTTGCTTACATTTTGTGTTAGTGCGTTTTGCCTTTTCTCCAGGGATATATTCGTGTGTGAGGCCTTGACTCTGGTTTTCTATGGACACAAATATATCCAGGAATCCTGTCACATTCGGCCTGATACGTTGAGCATTTTAAATAGTCAAGTCACTAGAATTTTCTCTGACTGGTGATATATGAACATGTATTTTACAGGTGTATTGTACATACAGGTACAGTTCCTCTTAAGACACATGTACATGTGTTCTTGCTTTTTCAAGTCAAATGTAAACATTTAAGTGTTTGCTTGAATTACATCATGCCGTTCCACGCGTACATACAAGGTTCTGTGGTAGAATACATGTATATAGCATATGTTCATACAACAGGAAAATGTATAGAATACCCTACTGTTAGACTTCGATTGTTTTCTTTTCAAAGGCGGCCTGTGGGATTGAGTTTCAGCGCTGGCCTGACAAGTTTCATGACATCCAGCTGTTGCCTATGCATGTACATCAAACCCTTGACTTGATTGTCCTTGTTATTAGTACATTTATTAGTGTAAGTGGTTTTTGTGCAAGAGCTTCCGCTCCTGGAATTTGGTATGTGCATTGTATTATCATGTAATACAAGTATTTATAGTTGTTGTCATCACAAAGGCATTATCTGAGGGGAATCTAGTGAATACCCTGCCCAGGGAAATGTTTCCGATTTATAATTTAAGTGTTTTATAAGGGCTTAGACCTACATGTAGAGCAGTGTCAGTGTACATGTTATGCCCTGTACGTGTACAGTGTACCTGCAGCAGTTTTTTTTAATGGTTGAACAGACAGGAAAGCCACTTACATGTACATGTTGTTTACATAAACGTGCAGTTACAGATGCTTGAAATCAAAGTTAGAAAGTCCTGTACATGCAGTTATGCCGGATGGTATTACATGTACATGTATGATGGTGCAATGTGTGCCCATCTAAACTCTACTAGATTGTGTTGAGTGTGCCCATGGTGTTACAATGTCTTTCCAAGCTGTGCCGGATAGTGCTAGGTGTTCTCCCCCAAACTGTTCTGCAAGGTGTTATAATAAGGTCTACCTGTCCAAACTGTACTGGTTGGTGTTATAATGTGTGTCCACCCAAACTTTGCTGGATGGTGGTGTAATATGTGTCCACCAAAACTGTGCTAGATGGTGGTATAAAGATCACCCACTCAAACTGTGCTGGATATGATGTTATAATATGTGCCCACACAAACTATGCTGGGTTTTGTCATGATGTGTGTCCACCCAAACTGTGTTAGGTGTTGTTATAGTGTCTGCCTATCCAAACTATACTGGTTAGTGTTACATGTATGATGTGTGCCCACTCAGGTCGTGCTTAAAAGTGTGGCAACCCAAACCATGCTGGATAATGTTTTGTTTAACTCTGTTGAGTCAGAATGGTGCTATACTGTGTCCCACCCCAATTCTGCTGGAAGGGCAATAATGTGTGCCTATCCAAACTGCATGTATGCTGTATGGGATTATAATGTGTGGCCACCCAAATTGTGCTGAATGGTGGTGGTATGTTTGTATGGGTGTTGAATGTACATACATGTACATGTGTGCCTAACCAAATTATCGGATGTGGTGTAATGCTTGCCCACCCAAACTGGGCTGGATAATATTATAATGTGTGCCTGCCCAAACTACTGGAAGGTGTTTTAATATCTGCAGGATGCTCAGGTTAAAACTATGTGTACAGTATAGTGTACAACCACAATGTGTGCACATCGAAACATTACATCAGCAATTACTGTTGTAATGCTCACTGTTGTAATGAAGGACATTGTTAACGCTGAAGATTGCAACATTTCCTCTTGCTACAGTTGCATTGTACTTCAGCCTGAGTGATTTCTTTAATGCTAATGCTCAGTGTTAACTTCTAGCATGTATTGACACTGGATGTTTATTTTGAGCAGCAGTTGCCTGATAGTGATGCGTTTTCTGACATTGTTTGCGGCTGACGTAGCTGCCAGAAGAAGTTGTTTCACATGTGCTGTCTGTCTAGACACATAATGTGCCACTGGTCCTGTGCATATTTACAGACTGGAAACATTAATTGTGTAGTTTCTTTTAATCTGTACTTGAAACATACATTCATGTCAAATTTACAATCTGGTGATCCAAAGCAGTGATTAGTTTGATTGTTAGTATTACCTGTGGGTTTTAACAGTGACACCTTCAGCTGGCATTGTCTCAGCCTTGTTACATGTACATATATTTTCAAGTCCAGGGTTTTGTCATATACATGTATAAGTACTTGTACCTGGTGAAAGTGGGTGGCTTACTATAGGCACTCTGGGTTCCTGTTAGTAGACATGAACTTGACTACTGTTGTAAAAGTGCAAAACACTCTCTTATAACATTTATGAGGTGCAAAGTTTTATCACATAGTAACATATGTAAGTAACTTTTTTACGGTGTAGATATACACATATACATGTATATGTACAAGTTGCTTATCCTGCACTTTATTTACATTCATACTTAAAGTAGGCGGGGTGGCTGCATTTACGTGCGCGTATTTCTTGCGTATTGAATTTATCAGTGGGGTTAATCCTGATGTGATGCTCTGATTGATCCTCAGCTGTAGCTCTCATAGATTTCCATCTGTTGAAATGATTGATCCCTAGCTTTTGCATGGATTCATCCTCATCTACTGCATTTATTGATCCTTGGCTTTTGCACAAATTGATCCTCAGCTTTTGCACTGATTGATCCATATCTGTTGAACTGAATGGCCCCATGTTTTGCTCTGCATGATTCTGATCTGTTGCTATGATTGGTCCTGATCTGTTGCTGTGATTGATCCTGATCTCTTGCCTCGATTGACCCTGATCTGTTGTTGTGGTCTGTTGCTGTGATAGATCCTGATCTGTTGCTGTGATTGATCCTAATCTTTTGCTCCGATTGATCCTAATTTCTTGCTGTGATCGATCCTGATCTCTAGCTGTCATTGATTTTGATCTCTTGCTCCTATAGATCAGGATTGGTAAAATGTAAAATGGTCATGCAGCTTAGGAAAGGAATAAATTGAATAGTAACTTAATCATCGTAGATGTAGATAATAGGTTGTCATGGTTCAGGGCTCTGCATGTAGGTGGATTGTCATACTCTTGTAGAATAGACATCATGTACTTACACCTGTAGGGTATAATCTAATTACAATCTAAATATATGAATCTTTTGTAGAAGGCATGTGGATACTGTATCTGCCCTCCTGTTGATATTTTTACAGGCAAGGAACGGTAATAAAATGTTGCTTTTGGCAGTGAAACTTTCCACCCTTAAGATATCCTCCTATTTTCTGAACAAGTGTCAAAAATCTCAAAAGTCTCCTTTCTAAGATCAATACATTTCTCAGAATCATGCAAAGTGAAGAGAGAACTTATATAAGGCAATGGAATTAGCTGTCTTCTATAATCCCCAAGATTACAACACAAAGTCATAATTTCATGGATTTATTGGACAAAGTGTGAGGCAATTCCCAGTTACATGAAAATACAATTAAATCTACAGTAAGGTATAGCAAGCAATAAATATAGATACAATTACGCTCTGTCTGTAGTAAATAACCTGGTTACATTTGTGGAAATGTCGATGGGGGAATAGTCCATAGTGGCATCCTGAACAAATTCTTTGGTAGGCATAACCCAAAGCTAAAAAAACAGGGTTGGTTGGTAACAACTTCTGTTTGTGTTTAATTTTGGCCATTGAAAAGACAGCAATTTCTAAGAAACTGACTTGGAGAGAAAAAATAAAAACAACTTATATCAAAATACATGTAGGAGTATTAGCCAAATGCCCAGGTTATATAGAAATATACTTTCAAGGATGGCCAAGGGGCAAATGTCCTTAATCCAAGGAATGTAAGTAATAAGAACATGGAATTTTGCAAAAGAGAATTAAATCAATTTAAAAAAAAAATGTGGCAGATAACAAACGACAAATGAGAAAGAAAAACCTGCAGAGGTGTACATGTATACACAAAGCAAACTCATGGTTAATTTTGACTGGAGGGCATTCTGTATTTGAAGAAGGTTTAAGGCAGGCATGTGTAATAAGGTGATGTGAGGCATGGCTGATTCACTACGCTCTGCAGACCAGGGGGTTATCAAACTGACAGCTATGTATGCACTCCTTACAGATAAGACAACTCTCTAAGCCCATGGACAAACACTGATAAGACAGTCCCTACAGTGAACATCACCCTGTAGTGTGTGGCTGGGTCAGCAAAACAAAGTATTAAGCCATTTTAGTTGTGAGCAGTTATCCATCAGACTGCAGTTATCTTGAGTAAAGTAGACACGTACACGCACACATATATTGACAGAATGGGTGTTTTGATGCAACCTTTAATTTGTGAGAGAGTAGGACGCGGCAGAATGATTAAGACATTTGTAATTCAGTTACTAAGACACACACACTGCTGGCTCAAAACCAAGGTTGGACAACAAATTTGTCAATGCCTGGTCCTGGAATTACTAGGTGTTTTCTTCTGTACACTACAACATCCTTTAATCTCACAGTAATTCTGACCTAATATCACCAAGTTGTTCGTATGTAATAAAGACCATAATGTCAAAATTAACACAAATGTGGTGGGCACATCAACAGCTGGCCAAACTTTGCGGACCGCCATTTGGATTCAAGTCAGCTGCACTTGGCATCATGCTTGAAAAAGATTAACTCGTGGAACCTAAGGATTGAAAATAAGATGTACACCATTGTAAGGGCAGTTAATAACTTATTTGGTGGTCTTAACTTCATCTTTTCTTTTAATAATTCAATAATGATCAGAATGAACTGTAAGTGACTGTAGTGGAAAAAAGATCTCAAAAAGTCCACCCTAGCAAAAAAATGCAACAATGGAAACAGGCAGCATGCAAAGTTCTAATGCTGAACTAAGGCAGTGAACACTTGTTTCCTAATTTCCCATCACCTCATGCACATCATTTTACCCTCCACATCCAAACTGAGTATGTTATTTTTTTTGGCCGCAAATTGTCACTAAGCATGAGATTATCATAAAATATAGACAAGTATAAAAACTCTGCAGCTCGCATCTTCCAAAATACTACAACTGGAAACAGTGGATCAAATATCATAGGCCTAATACTAAACAGGATTTTAGAATATCAAAGCATTTGATAATAAGGAATATTGATTTGGATTGATATGGTGGTACAGTAATAAAAACCTGCCTCATTCATACATTTTCTTACATGATAAAAATCGTCTTGCATCGTTACATGTGCTTTTAGCTTCAAGGCTGGTAGTGGTTGTCATTTACAGGTACATGTAGCATAGGATAGACTGATTCATGTAAGCCACCAGGGGGCCTGTTTTACCGTCAAGGTGTAAGTTATGTCAAACGTAATTGCCATGATGACATATACTGTAGATATACGTCCCCATGGTGTTTACGTTTGGCACAATGTTACACCCTCTTTGTCAAAGAGGCCGCGAGACGTGTGATAAGGGGAGATAAATCTTGCTGACATAAGTGAAGTTTAAGTCATCCTTTAACAGCTGCAGTATTATTGCTGAATTTATACACTGTGTGCATAATTGGATGTTGTCTTGTGTGAGAACAACATCAATTAAAAGTGGATATGTGAGAAAGACAATTGTTCCCATATGATCCATTTAACATGGGCAATATAGGCATTGATACATGTATGTACCATAAATTAGGTTATTATTCAGGAAAGCTGTCCATTTGATGTAGATCCCAAGAACCTGTGTTTTTTTATATAATTACAATTGTGTAAGAACTGAAAAAAAGGGCTTATAAGTACAGCAATGCCTCATTCTGTTAAGCAGTGATGAAAGATTGCTGAAAACTGTTACTGAGATTAATTTTGCCGAATTACTGCATTTTATGTGCTCAGTATTGTACGAAAACTACGACTGCAAGGAAGAGTTTTTATACGCCACAGGAACAAGGCATCATTTTATTTTAGAACAAAAATATAATAAAGTGAGTTTTCAGCAAGTGCATCATTTGAAGAGAGAAGCTGTGGTTATGGATCACTTAGTTACACAGGTGTCAAATGGTTATATTATTCACTGCCATGTGGTCATTACCCCACTTTTATTGCCATCCTTCAGACGCTTATCAGCTTAATATCCAGACGCTTATTGATCCAGGGAGCATAATTTGGCAGGAAAAATGATTGCCATTACATTTACCGTAAAAGTGTAAAGAAATTCACTTGTGCAGCAATTGGCGTATTTACACATGAGGAAAAAAAAACAAAGACGGTCCAATAACAAAGAATATATTGACATTCTTAACAAGAGGCTGTGCTGAAGGATACTGGTCACAGACATGGAAATTAGTTTTGGAAGTGCCATCAGTCTGGTTCTCATATAACTAAGTCAGAATGTGTCACTAAGCGCTGTTTTTTTCAGTATGGAGATATCAACTGTTTACATGTATATATGTTGCTGCAAAAAGAAATAGCTGACACGTACCCTGATTGACTTAAAGTTTCGACCGTGACTAAATTGTTCATATTAGCTCGCCTGTACGAAGTAGGGCAAGGTATTGTGAAAGGGAGGAAAAGTGGCAGTATCGGTGTCAGTGATGTGTAAACTTCATTAATATAGTGGATTTATTCCAAGCCTTGGACAATGCTCTCAATGTTCTTGGTGCCCTGCTGACAATAAGCAGTCCACATCACTTACACAGCCATTTATTAGCTGTACAATCATTGTGGACATTGCACTTGTCTTAAACTAAATGTGGCCTGCATTGTCAGATAAATAATTTATGTGCCTATTGTTGCTTCCTTGTTACAGGTTATTCTGATTAGCTGCTGCATGGTTTTTCAGAAGACATGGAACTTTGAGAGGGAGGTAACTCCTACCAACCCTGTTCTGAGAACAGTTTAGGTGAGTTCACATACCTTGTTTATTGTCACTCATGTAGATTTAAGAACATGTATACATGTACAGTGTGTGTCTTCTAGGTAATAATTGGGGCTTCCGTGGACAGCGTGCTAATGCAGCTTAATGACCCAGGTGCCTTTCACCTATATGATTGCTGTCAGTTCAAACCCAGATCACACTGGCTTCCTCTCCAGTAGTATGAGGGAAGGTCTGCTAGGAACCTGCGGAAAGTTATGGGTTTCACCACAAGGCTTTGCCTGATTTCCTCGCACCATAATGCTGGCAGCAGTCATGTAAGTGAAATATTCTTGACTACAGCAAAAATTAAAGAAATAAATAAATTTATGTAATAGTTAAACCTGGAGATTTCTTCCAAGCTGAGCAAATTAAGAGAATAAATACAATATTAACAAGATGTGATAAGTGTTTAACTCTAACAGTTGTTAGCTGTTGCAGAAACATACTTTTAGTTTCAAAAGCTTAAATATTTAATCAGATTTTTAACAGTAAACTGAAATCTTCTTAACAATTCTGTCTTGAACAAATACTGCTGATATATTCTTATAACCAGAGGATAGAATATAGCCATGATATTAAGATTGATGACATCATAAACATGGCAACAGATAAAGCACATATTTGTATGTATATTGTTATAAATATCAATTTACATCGATTTATTGTGTTAGTGATCAATCAACTTATGACATTTACTGTATACACTCTCACTGGTATTACATATGTATATTAGGGCAACCAGCTTAAATGTCAGCAGCAAAATGAGTGCAGTGCCCTGTGGCCGGAGGTGTTATGTGTATTATTGGCTGCCATGGTACACTAGTTATACCACATGCACATGTAATGCTCTGTGCACTTTATGAAACAGGTGCCTTACAATCCATCATACAAATAAAGCACATACTTTATATAACTTCAGTGATCTCGAATAAGTTTCATGGCTATAATGTAAGCTACATGGTCATGTACATTGTATGTTCCCAGAAAGAGCCATTCTTTATAATGATAATTCTGTTATAAGCACAAATTTTAAGGAACAATAGTATTAATCTGAAGAGCTCAGCTTTTAAGTCATTCTGGGTCCCTCCAGTCTTATTGCTCGGACAACTGCTGTTGAATATAAGTATTCTTCAATGCAGTATAGTAAACCTCGTTAAAATAAATAGGAGCTCACTAGTATTTTCTGGTTAAAAGAAGTACAGAATGCATGCTCTCTCTATTAGTGTACTGGTCATCTTCACTGTACCTCCTGTATGTATGGCAAAATTTTGTGATGAGTTGATATGTCTAACCTGAATTTTAGGTCACTGGTTTGGAAAATTAATGTGGCCTCAACTTTTCCAACTCTAAAATCCACTTTACATGTATACACAGAAAGTGCTAATATTCTTCTATGTTTAAGAAATATGCTACATGTATGTATTCCGGAATATTCTTGCCGATTCATGAAATATATAACTGTTCATTTAAAGTTTCATGCCAAAGTCTCTTTCTGTGTGTATGACTTACATGTACTAGTGTCTGCACGGTGATGAATTTTTAAGATTTTCCACATGGATAGATGCAAGAAGACATTGAAATTAATTTAAATTTCCTATGTTTGTTTTTAACCTTGTCTTCATCTTCTGTATTTCATTACACTGAGCACTACATTTCTCATATAAATATGAGAATTTTGCTATATTGTGACAGTTGATCAGTCAAACTGTGATGCAAGTATGTCATGTACACACAGGGCTTTATGCACTGTGTACTATGTATGATCTGTATGTGACGCATGCATATGTAACATCTGACCTACATTATTTGTGTGTACATACTTCTAAAGCTTGAAAACTGCATGTTAATAATCACCTTCCAGTATACATTCAGACACGCAGGTGTATTGCTTTACATGTGCAAGTGAAATATCTCTGTATACATTACAGTATGGTAATGTGCTGACATCTATGCATGCTAATAACTACAGATGATTAAAGCTGGCCAGGCCCAATAAGTCCGCCCTATGTACAGCAGGGCTCAGTATCTGTGATTTTATCTCAGAAGAGAAGAAGATAGGGGTTTTGTTTTACTAAGCCCATAAAATCAACTCTTAATGCCAGATTCAAGTAACAGATGTCGATTTCTTCTCACCTGGATTAGTTAGAAAACTGTCAAAAACACCTGCTTCACCTGATTGCTGAGTATAGTCAGCTGTGGAAATAGACATGTATCAGAAATTTCTGAGTGCCTTGTGCATGTAACTTTTCCTGACATGTCACTCACATAAATGCACATACACATTTATAGCTTGTTGAATGTCTGTGTGTTGCATAGTAGACTGGCTTGTTGCTTCGGCCAGTATTCCCAGTCAGCACTAGTTACTGCTGTCAAGTCATTGGTAAGTCGTCTATTTTCTGACAGACATCATTGATTAAAAAGTAATTCAATAATACCAGTAATGAATTGCATGACTTCTGGATGTTAGAAACCCTGTGATTATCGTTACAAAACACTGTAGTTTAAATTTGAAATCTTAAAGTACACTGTAAATTTTGATGTGTAACTTATAAACACCTTTATGCATCAGATATGAAATACTATTGAGATTATAGCACTATAGTATATTCCGATATATATGTTTTATATACTTACATTTAATACTTAAATATATGTGTGTATTAATTAAACATGCTTGTTTGAAGTTTGATCACCCATTAAACTTGTTGTGCATTAATCAGTTTACGGTGTATACATGGAGATTTGTGGTATTTTGCTCTTTTCTTTAGTATACATTCATAACTCAAAAAATGATATTTCAGTTGAATAGTCAATAGTCTCCCCTTTCCGGTACATGATCTGGGTCATTAAGACAACATTTTACGGTTAAGAATGCTTGTAGTTAGCGTCAAGAATTTGATAAACACTCCTCCAGCTATTGTTGTTTTAACTGCGAATTTTAAGTATTTGATGAAGGTCGATGGTTTACTCCAGGCCCCACCCTTAAACCTGACTAACCGTATTAGTGTAAAAATCTTGAGTGTGGCATTAAAAATGCATTAGTTAAATAAATAAATACATGTACAGTAAATAATAAATTGATGAACACTCACAAGTTTATTTTACTGCTGTAAATTGTAGGTGGTACTCTTAGCTTTAGTGTTGTCTCTTTAATCCATTCATTTTAATATATATATGTGAGGGTAGTAGGCCATAAATAATAAGTCTGTGGAGTCAAACAAAACAAAGGTCTGATGACATTTTAATGTAGCATTGTTCCTTGCATCAAGATGTAAAAAGTAATGTCTCATTTCTAATATAATTTAATTCCACAGCATGGCCGAATTCAGAAATTCCATTTTGATATTAGCATTTATTTGTGTTGAACATGAATCGACAGACTTGGAAATGATAGTTGATTTGGGCTTCCTTTGGTTACATTCATAATAAGATAGGCTATATCTTTCCTGAGACCGTCAGATCAGTCACCTGTTATAGGGGCCCAAGTTGTTAGGTTTCTGAGCCTTGCAAAAGGCCTCATAATGACCAATTCCTGAATGAACACTCTGGGACTTGTATACACTGTAAAAGTGAATGGTTGCAGTAACAGGGATAGATGGGCAATCTTGCTTGTTGTAAAGGAGGAGGAATGAATTGAGCTTCACATCTGGAAACCTTGGCGAATTGTAAGCAATGGGTGTACAACTGGAGATAGGCTGTTCATTTTCTTCTCACACACTCACCAGTTGAGCTCACTCAGTCTATTTCTATAAAGACCATGTATATGACATCAGGGTGTTGGCAGTGATCTAGGAGAGCTTTTGTTCAAACCTTACTCACTCCTGTATGCTGGGAATAGGTCATAATTGACTTTATTAGTTTGCTGATACTCCCTTTAGAGATGCTCAATTACCCAGTCTCGCCACACTGGGATAGCCCACCATGAAAGAAATTGACCAAAAGCTCTCTGCCCTGTGAAAACCATGGTAACGAGCTACAGTTAAAGACTTTGAAGTGACAAATAACCTTGTAAAACACAGCATCCGTTACAAGTCCCGACTGAAAGAGGCTTCTGTTATATACCCAGATCGCTGTCAATACCTCTTTTTAGATGTACATATACGATGGCCATATTCTCACAGACACATAAAGTATATGGTAAATCCAGCTTTGGTGTTGTAACCCCATAGATCAATGTTTACAGATGTTCTTCTTTGGCTGGCAGAGTTGAACAGCAGGCTAAGTAACTGTATCCTTTCTGTATACTTGTATATCTGTTCTCGGCAGGTGCTTTGCAGAGTTGCTGATTTCTTCAGGAGGTCTTAAACCAACTCCCTGAGCTTACTCAAAGGTCCTGAAGTCGGGCAACAAAAATCCACCCTGATGCCGAAAAGTAAGTAATATAATATGACTTCTCTTTATTTTTGTTTATCTCGTGATATGATATTAGGTTATATGATGTTGGTTAAACGGAAAGAACTGTTGGTTAACAGAACAGGGAGTTGTAGTAAGTACCCCCAGGTTTGAGGGTGCTGATAACCAGGTTGTTTGCCTCATAGGTTAACAGATGAGGCGGATTACATGGACTGGCAGTGTGGCTGACGCTGATTATGCTCTCACATTGTAATAATGATTTACTTTCTGTGACCCACCACGCATTGACACAATTAATATCCCACATCTGTAGAATCATTACCTGCTCCACACCACGTAAATCGGGAATTTCTTTTTTAAACGTATGACATTCCTGTCAGCACTCATTCAAACACATAATGTAAATATTTACAGGATTGGAAATGACAAGCACATGCACTTACATATGTGCGTGCAGGTATCTGTGCATGTGGTCAGGTTTTAAGTGAGTGCTAAGGAAGTGTATCGATACATTCTAGCATTTAAAGTTGTTCCTGATTATATTGTGCCAACAAGCTCTTTTATAAATAGGTATATAAACCAGTATATCTAGGGAAACAACCAAAGCAGTTTTGATATTTTGCAGTGTGGCTTTTAAATAAATCAGATGAATTCATTTTTACTAAAATCTTGTGGCTTACAAAATATATAAAGTACATTTATTGTGTGCCATGGATGTAAATATTGGAGCAGAAACAGATATTTGCTGTTTGTGTAGAATAAGAGGGTTCCACATAATACACACTGAACTTTATTGCATGCAGGTTTATCATACTGATTATAGTATTGAACTTTTCCCTATGTTTATAATTTTATAATGTGTCATGGAATTCATAATTTATACTGTAGACTTACAGTGAGTGACGGGAATATAGAGGTTTGATATACATGCATATGTACCTGTTTTATTAGCACCATACATTTCTGATGCTGTCATCATTGATAAGGCAATATGTGTTTGTAATATGATTGTCATCGGTGATCAAAGTCAAGGACACTGGCAACCAAGCCATCTCATTAAGATGCATAATTTAAGTGTACGATATTAATATTCAGTTACCTGAGGGTGTTAATATCTGTCAGTTTTTAGGGGGTTGTGTTGTAACAAACGGTACCTGTATACAGACACCTGAGATTTGATACATTCGACCATGACATTGAGGGTTAAGATGTAAGGTGGAAGAGCGCAGTTTGTTCTAAGCTATCTGGTACACCTGTACTGATGAACAAACTCTTGAGTGGAATGTGATATAATACAATATTTGACCTAAAATTACCAATATCATTAAGTCTTTCATTTTGCTCGATTCTGATATATCATTTCACCTTAGAAAGATGCTTTGAAGTTTGTTTAGACTCACGAAATGTTCCAGCAAAAAAGTAATATTGTTTAACACTTTTATGGCCTATAAAAATGCATAGTTTCAGACATTGTTTTAGGGCAAATATAGTATTGTCAGCAGTGAAATTACTTACTCAACATTTACATTTCTGATTATTGAACCAAAAAAGATGAACTATTATGAGCCAGAAAAAGCCGTGCCTTGGTGAAACCAAGTTAGTTTGAGTTGTTTTAGCTGTGGCGACAAGTAGCTTAATAAGTCACTCTTTCTGTCTCTCTATCATGATGGTCATTTGGTCCATCATTCAAATGTTTGACATCCTATCTTTTCAAATGGGCCATTCACTTGAAAGGGTCTCAGGTGCAAGAGGTTTTTCTTGTGGAATTTTGCAGCTATTGCAAATTGTAGAAGCCTTCTGTTTTTCCAGCCAGACTGGAGCTACTGACTGTTCCAGAGGTCCTTCAGTGTAGTTGTCGTTTGTAAGGTGAAGTAGAAATCATGTAGAAATGGCTGAATCATGGCTGCTTTTCCACACCCTGAATTAAATTTATTGGATGGACAGCCGATAGCGCTTATCACTGGCACACTCCCATGCTGAAATTATTGTAGTGGTTAAAAAAAAAAAAGGAGGAGAGGAAGAGGTACCATTAGTAGGAAGGAGGGAGCGAAGAAGTAGGTGGGATGTCATACTGGGGGGGCATTGGTGCATAAAGGCCTATCATCTATTATGAAGATAAGGCCCTTGTGTTGATGTGGCTGTAAGTGGAATACTAGACGGTAGACAGGGACTGTTTATAAACCCTGAGGTGTCAGATCTTTAGGGCTGGAGGCTGATAAGGTGTATCATGACTGAGAGGTTGTTTAAGGTCACCTCATCACATGGACATCCACCCGTTCATCTTCCGGCTCACATGTGGCCCTCTAGTTGCCTCTTTGGCCGACACCTGGAGGTGGTACTTCTGAATAAACATTCAGGCTACTTCATACTAGTCATGACACTCCCTTAAGGAAGGCGTAAGGGTGCTGTCATTGAGTCTTCTTGAACCTTGGGCATGTTTTCAGGGTTAGAATTGAGTTCAGTTGCCAGCAGCTCTTTCAGAATGTATGCAAATACTTCAGCATGATGTGCAGGAGGCAAGTTAACTCCAGATGATCAGCGTGCATTATAAAACTTTATTAGAACATGCTCAAATTCACAATAACTGCACCATGCCAAAAAGTAGATGTCATCTGGCACTCAGTCCCCTAATTAAGTGAATATAGTGTAAAAATATTTATGGCTTGATGTACCTGCAGAGACACATGGCAACTTGTAGAGCTGCTTCTGGTGGGCAACCGTTAATGAATCTAATGAAAAGAGAAATATCTTCATCAGCATAATGATAACTGGGTGTCTCTTAGTCCCTGGTGTGCTGTGAACTCCCCTGAGAATAGCAGAAAAAAAGCAAAACAGCTAAAGTTTCATGATGGTGACATCATGAAATGATGAGCATGTATGTGAGTTTTAATAGCCTATTTGCTTTTTGTTTTGTTGTCGGAATAAAGTTATCCATTCCCCCAACACACTTTTATGTTACCCAGGTGTTAATGCTTACAAGTGCTTGTATGCACATGCGTTATGGAGAGAAGATGTTTGCTGGGCAGGATACACTTAGTCATTACTATATACAGTTTGAGTATACATTGTGTACCTGCAGGTTGTGGGTCATGCGTTCACACATACTGAAACTAACATCAGAATGCCTCCCATGTGTCTTATCTCTACCAGGTATTGGCTGGTGTCCAGAGTACCTTACATGTGTCATTCTGCAGCTCCTTTTCCTTGGCTCTACTCTCCCATATTCTGCAGTCGCCAGACAGAGAGATAAAATGCTGGATCCGCTGGTGATGATGTATGACTGTGTTAATGGCCTTCTCAAGTCGTGACCAAAGAGGCCATTCTTAGCCAATTCACAGAGGATACATTGGCGATTTATTTAGATTTACAAGACATACGAGCGTGTTTTACTGCTCTCATGTCATTTGTAGGATCTTATCCAAGTATTGAGATATCTGCATGGTAGTTGATGTCAGCTCCAGATTTCCAAATGTCTTGGGTCATGTATGTGGCATAGGTTAGTGTGTTCTCAGGTTCCTCCCTGCATAAACCTGACCGCTCTCATTTAAGAGAAAAATGTTTGAGCGCAGTGCTCAGTCAAATAAACTAAGTAAATTATTTTAGTAACCTTATTCTGATGTGAGTTAGTGTTATCTTTCTCAGAATATTATGCTGATATTGCATGCCGTGAGACGGTATATTAGGAATTGTGAGCTCAGGTGATGTTCAACGAGTGCAAAGCACTTATTGAAGCATGGCATGCACTGTAGGTTAAAAATTAGACAAAAGATATAGGAAGAAAAAGAGAAAAATAGATCTTGCTGAGCAGAAGCCCTAAATTGTTGGTTATCTATGCCATCACTGGCTGAGATAGCCATCGTCCAACTGTTTACTTGACAAGTGGACGTTAGAGAGCGGGCAAAGGGAGATAACCATTTAGAATAAACGTTTGAGATGGTTGGCTATTTGCAGGTGGTCGTTGGACATTGCCTCATGACCATTGTCCATCATGCTTTGCCGAATATCATCTGGCCATGTGTTGGCCAATGGAAATGAAAAATTACCCTGTGATGTATAATAATGGCTGTTAACATCCAGAAGCATCTTTGAACATGAATGGGATAAAATACTTATTGCAGTGAAGGCATCTGAATATCAAGTCTGTAACTTTAAAACTTGTCTGTATAGTTGCTCTCATTATTCCAGATAATTGTGGCAATTCACCAGCTTCCAATTGTTCTTGGCAACAGCAAGCTCGTATGTGGTCTTGCATGAAGTTGTTAGCTTTAACCAATATGACATGATAGCATCTTTCTCCATTAATTAGCCAAAGGTCAGTGCTTGACTCCTTCAACTCCAATATAACTGGTCTCTCTTATATATAAGTCAAAACTTGTTGAGTATGGAGATAAACAACAGTGAAATTAAGTCAGTAATGCACTTTTGATTACTACTATTTCATGCCAACATATACATACTATAAAGTTAAGTGTAATTAAGAATTTGCAGGAAACTCTTCCTCTGTTTTTTTTTTTAGCATTTTACCTTTGAATTTGCTTGTTATGCATATGTAGAAAGCCTAGTCACAGTGAGGGAGTTTTTGTGTAATACTGCACACATGGCTTCCAGCAGAATTGTACATGTGTGTAGCTATCCTGATGAGTGGCACACACCTCCTTCGTTTTGGTAACTGCTAAAATTGTGTCCACATGTACACTTCCAGCCTCCAGACAAAAACCGCAGAGCTCCTCAAGATTTTCTGGAATCTTGTGCTGACAGAATCTTGAAGCTGGGGAAAAACCTGGCTTTTTATCTGTGTGTTGGTTTTTTTGGCTATTTGTTGGGTGGGAATGGGCATATGTGTGGTATAGTGACCCATCATGTCTTTGACCACCCCTGATCCAAAAGCAGACTTGATCACTGGCCTGTACCGCTTTACTGAGAAATAGTTGCAGCACATCATCTTTTGTCAATCGTACCAGCCATATGATGACAGCACCTGGTTCTTGAGGTCATCTCTGAAGTTTCTAAATGTCAACACCTAAAATTGCTTATGTCTGCATGCCATCAATTCTAGCGCCATTTGGAAATTTGCTACCAATGAAGATTTACAAATGTCACAAGAGCATCTGTTTACTTTGACGTGTAGACAAGAAATATAGGCCACAGTTCATGAGAGACAGAGCTTGTCCTGTTGTCTTACCCACATTCAATAACCCTCAGCATTTCGTATGAGTCTTGAAGAGAGTGTGTGTGGAAACAATCATTATGTAAAGGTACATGTACATGTAGATGTGAATCAAGGTGGATGTTATTGCAGTCTCATTTTCTTTCATGTTTGATGGACGACAGGATTTGTGCACTAGCTTCTTACTTTCACAGATTGGGTGATTGAATGGTTGTAACATGCATTCAGATATACACCGGTATTTACAGACCTAAAGAAGCATTATCAACATCAATCTGTTATTGGATAATAAAACAAAGTATTAAAAACCTGCTTTGAGTTTTTGTTTTTTTCTGGTTAATGCAAGGAACAAGACTAAAGATCTAAATTATATAGGTATATCTTAAGAATGGATAAATGAGAATTTGTTGCATTTGATATTCAATTAAGCTATTGCACAGTTACTGTCAAGTCATACCTTAAACCTGAAACACAGACATATAGTCCTTGACCTCTGAGAATCATTCATTGTATAATTTGACTGTAGTTCACTGCCACACACAAATATACTTCATTTGCATGTATATGATTGGCTTCATTATTAAAGGTAAATGGAGAGTCTTAAGTAACCAATTACATGTACTCTAGGGTGAGTTACTAACAAACTGTCCCACATGTGTCAAACAGATTTCCACCTACAGAGATCCTAATGTGTAAGCCATTCAATGAAATAAATGTTGGAAAACATAAATGACCCTTTAATTGCTGTTTACCCAGTGAAGGAACTTGGGTTTTTAAGATATTTGCCTGACGGAAAGTGATTTTCGAAAACTGGTTGCCCTCATAAGTGTTGACAGAAGATCATCCTGCTATAAGTTCGTTGAAAAATTTGCTTGCCCATGAGGGTAACCATTAGGGATAATTTGCTTGCCCAGGTATACTTTGTTTGCCCAGGGCAAGCAGACAAGTGTTAAGTTCCAGCACTGGTCTACCTTATTGCCGTCAAGGAGCAGCCCCCAAGAGCAGTACAGGTTGAGCTACTGTAACGTTCTCTGCACACATGATGCTGGACATCAGATGTGCATCTTAACCATGTGGTCAATCCGTGCCCTACTGCAGGCAATGGAAGATATATTCTGTAGATGCAAAGAATGCAATGGACTGAATAGGAGTGTCTTTGACCCAGAATTATGGTGTTAATGTTACTCTTTTTGCCTAAGGTTTCTGATGGTAGCATGATATAATACAAGGGGCAAATGTGTTTTAACAGCAGAAGTTATGATGTTTGACCTTTATTTGCCTCAAAAAATATATGATTGGGGTTAATCTACATATATGATGTGAAAGGTGGAAACGTATATGTACACCTATTTGGAAAACGTCTGGACAAAGGTTAACTCAAGTGTTATCTGCTGTATGGTGTCGAGAAAAAAACTGCCTGTTTTCTGTGAAAAATGTTACATGTAGTTTATAGTCCACTCTCTCTCTGCATTTAGCTAATGGAATAGCGGTAGACCATATGACACTGATTACCACAATTTACCTTCAGCAGTTTGGCTTTTTTTTTTTCACTTCTTTCCTATTTGACATGAAGCAATATGGATTTGGCTAATGTTGTTTTGACACTAAAGGAAATCTTCCTTCACGAAACAGTTATCTGAAAACAGGAAATTAAAGGATGCTTTTCAATATCAGGCCAGGATTTTGTCTGTTTCCGTGAAATTCATATTTTTATCCATATGTCCATGTGTTTCTGATAGTTTACTGCCTGTTTTTCTGGATTTAGTTAAGAAGCTTTGAAATTGGTTGCTTGGAGAAGATAGCTGACGTTCATTTGCCACTCTCCTTCACTGCTGTTAGTGGACAACAGATCGTTGATGCTATGATATTCACTTGACAGTTGTTCAGTTTTCACTTAGCGCCTTTGTGTCATATAAAGAAGCAATTTAATACTGTTAGCGAGCACAGGGTGAAATGAGCAAAGTGAAATGTCAGCAAGATAAATGTAGGAAAGAAGTACAGAGATCAGCATTACTTATCAAAGAGGCTACATGCACCATGGCTGTTTTGATACTGGTAACCGGTACAGGTACTTGTGTAGAAGCCCAAATCCCTTGTCCCCAAATCATGTGACCTTTTCCTTTTTCTTCCACAAAAAATAGAAGCTGATCAGCTTGAAAGGGGTCTGGTTATTGCATAGTGCAATTGCAGAATCATAAAGGATACAATGATTTCAAAACAGAAGTTGTGTTTAGAACTCTCTTTCATGTAATCATTTCTTGGATTCGAATGTTTAAGTGAATTGTGCAAATGGGAATGTTTGAGCTAAATTCAACATTGGGTTTTCATAATCTGTTGCATCTGGAAACACTCATTCTAGAAGCATTAAACTGTGAAAGCAAGACATGCTTCTTTTAGCTGGGTCAAATCTATACCAGAACAAGAAAAGATATACTATTTTCAATATTGAGCAATGCACAGATCAAAACTTTTTTTCACCAAGAAAAGTGACTAAGTATTAAGTTTTAGATTACAGTATACTAAACGTGCATATGCATCTGGAAAGCCAGGTAAACTGGGAAAGTTCAAAAGAGGACCACAGTGTTGAGAATAGGTTTAAACAGCTCCAAAATTCATCAGTATCATATAGGTATCTAACAACTTCAAAGAATTAAGCATTGACTAATTATTCACAAAACTACCCCTTGGAATAATAAAACGTTACAAAAGCGGGTGGCTTAAAAGGGAGAGATTGTTGATTGGCAGAAGTCAGAAATATTCAGCCTGTTGAGACCTTAGTGGGTCATTTGAGGACCATAGGTGGATTAGGCTATGTGAACCAGTGTAATAATGGATGCAGCATTTGTGTGTTTCACCCCCCCCCCCCCTCATCCCAATAGTAATAGTAGCACATATGGAGAATAATAATATAGAATTCCAGGAGGTTTTAATTACCCAATCTTAATGTTGCAGTAAGGCATTATCTTACATTTATTTTTAACAGTACTGGTGTCTAATTGGCATCTGTACAAAAACTCTATGTCACTGTTTACTGAATTTTGATTGCAGTAAAATACAGTACATATTCTTCTATGAAAGTACGAAATGCCACTATTTAACATGTGATACAATATATTTGCACTTTAAAGGGGAACTTGGTAGCTCCGTGTTACTGATATATATGTTTGCATTACTATACACAGCATAGCTGAGCATCTCATACCAAGAATAGAAATGACATTTGCCAGAATGAAACTGATGTCGAACGTATTATTTACATGAAAATAGCTAGGATGAAACCATGAAAGGTGATATCGAATGCCAGCAACCACAAAATGGTCTCCAAGGGGATGCTTTGGGAGAGATAAAGTATTTGCAGATAATTCAACAATTAATAGAATGGAGCGAACCCTCTGTGAAGCCATCCAGGTGGTTAGCGTGATAACATACAAGGTATCAACAATTGATCAGAAACCTGCTCCAAGCCTTGAGTAGGAAAATCTAACTTCTGTATGGACACTGTACAACAGTTCTAATCTCTGCTGTTTTGGTGCTGATTTAAATAACAAAAAAGACAAGAAGAAAATACCTTAAATTTGTCTTGGAGACATGTCAGCTGTTGGCAAATGAGGCTTTATCAGTATGAAAGACAACTTTCTCTTACCTGTTCGTATCTTCAAGATAACAAATGTTTAAGCTCCAAAAGTAATAATTTATGAGCTTTGTTTTTCCATAAACATGCGCTTTTTGGTGAATTTTCACGTCAGATACATGAGATAAAACTATTCTGTATATAAGAAAGACAGAAGACAACATTTTTTTACGTGCCTTGCATTTTCTATAGTATTCATCATGACTGGTAAAAAATAACCTGTTTATTTATGGATAAGGTGTGAAAGTTAATACTAAGCATGTTTCCAATATAGCTGCTGTGGGGAAACAAAGTTGTCTTCAAGAATTATCTCTCCGTTTCCTCAGGCCCAGTCAGCTTTAAGTTCATCTTTTTTTTTGGCTATGGAATGTCCTGAGACATATGGAGCATACTTTGCTACTCTCTCTCTCTCTGTTCGTGCATCAGGTCAGAAACAATACATGCTTAAGACAGACCCTCAAGCAGAGCTTCAGTTTTGGTAATATCCTTTGACATAATGACCTTTTGTTAAAATGCATAATGTATGATGCGGATTAGTCTAATTTAAAGAATAAAAGCCACAGAAATTAATATTTTCTTGACATGTAAACTGAAGGAAAAACTCCCATTTTATAACTTCAAAAGGCTGCTGTGTTGTTTGTGTGGTACTAGAGCTACAGTATGGTCTTCTGTTTATCTGTCCCATATATACGCAATGCTTACATGTACTTTGATGATATAGGATATGGACTTGTACATATATGGAGTAAAACATAGGTGATTGTAGACCTTTATGACTTTCACATTGGAGTAAGTGAACAAAATTTGCTTGAAATGACATCAGTTACAGTTTTACATACATTTATCATTATGTTTTAATATGATGACCATTAGCTGTCAGATTTTGAGCAGAATCGTTATCACACACTCTGATGTTCAATATCTAATTGGATTTCACACTACTTCTTGTCAGGTGGCAAAATTGGGACTTATTTATGTACTGAAATCTTCTGAAGAATAATGGTGCACTTAAGACTTAAATGTCTTTGATTTTCATTCCATGGAGCATGGCATATTTGTACATTTAGACTTTTTTTTGTCGCCAAAAACCACCGAAAAGCCCACAGGCATAACAGAATTAACTGGATCTTTTCTTGATTTGGCTATTTTTAAGCTGTAAGTTATGGCACAAATCATCTAGTTGAAGTATAGATTTTGTTTTGAGTGGCTGAATATAGAATAACATAGTAGTTAAATATTCACGTGTTCATAAAATGATATAGAAAAACCGAATTCCCCTGTAACACTGAACTCAATAGCAGTGTTGATACACATAGGTAAAGTTCTTATTAAGGCATGGTACTATCATTGCTGCCTGCGAAAACCTCTAATAAATCAGCAGTATGGCGTTAATGAAGAAGCCCTACTCGAAATTGTGGTCAGATTCTGGTTTAGATTTTGTCCTTTGTTATGGAAATATATAAGGGAAGATTCCTGGGACAGAGATGCTGTCCCAGCAAAGAAAAATGGAAAAAATGTAAATTGTTGTGTTTTATAATAACAGGGTGGTTTGCTGTGACAGTGAGTCATCATCGACTTGTGCATGTGAGTGTGTGGAGAGAGCTTGTTGCCAGAGAACAGATCCTGATTAAAATCTTGATCTCTCAGTGTTTTTGACAGAACACACAAATCAAATGCACACGATGTGCTGCTTTGTACTTGTGGCACTCTGCTGGCCCTTCAGCTGTTGGAATTTGTTTACTTGGCGTGTAAGGTTGTGGTTTTTTGATAGTGCAGGGTTTTTTTTTTTTTAGACTGCTTCAATTGCAAATGGTGATAGAGCCAAGGGTTATCTTGTAATTATCACATGAACTTGTCTCTAATTATACTGGACTGCCCTTTTTACAACTCTCCAAATGGGTTGGGCAGTTATTCCCGTGTACAGTGCCCATGCAATTTGCTCATGTTGTTATAAAGAGGCTTCCCTCGGATTAATGGAGGAAAGCTGAAATGGCACTGTTCCTTTATATGTAACCGGGCAAATTGATAGGATTTACCACAAATTACGGACGATGTATCCATACATGTACTTGTATATTCTAACCTGAAATTCACAATCTCACATTGCACTGACTGATTCAATCCAAATCACCCTAAACACACTACCTTTCTGACTCATTGTGGATTTCTAACATTCTGGAGCTTGCCTAAGTTTGTGGAAGAGGGCCCTATGTTAGCATAGAGTCAAGATATATGGATGTGTGAACAAAGAGCATGTCCATGAGTGTTTCCAGTTTTCTCATTTTCAAAGATACTTCGCTAGAGATTTCTAGTTCAAAAACCCATACAGTTATTTATGACAGGTGTTTTGGTTACCAGAGTAATGTGGACATATAATTCACAATGACAGTGTTTAGAGGTCATTTTGCATCTTTTTTATGACTTATAAGTATAGTTTATATACATGTATGCTCTGATAAATAAACTACAATAGCAGATTGGTAAGTGCCTAATATTCTGTATGATAAGGGTGACCTCTTCAAATCAAAGAGTTTTACATTTTTGTACTGCTGACCACAGTATTGTGAGAAAATGTCCTTTGTAAATCGTATTACAGGGACATACAGTAGATAAGCCGATTAATACTTACATGTACAGTATGTGTCTGAGCTTCATTGATAATTGGGAAGAAACACTTAATCTCTAACAATTTGTCATGGTCTTGGGTAACCAAGTTTGGAAGTGTAATTGAAAGTGTAATATAGCCCTTCATCTAGGAGTGCTTCCCCTCCGGCCGTATGTGGGAAGGTCTGCCAGCAACATGCAGATGAACTTGGGTTTCCTGCGGGCTCTGCCCTTTTTCCTCCCATCATAATGCTGGCCAAATCACCAATCAAATGAAATCATCTCGGAGTGTGACTGGCTCTGTATGTGATTTACCTATGGTTCTAGTCATTCGTTGTCGTTTAATTGATTATAATACCAGAGCTTCACAAATCTAATTTGGTCTGATAGCCTAAACTATCTTTCCTCTCCTGATTTCGTGATATCACAACCTTTTTGGCTTTAAAATGAGGCACCTTCTAAACATTTGCAGTGATCAAGGTAGATAAACTATATGTACAGTTCTGGCTGACATTGTTAAAGATTCCTACAAATATTTTAACACTGACAAAATTGTTACAGACGGTGTATGGTGGCGAGAACTCCTAGCCTTGTACTTCAGGGCAATTACTTGGAGTAAAGAGCTAATTTACAGTTTCTCTTTGGGAAGGGGCAATGTCTGTGCCTACAGGAAAATTAACCTGTCCAATTTCTGACTGGCCGACCTTCTCCCTCGGGTAGTGTTAACTAGCCCACACCACAACTTGTCAGATGGGTCAACAATATAAATAGTTTTGGCCTTTTAAGGTGCATGTATTTCTAAGCATTACTTTGTATAAAAGTTGTAAAATGTTTCTTAGGCAAGAATCAGTGTCAAACAGTGTACTTGCTTTGGTCACAGGATACCCAGGTTCAGTCCCATTCTCAGACAGTCTTTTCTGTGTTCCTGTACTTCATATGTTCTTCGGCTCACAGTGGCAATAAGTTGTGATTCTTACTAACTGTGTGTGTTTTATGAAGCTTGCTGAAGATCACTTACGTTTTAGTCTTTATGGAGTTTGCCAGTAGGGGGAGGGAGGAGTACGTCTATGGTCTCCTGTGTATCTGTTGCAATTTAGGGAAGTGATGCAGACTGAGATTAAAATGATATGAGTGAATCTCCCAGAAGACTTGGTTATAAGCTGCTCTGTACATGTGTGCATACCTGACATTTCTTTTTTGTTAGAATATGGCGCATACAGTAGATTGGTGAGGACTGGAACCTTTTCAGACTCATTCGGCAAAAGTGTTTCCAGACTCATTCTTCAAAAGTGTTGCCTTTAATTGCAGCAGGCGATGGACTCCTGACCAATCATTTAGTAGTATGCTTGAATCCAACTCTCGCTGATTCAGCTGCAGTCTTAAATCAGGAGGAGCAACCTAGGGATGGCTGTGGGTTTCCCCCGGGCTCTGTCTGGTTTCCTCCTACTGTAATGCTGACTGCTGTCGTATAAGCACAATACTCTTAAGTGTGGCGTAAAACAAATAAATAAATAAATAAGTAAATGAGGAGGGTTCTTGAGGTACAAGGGAAAGCATGGTGGATTACTTCAGACAGTACAGATTCCCCCACCCAGTACCTTTACTGTTGTGCCATTGTATACCACATCAGACAGTAACCATGTCATGAAGTAAACTGTACTGATGAATGCAGTTTCTTTAACATCCACCAAATGAAGAGGTTGGCACCTGTGAAGAAGCCGTTTGCAGATTTGACCTTGTGATAGAATAGTTTCTTAACAGTTTTATCACATAGATATAGTGGTGTGTGAAATATGTAATGCAGTATGGCATAATAGAACTGTTGATGACGGACAGAATTCTCTTTGTGTAATCTACATGTAATTTCCATGATCCAAGGCAGACATTCAGGTGGTTTATCGTAGATATAAAGGTAAATAGCCTCATATGAAACCATCATTATCTTGAGGGAGTGGCACATTACCTTTCTTGTGAATACAGTAGAGAGATTGTCAAGAAACATTATCTATGCTGCCCTTTATGAGTATTTTCTGAAGAAATAATACTGTAGACACTAGGATAGCTGTTCCATTCGGATATAGCCTTTTGCATAAATCACATCTTTGTGCAGGTACACCTTAAAATAGCTGTCCCATTAAACAACATGTATAGCCAGAGGGCGTATAAAGGTAATGACTGGTAATATACATGCCAGTCTCTTTTTCCAGGGTCAGACAGAATCGTATTTTAAAACTGGACTAGAATCTTAATCACCCTAGAAAGACTCTCTGAGTAATCTACCTTGTGGTGGCTTGCCTTTCTGCAGTCTGAATTACCAGCCAGAGAACACCAGCACTTTCTGGTACTTCATGGGATGTTCATGGCAGGCATTTTACTGGTGCCCAAAGGCAGATATTACTGTGGCCTTGAGGGGAATTCCCTCTTTTCCGTTGCTGTACTATATTACTTATGTGGACTGGACCACACATGTAGGTCTAATGTTAATGTGCCTTTCTCTGACTGCTGAATTTGAATGCACGGATCTGGGTTGGTATTTCCCTGTGACAGCTGGCTGCATTTTAGCCAAGACTGTTGAAAGGTTGCCTGTGAGGAAATGAAGGGGCTTGACTTGACATATTGACACCCTGTTCGGACTGCTCCCACTCATAGCCCAGCAGTACTAGAGGAACACTGCCACATGGCCTAGGCTGGGATATAGCAGTGAACAAGATTGGACTGAGACTTTATTGATGTCCCTTTCATATCATCTGTCATAGTAGAGACGAGAACTCTAGTCCTGTCCCTATCGGGTCTTCCTTTCGGCAGCAGTGAAGCTTGAAAGCCAGGAGAGACCCATAGTATCCAGCATCAGGAACTGATCTGGAGGATTTACTGTCAATGATTAACCCAGTCTGACAGGAGTTAGCCGGCTCTGAGGAAAATCCTGGTGAAGTTGTAAACGTTACTTTGTGATAATACCATATGATGCGTTAAAGACCCAGCTCTAGTTACCAACCCTAGTTTTATAGTCCTTGCAGACTTGAGGCATGTGTTGTTAACCGGTGATAGTCTAGCCTGGGGATTCTGTAGCCACTCAGCCTGTTGATCTGTCGCCTGTGTCGGGACTAGGGTGACTTATGAGAACCATGTCTACCTTGATTATCATAGATACGGATGAGAGCGATGACAATGAAGATCCAGGTAATGATTCTCATTTTATCTACAAATGGCATACATCTGTTTCGTAGCATTTGATGTACATGTATATATCTTTAAACTGAAAGTATTTTGCATTCAAACCCGGTTCTTGTGTTTGTCATTTGTTTTATGATGTACATATCTGTATTTACCCGACCTTGTGAGACACAGAGATACACAAAGACACTGTGTTCATGCTCAGTCATTTCACAGGATATACCTATGTGTACAAATCAAAATGTATTTTTTTTAGCATGTGGTTTGATTTCTCTATCAGTCTTAATTTCTCACGTCTCCTTTTTTTTTGGTTACGTTTGTAAATGAGTGGACTTGTCAACATACGAAAGGACTCAGAGCTCTGTAAACTGAATGAATTGATTGATAGAGACTAAGAGAGCATCAGACTAAATTGAATGTGGCTGTTGTATTAACCTTCTGGAACAACAATGGACCATTTGATTCTTATCCAGTAAATTAAGTGGCTGAGATGATATGTAGACAATTTATAGATTAAATTACTTGACGCATTTACTGAGGTATCACTATTTCTTTTATCGGCTCGGTTTGTAATGTTGAACCTTAAGCAGTATGTAGTGTATTAGTAATGTGGCTTCAGTAGTTGGTTGGAGCATTTATTTACTGGGGAAAAAATGAACAATGGTTGAGGTACATGTACATGTACCCCATTTGTTTTGAGAATGAAAGCTTAGGGGATGGGGTCCATTCATTGTGAGCAGTGTCTTAATATTTATGCAGGGAATGAGGTAGAATGAGAGTTTCTTGGTAAAATGCAATGTCTGCATGTAGGTAGCATTTAGATCATTACATAACTGAATGTACTGAGCTCAAGCACATGTGGTCTTTCTGTAAAAGTGAGCAGATTTGTCACTGTTTTACCAAATTTGAATGTTTTGGCTGTGACGATTTGATCACAGGAGATAATACCAGAAATAATATGCAGATGTTAGCGTAGATGGATTGACAAATCATTCAAAAATTAAATAACTTTGATAACTTAAAGCAGTGGCTGAGATAGAATGAAGACAGCAGCCTTGATGAAATGCAAACTATTTGATAACTTAATGCAGATGCTATTAAATTAAGAAAGAATGTGGACCATGTCATAACTGAACACAGCAGCGAAGATAAAATATATGGGTCAGTTGATACACCTAACTGAATGCAGTAGCTGACATGTAGATGGAACATAAAGAATTTGGTACATGTAACTGTATGCACTGGTTGAGATGAATATGGTCTGTATAATAACTGAACTCAGTAGCTAACTTAGAGACGGCACATAGATCATATGATAACTGAGAAGGAATGTGGTCTACTTATTAGCTGGAAATTCATTTAATGGGTGTCTTGGAATTTGGATCATGTAAACAGAATTTACCTAGAGTGTATTATTCCATGAAGAACATAAACCATGTCTGAGGCTGGGGCCTGTCTTTTACAGCTGTGGAAAGTGGAATTCTGGACACCAGACTGTTCCTGTGTGAGTAGCGAGCATTGGGGATGCCCAGCAGACTGCCAGCTAATCTCTACCCACATCGTGACAGTTTCCATTTATAATTCTCTTTGCTAAATTTGAGGTGTTGCTTGGAGAATACTAATGCGTGCATCCAATAAAAGTGGAAATCTGTTTAGGTTTTTTTCTTTTCTTTTTCCAGTGTGAAAGATTTGGTAATGGCCAGAGTGTAGGCACTTCTGTATGGAAATGTCATTTTGCTAGGCTGCCAGGAAAACACATTGCCTGTTTTTATGTTGTCCAGAACATGTATTGAGTTTTATGTCAAAATTTTTTGCTGCATCAAATCAGGATATGTCACTGACCAGAAGGGTAGTCAGTCATTATGTCATGTTACATGTGTGTAGGTATTTATAGTGAAGTGGTTAAGAAGAGGAATTTGTTCAAATGTCTTACAAGGTAGTACATATCTCAAATTCAAGAAAGCTGCTCACTTGCAGTTAATAACTGATGTGACACTCCAACAATAAGACCAGAATTACTATTGGTATAAGCTTGTACAAGATACATACATTTAGGTAATAACTGTAAGATTTACTCCTCTTTGATTAAACGATTTGGAAATTCTTGAGTATGACACTTAAACAAAAATCAAGTCCTATAAAACATTGAAAAGTGTTGTAATGGTCACATGTAGTATGGCTGTCCTTTTGTTATGTTGACCTTCAGTATAGATGCTTGGATTAATAGGAGAGTTAATTAAATTGCTGAATCAGTTAACATGCAGTATTATACTGCTGACTAAGTGTAACTTTTGAAATCATAATTTGCAAGATTTTAAGATTGTCTTATTATTGAACTTCACAGAAATTATTAACTTATCTCTCTAGATCAAATGTCATTCCTGTGATGCATGTATGCCCAAACGTGCTATATGTCTAATTTGAATGAAGGGATTTATGTGGAATTTGTTGAAATGCAGTACTTAAAGATTTTGCAACCATGTTCCTTTTAGTAGTATTAGACGGGATGAAGAGATGTTTCTTTGTTCACACAGTGGTTTGTCTGTATAGAGTAACAGAACACCATGTTCATGGTCTATGAATGTTTAAATTTGACAAGTTTGTCATGTGAGGCTTCTCATATCTGAGCTAGCTGTATGGAAATTGGCTGGGGAAAGTCGGTGGGAATTCAGGTTGCCTGGAGTGTAACAAGAGAACAATTGATCGAACATGGGATAACTATGTTTTTTTCTCCCTGCTAAAATGACAGACACTAGTAATTAGCATTGCTCTTCCTAACTGGTGCTTTTTGCACTTAAGTCTTTGCAGCTGTTGGGTGGGCAAAAAAAAAGCAACAGTAATCTATTTTAGAATCACTCTGTGCTTGGGCTATCTCTCAGTTTCCCTTCTGCTATTGATTACTGCTGCAGGTCTTTCTTCTAACTTTTTCTTTTGTTACTTCCTTTAATTGGTTATTGTATGAGGAAATTTCTTTGGATACGTCCCTGATTTGGTTATTGTGTACAGAAATTTCTCTTGTTGATCCTTTCATTGGGTTATAGCTGGATATACCTGCATACCCGCTAAAGGACCTCTGCTGACGGAAATGCCCAAATTGCCTCAGTTTTAGAAACTATTATGTTATGATCCCCCCTGGCTTGGAAGCAACAATAATGTCAAGAGGTTTGTTGGGTACCTGGTACAGAACAGGCTGTATGTCCACAAGTTTGTCAGCTACATGTACCTGCCAGAGCTAGGTTGCCTTCAAACATAGACTGACTTGGTGTAAAACACCAATTAAATAAATGGCAAATGGTATTTAGTCAAATGTACTTTAATACTCTGTGTGGCTTGCGGGCATTTCAGCATATCTCACTTCTTGATATTATTTTGAAATTAAACACAGCACTCTACAGATGCTAGCTTGGATACTGTAAATTATTAAATCCCATATGCTTAGGTGATATGTAATGATTTCTGCATTTTATTTACCCAAATTTTAGGTACATGTATAACTGTGCCCCTATCCCACTGTGCAAATGACTCCTGTGTATATGTAGGCCTATGTTCTAATACAGCACACACAACCGAATTCATGAATGTATGCGCCATGAATGTATGCGAGACTTGCAAAGGCTGGCACAGAAGATACTGGTTCAGACCCAGCCTTGGTTTCCCGATTCCCCCCTTGCTCTCGTCATTTGTGGGCTCTTTATGAATATGAATAGTTGATGACACAAGGGTGGCTACCTGCCCAGTCTTGCCTTTGTTAAAGACCAGTTTTTCCCCATGTCAGTATGGTGTGCAAGTCTGTATATCACATGTGAGAAGGGTTGTCAGTAATCCAGTTTCTTTGTTTCACGAAACTAACTACCATAGTATAAGGGAAAAATTCTTGAGTGTGGAACAACAAGTAAATCAATAAATACCTGTAAATAAAATCATGGATGTAAGGCAGAGTTTAAGTGTGCCCAGAGCAGGCATCTGTACTGTCATTTACTGGTACAAGTATCTGTGACTGGGCCGGGCCCTCTAAGTATTGTTTTACAAATGACTTGGCAGTGAAGCTAAATTTATGCTACAAAGTTTATTGCGTTTGGAGCATTTTCCTACAAGGAGAATTTCAGAAATGAATGTGACATGGCCAAAATTATGTTCAAAGCCAAGTTTAAAAGCTATGGCAAAGAGTCCACCATACGGTTCTTACATTTTGCCTGAATTTATGTATACTGATTATTAAGAAGTTTAAGGTAGTTGGGCCTTGCCCAGGTAGAAATGCATGTAATCGTGTGAGTGTCAGTGAGGAATCCACACCAGGTTAAGTGGGATCACAGAGCTGTCAAGTAGCCATTGATTGATTGCGCAGGTTACAATCCAAGAGAAACCTTTGAAGTGGTGGGTAACAAAAGTGTGCGTGGGTCAGAAATAGGGGTGGTATTATGTAATGAGAATCACTGCCTTTAATGGCGTGGGATCGTGTTCTCATGATCACGTCCCAGTCTGTCCCAAACATTAATAAGGCATTCTAAATAATGTCTGACCTCCATCTTGAACATGCTTAGACACTGTATCTTATGTCTATGGAAGATAAATGGCATAGAGGTTGTCCTGTTGTTTATACACATGTACGCACAGACACACATGGCTTTAATAAATGAATCTGTATCAGTGTCATCCAAATTCTGGGCCTATAGGTCCAAATGCATGTACTTAAAAACTGGGTAGGCTTCTGGGTCCGCACAAATATAACATTGTTCATGTGTCGCAGCAAAGTACTAATGTACCCCATTTTGTGCATAGTTATGATAATTATATCTCTACTTTTGAGGCAAACAGAGCCAATCATACACCATTAATTGGTAATTATGGCATTCTTTGTGGTATTGCTGCAGACCGCACAGATATAAATGTTTTTGCATGTTCAAGTAATTACATCATATATACTAAATATGTTACATGTACATATTTTCAGGGTGTCCTATCCCTTTGATAGAAGCCTGCAGCTTTTTGGTGCTTTGCTATTTGGAATATTTGTTCAAAAGTTGCACTGTAATCTGTGACTTTCGTAATTGTGAGATTGTGTGTCATCTCTACTATGTATGAGTGACTTACATGTTAGTCTGATGTCATTTACTGGTACAAGTATCTGTGACTGGGCTGGGCCCTCTAAGTATTGTTTTACAAATGACTTGGCAGTGAAGCTAAATTTATGCTACAAAGTCAATTGCGTTTGGAGCATTTTCCTACAAGGAGAATTTCAGAAATGAATGTGACATAGCCAAAATTATGTTCAAAGCCAAATTTAAAAGCTATGGCAAAGAGTCCACCATACGGTTCGTACATTTTTCATGAATTCATGTATGTACGTGTGCTTACACATACAAGAGACAGCAGTGATAAGAAGTGGTATAGTTGCACATGCTGTCTGAAGTGCTAAAACTGTCAGCGCAGGCTCAACTGTGTAAAATTGTCTTGTGCTGATCAACTTCTGACCAATCAGTGGCAGGCTCAAATATCTCCTACTGTTTCAGCTGTGGCTTTAAGTCAGGAGGTTTGTCAGATACTGTCTTTGGCAGACTACAGTTGGTCATTCTGAGCATTATGCTTTTTCATCAAATGTACATGTAAACCAGACAGCCAGCATATAAACTTGTGAACAGTTGATATTTAAGTACAGCATTTAATAACAGTCAGATTACCATAATGAAGCGTTAAATGTTTCCAGTGTACTGATACATGTATATAAATGCATGTATGCATCAGCTGATAAAGTGCTGCCATTTGAATCTCAACCACTTTTTTATAATGAAGTAGTTGTTGGCTTGTTTAGCTCTAAATAATCTGATCAGTAAGATATAGCAAACATGACCGCTCAGCATGAATGCTCCCAGAGCCAGTTGAAGAAATTGATAATGAAATTTCTCCAGTTGCTGCTCCATTAGACAGGGAAGACTGTTTCTTTTCAGAATGAATGTCATGTTTCTTTAAGCTGTACTGGGTCATTCATCTGGGAATGGAGTGCTGTGTCAAGTTAGCAATGATGACACAAATCCCAAATTAAGTTCAGGAGTGACTACAAAAATAGAGACTTCATTAGGACAAACACTGCTTAAATCGGTTAAATTAAGAGCAAGCCATGTTTTGTGAAGAAGCCCTTTGTCTGTTTATCACGTTCATTGCATTAGAGCAGTAAATGAAGCAGGCTAGAATACATGTATGACCATGTCACAGGCTCCAGAAAGCCATTTAGGTTATGTATGTTACATGTATTTCCTGTGCTGTTAGTGTTCAAAATGAATTTTTCATTTCTTCTTTGTCTTTTTTTTCTACATGAATCACAGTTTGCCAGGCAATTCTGATCGTCTTCAGGACATGTGAGATGTGACTTTTTTCACCCTCCAGTAGCTGTCTCCAGTATTATGCTTTTAAAGCTCTGATGGATTCACATGTATTTGACATTCATTGTATTGATCCAGATAGTAAGCTCATTTTTTGTCCTCCTTTTTTTTATTTGGGAAAATTCTAATTTTATTTGGGAAGTTCTGAGTTGTCCAGGGGTTTTCTAACCTTTTGTCATATTAATGATATTCAAACCAGTAAGGTTTAGATTTTTATTTCTCAGAGATTTAAATAACACTTATTAAGTCTTGTCGATTCCTATTTGATGAAGCTATAGTTGTACATGTATTGTTCTTAACTGAAAATGACAAATGTCTTCATAGCTCCAGACATTTGGGATACAATTTCATCTCCACTGGTAATTGGTACTAAAGTCATTACTTGGCCTCTTTGAGAAATATTAATACATGTATGTCTGTCCCACATCCTTCTGGTAATCTCCAATTCATGCCATTGGCATTGTGGACATGTGTTCAATACCTTTTCCGACAGCCTAATAGTTCTCCAAGAAGAATATAATAGGCTCCATCATCATTACCTTTTAATTACCTTGCTAACAGTCTGATGGTTTCATCTTTGCGTGCTACATGAATATGTAGACATGAGGTATACTACACCTGTATATGAATTCAGTGTGGAAATGTAACAATCAGAGGCTGTTTAGCAGCTGAAAGGAATGTGTGACGATGCTGGCCTTCACCCTGTTCAACATCGTCCATAAAGTCCACCATACTCTTGAAATATTTGACTGCATTTAATTTGGGGCAAAAATCTAAAAAAACTCAGGGAATCTATTTGTAAATATAGTACTTTATGGTCTTTTCAGTCACCATTCAATCATTTTTGTGTGATCTTACCCTCAAAACAACACACTGGTAGGTCCTTCAATTTTTGGTTAAATCCATTATGGTGGTGAAACATTAAAAGTTACATCTATACTGTTTTTGAGAAAACATTTTGCTTATTTTAAGTGTAGTCCTATTGGCTGTACATTTGCGTTCAATCCTTTATAATGTAGTACGTGACCCTGATAAAGCAGACATCTGTCAAAACGAACATTTTGTATTGGTCCTGCTCTCGGTCAATTTACACAGGCATCACTATGTTACAAGGCCATGATGTAATCTTTCACTGTTAGAGATTACTTTCTACTCTGATATTCTCACTCCATCTTTGTGACAGTGCTTACATGTTGTGATTGTCCTTCACCAGGACCTGGGATTTGTCCATACTGGGATTGATTTTCACCTAAATGCACCAAATGATATGGCTGTCGAGGCCATCTTTTATTTCCTGGTTGATAACTCGAGAGCTGTGTGACTGATTGCCTTCAGATTTCACTAGTGGTATATGACACCATGACAGTCTCACTGGAATTGGTTTTCACCTAAATGTATGTGCACAAAACAATATGGCTGCCATTCATGGCTATCTTCATGGCTAGTCGCTAAACTTGAACTGATATACATCTGTGTTTTTGGCTTGCGACTTTCTTCCTGTTCTCATGTTAACTGTTGAATTCATGTCTATGATTATCAAATCACATGGATCTCAATGTTCCGTATATTTTATCCTTGCCTTTGATAGTTGTTGATGTTCTGTACAAGCTACATGTATTTGTAGTTCTTGTCATGGACTTGTAATACCTGCTTTTGCCTTACAGGTACATGTTCCTACATATACATGATTTTGATACTGATTTCACTCATTTGCCAAGAACATTTCTTGCATCATCATTGAAAACTTCTGCTTGAATCCCATTTCTTAAATGGTTTGTGTTCATTTTTTCTTTTTGGAGACTGGTCTTTTGATCATTGACCTGAAACTCTGATTTTGATTGATGGCTGATATACGAATGTCTGTTTCAGTGTCTAGGTACATATCCAAGTTCCTTCAAAGAGGTTGTTTAGCTGTGGTTCATATTCATTTAAGTCACCATTACAACAGTCAGAGGACTCCTCCAAGAGCTTGTTTGTCGAATTGTTTAGAAAGTTACATGGAATTATCCTTTCTCATAACCATGATGTGAGCATTCTTGATCATCAGAGATTTCTTTCCAAGCTAAAATACAGGAATAATGTTTTTCTGTGGATAATGTCCCCACGGCGACTTGTGTGTAAAGTTGTTGCATTGGGATTTTTCAGTCCTATCAGATGTGGTGCAGACAAGATGGTCTAAAGAGACCATTCAGATTCCAGCAAGGTTTATGACAGTATGCGAAGTGTGTGCCTTGGCTACTCTTCGTAATTTGCCGTTTTGTATTATACAAGGTGACTGTTGTATGAGTTACCGCCTCAAGGCATTATCTGGGTTTCTAAGTATTCTATGGAATGTCTTCAGTTTAATGCTGGATTATGCTCTATCATTACTGTAGGTACAAAAAAACAGTCAGAAGGTGACCAAAAAGTAAATGGCTTCATAGCAGTTTAATGACTAGGAGCTGTTACCAGCCATTTGATGGTTAAAGCAGACATCCACATTCCAGTGTACATTGTTGATTGAAGCTTCATGCACTTCACTGTCCCTCTCTCTCTATGCTTTTCCATCCTTATCTGAACATTATTTGGCAAGCCATAGTTTGTGTAAACACACCTTTCAGCACCACAGCACCGGTTATGGTTACAGTGTGTTTCTCTGTGTATCACATAATAATAGTTTGAGTGCACAACCATTTTCCAGGTGGACGTTTTCCCAGCAGATCGAAATCCAAGAAGTGTTAACCCAGGTGAACAGTTTCCAAGAGGATAGTTTCCAGACTCCACTTTGTATCATTATAATACACAAGAAGAAGCACTTTATTGCAGAACATGATGTCCCTATAGAATGTAACTAATGAGTTTTCAACAGCTCTGGATTTCTTTCACATTGCCCCCTAGAAACAGTGTATTGATTTAAGTTCCGATTTTGACTGCAAAATGCCACATATCGTTATGTGAGTGGAAAGACGGTTTTATACTCAGAGAGCTAACTAGAAGCAGGTTGCCAATGAAATAGTACACAGCCAAGGTGACCTGGTTAAACATCACCTTTAACACTGTCATATTGTCATTTTTCACTTTCTCTCTTCTGTCTTTTGCCTGTGAGCTATAAAAACTCCATGCAAGTGTTTTGGAGGCACCGCAGACATGAATTGATGGGATGCAGATGTTCTGCAGCTGTTCGTATGAACTAATGGTCGACTTTCTGTCAGCAACGAGATGTGCTTAACCACCTCAGTCACCCCTCCCAGGTTTCCTCTTGCATGTTTGTTTATCTACCTTAATGAACTGTTGTAGGACCTTCAGGCTTATTACCAGAAATTCCTCGGCTGCTTCAGACCTGAAAACACAGCAGAATAGAGTTCTGCATAGAAGATATGTGGAATGTGTTCTGCTGTCATTTTTAGTCTGGGACGCCTTTATGACCTATAAACAAGTGAAAATGACACAATAAATGTTTATGTTTTAGTATATTCCATGTATATATCAGATATTCAAGGTATCAAATGAATCAAGTTGAACTGCAAATATTTGAAAATAGATAATTTATAGTTGTTGTTTGTGAAGTTTTAGTGATTTTCAGTGATGTGTGTGTGCAGTCAGTTGTCTACATGTACATATAGCCTGCCAGCACTCAATCTATTTGCATGGAATCCTGAGAATGCCAGTGTTAATGAACTTTGATATCTAATTTGAATTACCTGGGCCAAGTTTCACAAAGCAATTTTGCACTGAGATCAGCTTACAGGTACATTACCTGCAATTAGCATAGATGTTGTGGTACAGTTGATACACCTTTGCTTTAGCATGAAGCTGAAGCTTCTTTAAGGAACAGGGATTTTACTTTAGGATTGCCTTAAAAATCAGGTTCAAGTTTTAGGTTGTATCCATGCTCATTTGTCAGTATGCCGACTTCATGCTTCATGGTTTGGTGCATATACCTGTAGGTTCATTACAAGTTGTGCACATGTATTAAGTTATGTATTAAACTTATTGTTAATGTGAATACATCTGTGCATTTTCCCTTTGGTGCCATTCCTTACTAGAATGTGCCGAGTCTCTTCTATCTCAAGAGGAAAGGAGTAATGTTTCGATTCTGAACATCTACCACAGACAAATACACACAATTAAGTTATCTGTTATATTTGTTCAAGATTTAGCACAAGGTTTTGAGATAACTGTTTAAAACCACTGAGTACTAAAGAAACTCTTATTCTGTGTTCATACATGTTATTCCAGATATGAAAATACAGTTACAGGTTAAATATATGCCAATAGAAATGGATACATTTTCGATAGCACATGTATAAGTAATTTATTTCTTATGTATAGTTATATAGTTTAATTATAATTTTGCTAAAAACTCTGAGACATATATACTTATTTTATACAGTTCAAAGGAAATTGAACAACACAACTGAAGAAGTGCTGGTAACACTTATTACCTGTATTGTCTATTACCTAGTACAGAACCTTAGTTTTGTAGTAGAATTAAGATGAGCCTACATGAAGCTGTGTTTTGTCAGTACTCTTCTGGCCCAGCCTGAGGAGTCAGATGGTGCCTGGTAAGCTTGCCTAACACAAAATTAGCTCAGCGTGGTAAAATTAGGCTCAGGTTTTCTGGCCTGTATTGCGAGGCTGTGGCTTAAGATCAGGAGTTCTCAGATTGATCCCTCACTGTGCTCATCCAGTCTCTGTCAGTCTGGTTAAACCATTTGACAGGATAATTGCTGATATTCATTCAGAGACTCCTGACATGAAACCACAGTAATTAATTTGCCAGGTGTCTATTAATAAGTGCTATTAAGAAATACTCTGGCAGTGGAGTAAAATTGCTGATGGCTCACTGGCAGTTGTTGGTATGGAGAGTGAAACGTGTTGACAGATATGTAGAAATGTTATGGCAAAGGAAGAAGGGAAAAAAAAGGAAAGTGTTTGGAACATTAGGAAGGGAAAGGAAATTTCAAGCTGTATTTGTGTGTACATGAACAAATGAGCAATGGAAGGAGCTGAACTGGTTGTCACATAATCTATATGATATGTATGAAATGCTTTTTCAGTGGTAATAATTATATGAATAAACATGTATATGAATCATGAGTGTAACTCCTGGGTAAATGCTCATGTATTTATTTAATGCCACAGTGAAGAATTTGTTGCTTAAATGTATGTGTCAGTTTTTTGATTGGTGGAAAGCACGTGGGGTCATACCATCAACTTTATCATGTGTGACTTAATTGACTGCTGTAAAGATACATGCATGTGATTTTCAGCGAATGTTAGACTGCAAAAATGGCCCTAAATGCCATTGACTGCTTCTGGTCACTGAGACTCTCTGAACAACGAGAGTGAGGAAATCTACGAATCCCTGTCGGTGACCAGCATTGAACCTGCACCTTATGTGTTAGCAGTTAGGAATCACACGTCTCGATCAACGGGGAGCCATATGTAGCTCTAACTCCCTCCTGTGCAAATGGAATTGTTCTGTATCTTGCTTCAAATTCTTTCGAGCAGTGGTGTTTTCACTTTCGTTTATTGCTGGTGGAATCCCACATGGTGTGTAGAATCGTCTCAAGATAAAAATTACGCAAGCTGGTATCTTTGATACCATATTACCATCATTCAAAGTACTTCTCATACAATATGCAGCAGGCTGAAAGGGAAAACATTCAGAACTTAGCAATGTAGGTTGGCGAGTCTTATTATATATGGTGAAATTCCTGATGACCTTTAAAGATAGACAGTGGTTAAAGGTGCAAAGAATTCTTTCTGCTACATGTATGTTTGAGAAATGTCCAGAAAACAGCTCTATTAAATGATGTAATTGTAGACGTTTGCCTTCAGGAGACCTGATAATTGAGAGAAAACCTAGAATACGTTGTGTCCAGCCAGATTGCATTACTGATTTGCTCTGTTGTTCTCTGGGGGGAATCTGCCATAGCATGCTATTAACACACATCAAAGGCTTAGATAATTTGATTACCAGTGACTCTAGGACAGAAGTTTTTGAAGGAAAATTATCTCATCAGTCCCTATGTAGAAAATGGACCTTATCGAAGGGAGGATTTGCTGGTTAAGGCTTATTGTATTACTCCATTTTTTGGACGGATTGCAGGAAACTTCAGTGTATAGATTGGTGAAACCTGGCAACCTGATGTCAACATCCGAGGTTAAGGTTTCAGGTTGATTCTTTTATAACAGATGAAGTTATTGTTGTTGTTTTTTTTTGTTTTTTTTTGAAGCAATGATTTGAGAGGTTTAGCCCCAAATTCCGGTTTACTCAGTAGCATGATATGTATGTATATTATGTGAATTACATCATGCACTTGGATGACAGGAAAGATGGCTTCCAGTTGAATGCATTCAGTGTTCTAATAAAATGTAATTGTTCATATGACAGCATTATTGTTTTGATATGTCATATAAAGGTATATTCTGGATGGTTTAAGGAATTTGATTTGACTTCCATCAGTCCATTTTGTTAGAATGAACATTTATGTATAATGTTTTGAAGCTTAATTGATTTAAAGATCAAAAATCTTAATAGTTGTATTGATCCTCGTGTGTACATGTATATACTACTTCAACCACCATGAAGGCTATATAGAGTCAAGGGAATACCCTACCACTTCAATCAAAAGTGTATATTCTAATTATAAACAGTGATAAGCTGATATTAACAGTGCATTTTAAATTTTATGCTTAATTTTATAACTAAAATTTTGGGTAATCAGTTGGTTGCCCCAGAAAGGTAATTTAGACGGAAATAAAGGCATTAAATACAGGTATTACAATAGTCAAAGTTGTATTTTTCTAATCAAATATCACCCTACCTTTCATACAAACCTTAAAACACCTTTCTGAGACTTGCAGAACTCTCTGAATACAGCAAAACAGGTAACTTTTTAGGTCAAATACAACATACTCAGTATATATTGGCAGCATCCAAATACCACATATGCAGATCTTCAGGCTCTGATTGATGAGTTATGGACGTTCACCAGGATGTGTGTCAGATCTGACATAGCCCAGGTCACCTTTGTGAATGTTGTTACATTGCCATATTAATGCATTCTCAGTATGTGATGTAAGATCAGCAGTAATATATGAAGGCACAGATGTTTTGTCAGGTCATGAAATTACATCCTCTATGTGGTTGTGGGGCACAAAGAGCACTGTCAGTGAAGATTTGCTACGTACATGAAATAAGATGTACACATTACATATAAAACAAGTGGAAGACATTGTAACTGACCAAAATGACCGCTCTGTATGAAGGAAATTCTCAACTGTTGATTTTTTAAATTTTTTTCTGCTAAAGAGGAATATCTACGGATTTGTGACGACAAGTCGATTGGTGCAAACCACATTGCTCTATACCAATGGTTTCAACTGCAGAGCAAAGTATATCAATAACACAATACATAAGAAACGACTGGGAAACATTTTAGCTAACCGACAATGACCAGTCCATAAGAACGAAATTCTCAAGTGGTAAAATTTTCAAAATCTCTCTCTAAAAGGTCCATGTAGATATAGGTGTGCAGCTCTGTCCAAAAAAAAAAAAAAGTGCTTTGTTGACAGCAAAAGGCTCTCATAAAAAGAATAGCCTTCATCTCTAATTTCTTTGCAGGCATTAGCAGTTAACCTTTTTGATTTTTGTGGTTGGCTAATGTTTCTAAAATGTTTCTGTTTGCAGTGGCGGAGGCAGGGTCGGGGTTTGACTCTCGAGGTCTAGGGCTGCGGGCACAGAAGAAACTCCTGGGGAAAATGTCCAGCAAAAAGATAGCCAAGGTGTTTATAGATGACACTACAGGGCACCTGCTTGACAACGTGTTCAAGATTCTCAAGGACTACCTGCCCACCAAGAAAGAAGCAGAGAAACTGCTCAAGTACCTTATTAAGACTGTGGTGAAAATAGGGATTTTGTACCGGAATGACCAGTTCAATTCGGAAGAGCTCTCCATAGCGGAGTCCTTCAAGCAGAAGTTCCATTCGTTGGCCTTAAGCATAATCAGCTTCCATGAAGTCGAGTTCACCTTTGACAAAAACTTTTTACGCAAATCTATTGAAGAGTGCCGTATCCTGATCCAGAATCTTATAGCTCGCCATCTCACAGAAAAATCAAAGGGACGCATTGACCTGCTGTTTAATTTCTTTTCCACGCCAGACTTTCTGGAAGCCTTATTCTCACCAGACAGTGTACATAAAGAAACCATGGACCGGATAGTTTTAGATATGCATAAAATGATGGACGAGGGGAATTTGTAATGACCAATTCTTCATGTCACTGGACATCCAAACCCTCCCATTTCTCAAGCAGGGTATGGCATTTCCTGTTGATGTATACCCTGGTGCATTTCTGTTTAGGCAGGTGGTTGTAATGATCTTGTGTCCCACTCTGAGGGTAAGAACTGTCGGCCATTTTGGAGTGCCATGACACAACCCACCATAATGTCCTATGCACCTGGGATATTCCCTATCCAGTGAAGCAGTGGTGCTCTCCATGGTGTTCGCTCAAAACAGTCACTGTCAGACATCTGCATATTCATATACGTGCTACATTACTGTGTGCGGAGAACTCTCTGGGTAGACAGGAATGGTTTCCCTGGTGTGATCAACAATGCCTGTCCCTGTATGTATTTGCTCTTAAAGCCCTGGCTTTGACTGTCAAGACTTGCAAGTTGCATATAATTATTTCCAGAAAACAAAAGTATCAGTGGCATGAAGCAAGCAGATGAGTCAAATCTGCTTATTTCTATACTTGCAGGGAAACATTTTATGCTGTGAAAAGAAAAAAAAAAAGGCAGGGGGGGGGGAACAAAAGGAAAACCAGAATCTTGCTGACAAGCTTGTCTGTTTGTATATTCTATTTGAGAAAGATTATACTGTTCTATGCTCCATGCTGAAGAATAGTTCTTCAAGACAGGATGTTCATAAAGGAAGATGATGGTTTGTGACTAATTTGTCAGGTCTTCATCCCCCCCCCCCCCCCAATTACTGGCATCATGCTCCATATAGAGGACCTGATTCAGCTTTGGTTTTGCTGAATTACTTTCTGTATCTGTAGCATCTGCTTTGTTTGCTATGTAATAACTCTTGGTTATCTGTGCAAGTGTCTTAACTTCAGCCCTGTGATGTTTAGTGCTATGAGATCTGACAAGAGACAAGTTATTCCCTTTATACTGAGATCTGATACCTTATGTTTATTATACCTGTGAGAAGTTGTTTGTAAAGTTACATATTATATAGTGCTTGCTTAATTTCTACAATTCATGCCACAGGCGAGTTTCATAGTCATGATGGTGTTTTAGGAACTTTAAAAAGTGTAAGATTAAATACAGCCTTCATGACATGTACAGAGAAACATTTTTTAGAAACTTTTTGAAACATTTCTTCATTGTGAAGAAGATATTGCATGCAAAAAGCTTTAAAAAACAAACAGACAATAAAAATAGTCTGTTACTTTTGAAAGGTGCAACAGAAACAAGTATATTTTGAATGAACCAAGCCCATTCAAATTTAGACCCCAAGAATGCAGATTGTTAGGGTGTGTTACACGTTACATTGTATTTAGAACCTTGTACATTTAATACTGTGAGGAAATACTGATCAGCAGTGATCCTTTTAACATATATGAACATTTATCTAACCTTTTCTCTTCAACAAAGTCATTTTCATTGGTGGAGAGCAATTTTCACTTCTCAAGCTACATGTACAGTAGTTACACGGGATTGGGAATGAGAATAGTTTCCTCCGGGCTGTTCCCGGTTTCCTCTCACCAAAATGCTGGCCACTGTCGTATAAGTCAAATATTTTTGAGTACCACCAGCCAAATAAATAAATATAGAATGAGAATAATACAAGGCCATAATAACACAGAATGACTGCAGTGAAAAATCTTGATGACACATGCCCTAAGAAGAATAGTGTTATGGACAAGAAGTAGTGAAAGACATTTTTCTGGAGTGAAACACCAGAGACTAATGCAAGACTGGCATGCATATTTGCTTTCTTGCTAAATTCCATGGGTATAAATAATGGCAGGCAGTAGCAGCCGCTATAGAGGTCTTCAGCAGAAATATTCATTGAAGTCTGTTTCATGTTAAGAGATGAGGTGGGAAACACAAGATGAAACTGTGTGAACTATAACCTTAATAGTTCTGGACATATAATGAAGACCGATAGCTTGTGTCATCCAGTCTGCCTGATGGACCAGTAAAAAGCCAGGCAGTGAGAGGAGGATATCGACTGTTTAATGAGACAAAGATCGCATAAAGACATGCCCAGAGCATTCCCAAATTTTTGCCGAATCCATCTCTTCCAGGCAGAAAACACATACTAATCTTTTGTTCATTGGAGGCTCTTTGATTTGATCTAATCTAGTCATAAAACTGTCCTCTGGAGATTTGAGGTAATTGCAAATGGCCACTGACCCGAACAGCATCCAGCTTGAAAGCAAGTGTGTCTTCCCCAGAGTTTCCAGAGGGCCATCTAATTTGTTTCACGCTTCAGTGCTTTTTCCACGGAAATTTGGTAAATGCGGTATTTCTGAACTGCATTGTTTTTATCCAGAAATGGTAATGCCGTTTGCAGCTTCTTTGATGCCAACTGCATGTGGCTCCTGTTGCCAAGTTGAGTATATAGATGATGGTGGGGGGAGGGGAGCAGGGGCAAACTTTCAAATGGTTGAAAACCTTTAAGTGGTGCTCTCTTTATTGGTACCTTGTTTTGCCATAAAATACCTCCTGCAGTCTCGTCCAACATCAGTAAATTCCATCCTTACATCTTGCAACAGATCATTTACTAGTGTATAACCGAAGAACTCAAGTGCTCCAGTGTCATGTTTTTACACTGAATCCTTATACCCTAAATCTGATGATTATTGGACACCTGGTCAGCCCCCTTTAGCCAATATACATATAATTGTTACAGGAATACACAATTTCTTTCTCTCATTTCTATATCTTTACTTTACTGAAAAACTGGTAGAGAAAGGTGATTTTTTGCCTCTATCACTTCTAGTAGCTGTCCCAAATATGAGAAGACAGGGTAACTTTCCTGACCATGACCCCTGCTTCCAACGAGATAACCCGATTTTGATGGAAGAAACTTCCAATATTACAGGATGTGACCTACTTTTTCTTTTGTCCTTTTTAGTTTAAAGAGGAAAACAACAACAGTATTTATAACTATGTGTACTGGAAGGTTTTGTGAAGAATAGAGGGATGATGTTCAAAGTCTCACATATCACATGTGAAATGATCTTTTGTGTGAATAGGTTATTGTCAGTTTGCTGGAACTGTAAATGTCCGGATAAATCAAATGAGTTTGGATCCAGATACTTAAACCAGGAAATAGTCAGCTAAAGCTGTGGTATGGTAGATCTGTGAAAAAAGGGTTAATTTGATTAGCCTAGAAAAGGGAAGACATAGGCTGATGCTTGGCTGGCTGCAAACGGCTGTCGAAGATACATGGAGACATGATTGTATTTCTGATGGTATGAAAATCCCGCTTTCACGAAACAGCACAAAAGAGGAAAAGCTCCAGTTGTCTTACAGGCTGACAGCAGAACCTTAATGTCATGGGTGAAAAACATATATCCTGAGTTGAAGAGCTTCCTCAGTACTTAACTAGATACATTGTATACCTGTGGGAGATATCAACAGACCATAAACAATCTCCCCCTCCCCCCCCCCAAAAAAAAAACAAAAAAACAACAACACATGCATTGTAGGTGACATAAGGAGGTGATGCCAGATGTGGATCTTTGGGTGAAAATGACAGCTTATTAACTTTAATATATTCTGCTTTGTCCAAAAGGTGATTTACAATGTGAAAATCTACATTTACGTTTCTTTTTTGAGACCCTGTATGCTCCGAAATTCTATGTTTTGTGCATGTAACATTAGTCTGTTTGAAGGAGAACTGAGAAAAAAGAACCCTCTAAATGAGAAAACCTGCTGTCTGCATTTGCCCTACTCAAATTGGGCCCAGTTGTACTTCTTGATACCCTGACATTTTGTAGTCATTTCAAGCCTTGACAGAGAGAACAAGTAACCTGACAGGTACGAAGGTCTTTTGCTGTCTGTTGTGCCGATTCCTGCAGTGGTCTATAGTTTTGAGTTTGTGACTGCCAATAAGGAGTGGATTGTGAAACACAACACCTTATTTGCTTTGCCTAATTGAAACTGAATGTTATCTTTCAACATTCGTTTACTCACTTGGGGTGGTTAGCAAACCGTCATTTGAGAACGGTTTATTATAATGTTTGACGCACGTCGTGTACGGTTACAGATTATTTTAGGCTGTGTTTTTGAGAACATCTAAGTGAGGTTAAAGCGATGTTAAGGCGCTTTGCAGAGTCTTCAGTGTCCGCTCACATGCAATGCGATGATCAGAATTTTGGACGACCTCGTCCTGAACAACCACTGATTTGGGGTCACCTGAAAGGTCTCTTTACTCAGTAACTAGGAGAAAAAGGAAATAGCTGTCAGAAACGATAGTTTATCTTCAGCGATACCAATCCCTTGCTCTGGGTAATGCTTCCTCCTGTTGAGAATTAAGCTGTACAAATCAGGCTTCTTTGAGCTTCGTGTAAATTGTTTCTCTTGCCTCTTCTATAACCACAAGGAGTTCAGGGTGCTTAGTACAATGAGCCCTGCACACCCACTACCCACCTCATCTAAATAATGTCTGCTTGTACAAATCACCTGCTCAAACTTGACAAGACTGATGGCAAACACAAAGCCACTACCTGTAGTCCACCACTTCTCTTTCAAGACAGCGTAGCATGTACGTGTACCAGTACACTATGCATGCAACCAGCTTGCAAGAAAATCAGGTTTTGTGTGTGATTGACAGGAAAGTTTTCCACAAGTGATGTGTGTTTATTCCATGAAAATTACTGGGGATTCAGATGACAGATATGTTTTTATCTTTTTCAACTGGGGGCTTGTTCCAAACTATATTGAAAAAGTTAAGCAATGCTGAAATATTAATACCAGCTTTGTCCTAACACAAAACCAATAGGATTTTAGGAACGACTTAAGTTAATACTAGGTTTAACTGCTAATACATTTTTCAGTAACTGGGCCCATTGGTCTTCCTCTTCTTGCTTTATATATTTTACATGCGTCATTTCTAATCTTCCTTGACAAGGTTAAGTTACTGTGACTTTGTGCAAATGTTTCCCTGATAATATTAGCCTTTGAGTTGTTGACGTTATAAACTTGCAGCGGCTTTTATGGTTTTTCTTGTATGGCATTGCTCATATACTGCAACAGTGCTTCTGCAGTGTACTGTATGAATTTGGTGTAAAGAAGTGTATGTAAAATCTATGCAATTATATGTGATGGCTTCATTTATGGTCTGATGAATATAGGCATGCTTTGTGGTTCATAGTTTTAAACCATAAGATGAGGTGATATATTTTATGGCATAGTGATACTGAATAGTTGTTGTCGTATTTTCTATTATAGTGATGTGTTCAGTTTATGCATATGCTTTACTACATAGTAGATGTGTTGTAAGATGATCTATTTCGGGATGAGTTTACTTGCCATCACTGCAAGACACATTTGTACCGGTATGCATATTCATGCCCATAAGTCATATACTGATATGCATACAAATTAGTGTGCAAGTGGGTTGGGTTGGATAGGGCAAATTGTCCTTTCATTCATATTTTCAATAAATACCGTAAGTATTTCCTTTCAGTGAAAAAAAAAAAAAAAATGACATTGTATTAGATGTTCTAAAGGCGATTTAAAAAACTGAATTTTGCTTTATGAATTGATGCAATATGACTTGGTATAATGGACTGCTGTTATCTCCACCAGATCTGGATTCCTATTGATTAAAGTGAAGGACGTCAATGACAGTTATGTGTCATGAAGATAATAGAATTGTTTAACATAGTATGAACATAACAACAGATTGAATCTTTCATGAAACTGGGAAAAAAAGGTTTAGTGTATATTACAGTCTATTTAGACTTGGAGTACCATGAAGTACAAAAAATAAAGCAGGTTTGTTTTAATTCATTCATTGTGGTATCACGCCTAAAAATGTGGCATTGGAAGGCAGAAGTGCAACCATTGAATGTATCAGACTTTTAAATGCACAGGAGCCACATGATGGTGACAAGAAGAAATGTGTGTGTTCGTAGCGTTGGAGGGAAAAAATGTAAATAAAACCTGTATACACGACACTCTTCTTTCTCAGACTCGTGTTGTTCATTTCCCAGTCTTACTTGTTTAGAGGGCCCAGTGGTCTACTTATCATCAGATCATAAAAGAAGCCTTTCACCCATGACCTCAGGAGTTCAAATCCATATCCTGCTGGTTGGAATGAATCTTTTTGTCAGGTGGATGGTGAGATTAGGTAGCTTCTTGTAGAGGCCAGAGTTTTCCCTCCACGACTAAACGTATGATCTCATAAGTGGAATAATCTTAAGCTGTTGGCATAATAATCCAGGAAATACAGACCCATCTTTTTTGTGGGGTTGCTTATCAAGTGGATTCAATCCTATTCTCAAACATGGGATTTTGTAAGAATTCCCTTCCTACCAATTTTGGCCAAAGGGTATGGTCAAAGCGTCTGTCAATGTTCTTCATAGATGCTGTATCTCTAGAACGGTTTATCCGATGTTAACCACACTTACACACTGACATGAGGAAGAACCCTGTTGATTTTCAGTGACAACCTTTTTCTTCAAGATCATTGAGATCATTTAAGTTAAATTTTATGTCTTGCAAAAGGCTATATCTGTAGAATGGTTTAGTTCAAGTTAACCAAACTCACACATTGACGTGAGAACAAACCATATTGATTTTCATCAACCTTGACCTATTTCTACAAGGTTATTGGGGTCAGTTAAGTAAAATTTTATAATAAGCTTGCAAATGTTTTATCACATAAGATGGTTTAACCGAAGCTCAACAAATTTATACTACACCTACACAGTTTTATGAATGGCTGGTATTATACATAATATCTCTTGGAATTTGTATCTTTTCCTTACAATGTATATGTGTTTAATGATGAGGGGTTTTACGTGCATTGCACGGTATTTTTTCCATCTCCCTTGAGGGACCACCTCAGTGGCCTAGTGGTTAGAGCATCCCACCTCTGGGTAAAGAGATCCAGAATCAATCCTGGGTCTTACCAAAGGCTTCAAAAATGGTACTTGTTGCTGTCTCACTTGACGCTCAGCATTGAGATGTTAGAGCAAGGAAACAGGACTGGTTGGCCCAGTGTCAGCATAATGTGACTGTGTGAGGCATCATGCCTGGTGTCTTCGACATGGTGTTTCAGTGGCAACAGCCACAAGAAGACTCAGAATACAAATATACATTCTAAGGGCTCGTCATCATCATATAAATGAAAAATCATTGTGTGCAACGTAAAACTTTCGTTTGGGCCTTGTTGGTAAAAAGGAGGCTTTTGTGTTGTCTTACATAAAGTTTGTTAGACACTATTTGCCTTGCACCAGTGTAATGTGCATTGCATCTGAGAAAGTTTGTCAGTTACTTGTCTGTGGTTTACCTCAGGCACCATTTCCTCCACCTATCAAACTGGCTTCCACAGTGTAAGTGAAAACTCTGGAGTCTTAAGTATGTTGTTAAACAATAAACAAATATAACAGACAAGTGGTTAGAGTGTCTGTTTTATAAGCAGCAGACTGACATCGCTTATATATTTGCCTAAGTCACTTTTAAATACAGGTGAGCCTGTCAACATGCTAGGAAATTGCAACACATTGTTTCAATGAGGTAGCACTAGAAGTAATTTTTTCTTCCTTTTTTTTCATCTGTCGTAAACATATATAAAGCTGTAAATATCCAGCTCTGAGCCCAGTCTGCTACTAGCAACCAACATTGGGATCTTTGACACTAAACCCCAGTAAACAAACAAGTTATTTCATGTGCACACACATCTTGGCAGTCTGAACTGCAGAAATGTACTTTTAACGAGAATAGCAAGGATTTTCTTGGGGGGGGGGGGGGTTTAGAGGGTTACAGCAAATTGGTCATAACTTGTCAAGCCCCCAAAATAGATGTCAGTTGAGCTTTCAATATGATAAATGAGAACAATCAATATTTCTACATTTTCTATAAATAGTTCCCATGCACACTTGGACAGTGGATTTTGCTTAGGAATTCTAAGAATAACAAACTGATAATACTTGGAAACTATTCCTGTGCTATAAATACACATGTTTCACATAACAGTAGTCTGGGAAGCCACACTTCAAAGTTCACAGGGGTAGACAAAATGTCCACAGAACTGAAAGCCTGAGTTTTATTGAGCTGAAATATGACACCTCTCTTCTGTGGACAAAGAGGATATTAGCACACAGTGCTATCAGAAAATTTTGGCAGGGATCACCAGTGGTTTTAAATGGGACCTGTTGTCAGTAAATGCCAAACATTCAACATTCATCTTTCATTTATGGAAAACTGGGAAAGTGATTGGCATGTTACGGAAACGGTGGGTTCCCCATCTGGGTTGGTGTGATTAGAAACAACACACTTGCCAATTGTCCTGTCTGGCACAAGCATAGAGATATTAAATGTGATTACCATTGTTCTACTAGTTGTTGAAAAGCTGATCAGTTTGAACCAAACATAAATATACCTGAATTTTGTAGCATGTTAAAACTTTGCCAAGATCTCACAAAAAAAATTCTCAAGTACATGTTTGTATGGATTGCCTTAGTCGTGCAAGAGTTCTCTCCCTTCTTGCACTTTGCTATTGATTCAGAATATTCATCACAGAAAACATACAGCTGGAACAGTAACATTTATGATTCATACAAGGTAGCGTGAAACCTATGAGGAGGATCAGCTAATCCATACATTACTTTTTCAACTAATCATACACAGAATATCTGAACAATCAGTTCACAGGGTGCATTCTAGTTGTTAAATCCAACATCCACGAATCATTTAAAATCACCTCGGGGCAGGCCTGTGTTTAAGAGATGAAAATGGGTTGCCATGTAGGAGTCCTCCTTTCTACCTCTACCTGAACTAATATGCTTTTAGGAAACTTGTGTTCAGAAGTAAATTATGACCCAGCTGGCTATTTATTAAGCATCAGGCTTTCAAATGCATGGACAAACAGCTGCTCAGAGGATGTTTCCTCCAGCGGTAAAACATCTGGCCAAAGGCAACACACAGGCTCAACATGTAGGTCTTGATGAGGGATGTTTACATACCAGTCGGGCTGGACATTTATTTATTTCATTGTTACTGAAAGCCATACTCAAGAATTTTCACTAACACAATGACTGACAGTTTTTAAATTTGATTGGTGTTCATTGCTGAACTGCAAAACATTCCACTTACACAACTGTGGCCAACGTTGTGCGAGTCTGGGAGAAACCCACGACAATCCACAGGTCGCTGGCAGACCTTCTCACATACTTCCAGAGATAAAGCCAGCATCGCCTGGGCTTGACTTCACAGCGACCGTATTGCTGAGAGGCACCAGTGTCTTCATGCTGCATGAACGCATCAACCCACTCTGCCTGCTGACAGTTTAATAGGTGGAGTTAATCGCAGTGCCTGGGGTTAGCCACCAAACTTGGCTATTAATTGATGAACTTCTCAATGTGACATACAGATATGCACACCATAAACGGTCTTGAATCAACAGCCAAGTATTCTTAACAGCAGTGAGAGACCAGAGAAATTATTAATAGGTGTTCAATGCCGTGCTCAAGGGTTCACCACCTATACAACAGCAGTCAGGTTTATGGGTGGAGGAAACTACCTACCTCCTTGAGGTACTTCAAAACCTCCTTTGAAGAGCCCTTGTTCTTGAACAGGGAAGACAGCTAACAATTTTGTACAGGTTAAGCTATTACATTCTTAGCCCTGGTATGGCGGCATATGTAATGAGCATTGATGATTCTGATATTCCACACTGTCCATCAACGTCATGGAAACGAGCATAAGAAAAACTACAGGGGTTGGCAACAGGCCAATTCTGCGAGATTTGAAGCCAAATAAAAATGCAACATTTTCAGTACATACTTTATTCGCTCTGTTGGGGCCATTTTGGTTTCCTCGTAGGATGTCTGCTGTCATTACTGGATATATTTCCTTGCTAGGCAGATGCGACCACAGCCACTCGATGCCATGGCTACATTCGTCATGGTGGCGTGCATGCACGAACACTGCGCTACCTAGTGAATCCCACCAGCATGTAAACAAGAACGTGTGCTTCCGCCTGCACATTAACAAAAATGCTTGGCAAAATATAGTGTAAAAATGGATAACTTTGGCTTCTATTTGCACCATTGAGTATTGCAGAAGTGAAAAACCATTTGTATTGAAAGGAAAATCAGGATATGATCGGGGAAAAGTGGCCTCTGCCTTTACCCCCAAAACTGAAGTCGCTGATATCTGTTGAGTAGACGGTGGAAGCACGTTCCTGTTTATATACTGGAGGGTTTCGCCAGAAGGTGCAGTGATCGCATCTGCCCAGCAAGGAAATATGTCCAGTAAAGACAGCAGAAATCCATAAGAGGATTAAAAAATGTTTCATGTTTATTTGGCTCTAAATCATGTGGTATTAGCCTGTGCCAACTTCATTAGTTTTTCTTATACGTGCTTCTTTGGTGTTAAAACGGACAGTGCAAAATATCAGAATCGTCAAAACTCGGTCCATATGAAAAAATTCTCAGCTTTTCAAAATAAATTTTGATCTTTGAGTGAAACATCCACTTTGCCATTTAACATGGATAGTTTTGGCAGGCAGGACAAAATCATAACATTACACAACCATTCCAATCTGATTTGAATTTTTTTTATTTCTCCTAGTAATTACAAGAGCTTCATTTCTTAGACGTGGATTCTCGCATTGAATCCCTGCTCTTTGACGCTGAGGCAGATCGTCTGCGCTCAAGCTTTCTTTCTTTAGCCTCCTTCATTCTCTGCGCCAGAAGTTTAGCGTATTCAGCTGCATCTTCGCGTTTCTGGGCAGCACGGCGACGCTTCATGGCCAGCCTGTGGCGCTTGCGCTGGAGAACGACAGGTGTGACCAGACGCTGAATCTTAGGGGCCTTTGTGCGGGCTTTCTTACCTGTGACAAAAATAGGGGGAGTTGATTGTTTGCTGTATTATACATGCTCAAAGAATTTTCACGAATCACAGTGATCTGGTTTATGGATAGAGGAAACCTGAATGTCTGGAACAAACCACCAAGCTTCTCCAGAAAAATGGTGTTAAAATAAGCCTACTATTTATCTGGTCACTGACCAAACGTTTCTTCTCACCACTATCTCCTTGTGTTAACCACAACAAGAAATATCAGAAAATTGAGTCTGAGATAAATTTGTATCGTGTTATCATGAAATAAATTGAGTTTTTGATACAATGGTGATAAAAGGGTATTGAGTTTCTGATTTGTTCAAATTGAGTTTCTAAAAAAAAAAAAAAAAAAAAAAAAAAAAAAAAAAAAAAAAAAAAAAAAAAAAAAAAAAAAAAAAAAAAAAAAAAATCCTGCTGACATGTGAACAATCTGATGATTTGTAAATATGCCTTAAGTAGAGGTGCTGATGGAACATCATCTTAGTTTTGCACCATTTTATGACACCCAGCATACATGGTTACAGCCAGCTATGTTATCTGTTGGTAGGACTTACTCCCCTTGCCTAATGATGTCCAAGCCCGGGACCAGCTATTTGTCTCGTGTGTGAAATCTGCCTAATTTTTCTCCGGATGATTTACTCACAGAAACAGCTTTTCCATAATACCAGTTTTCTTCACATGTGACTGTTTTTTTTACATATAAAAACAGAAAGACTTTTCAGTGCAAGTCAAGTTGTGGAATGCCAACCAGAAATGAGAGGCCTAATGCACATATATCACAAACTTTTGGGGTTTCCTTAAAGGACTGTCCGTAGAACGAGAGATGATGGAAAACTTCGTAGATTACTCTAAAAATAGAAGGATACATTATTGCACGCTCAATTTGTCCTGCTATTATCAGTAGTTCAAGTTGCAGAAAATGAGTGCAAATGATTATCAATCTGTGCGCCATAACCTTATTTTGGTAAACCCTGATAGTTTTAATAAGGGGGAAAACCTAGAATAGCATTAATACTTTAAAAACAGAAAATAGCCCAAATTCTGACAGCATCCAGCACTGTTGCATTGTTTGGATATGTGTTCAGCTTCAAAACTATTCCTTACGCATGACAGATATGCATGGCATAGATTACTGTTATGCAGTGTAATAATTTGATGGCAAGCCTGTTACAATCACAAAATGAGCCAATGCGAGGCATCAGATCCCCTCAGAACTGACTACTAAGGTGTCCTGACTGGTTAACTATAATTTTACAGTGTCATAGATCATGCCAGTCCAGACTTGATTCTGTTAATACAGCATTTAATCTAGGAAATGCTTATGGTGGAAATGAACTGGTTTTCAGGTTTTTGGTAAAACAACAGAATAATGCATGGTGAGATAATAAGCATCCATGAAACGTTCTCAGGAGACTTAACCAACAGCTAGTGTTTGCAAAAATAGCGGAAGAAAAATGCTTTTCAAAATAAGACGCAAAAAAGCTTCATTTACGGCTCATTTTAATCATTCCTTTTATACTTGTCGATAATCTGACAATGAAACGCCCATGTGGCACGGCAACCATTTTTTTCTATGTTCATTTCACAACTTGACAAAAATGTTGACTCTTGTAAATCTTAAGAGAAGGTAATTTACAAAGCCATTCTAATACATTATAACGGATGTACCCCAACCAGAGCTGGGGACTAAGGGCCGTTCACAGCATGTGCCCTTTGAAGGCCTACATGCTCCCCCAGTGGCAGAGTTTATTGTGCAGACTACGCTCAGCCACAAGTGTTTCTAGGGTTCAACACTCACATCAGCTTCCAGTTGGGTGCAGCACCTACCCCTGCATGTCTGGAACTTGGAATCGGCTGGGATCACCCTACTCCAGTAACTTACCTTCCTTGGGGGGCAGAGGCCTCCTGACAACATACTGCCGCACATCATCCTCTTTGCTCAAGTTGAACAGTTTCCTGATTCGGCTTGCCCTTTTGGGGCCAAGACGTCGGGGCACAGTCTTGTCGGTCAGGCCAGGGATTTCCAGCTCACCTACAACAAACAACACATGGATTTTAATACGGGTACAAGCACCAAAGTTTGAAAGCCGATCACATGTAAACGTTTTTACTTCTGAGTTACGATGCTCAGGTCCTATGCTGGCCGTCCTCTCTAATGGGTTTTTGAAAACATGATTATCAATTGACCACTGAGGCAGCATTCCAATTCAAATTCAGCTCTATCAAGTTCAGCCCTTTTTCAGGTTGTTTGAAAATACTTAGCAAGGTGCGGTGGTTCTCTTGAGGTCTTGCCAGGTTTTAGTATTATTAAAGTATTACATTAATGGTAATAAAAGTATATTTTTCCAGTAGGACATCGTCTTACCTTCCAAACAAACCTCAAAACACTTTTCTACAATTAACAATTAACCAATCAGGAAGACTGAGCAACAAAGTCATTCATAAAATTTAATGTCATTCAGGCTATTCTGGAGCACGCCTTCAATACCAATCAAATAAACACACACCAGTAAATCTATCAAGGGATTACGCTTCACTTGAACTACAAAATCAAACCAACATCTGATCTAGCGCAGGCATGAAAAACAGTTAAAATTACATTCATAACACATTAACATAAATCAGAGCATTTCTGTCACTGACACACTTTGTAACTGCATCAATATGTTACCTTTCTTGACAATGATCAAGCAGAGAACGCTGAGGTTATTGTCCACAATACACCCACGTACAGACTTTCTGCGTCTCTCTCCATTCCTTCTCATGCGGAAGCAGGAGTGACCTTTTGACAACAGCAGTTTGACACGCCCGTTTGTCAGCACTCCCTGCTTCATGGGGAACCCCTGCTTGTCGTTTCCTCCAGAGATACGCACAACATAGCCCTAACAGAGAAAGAAATTTAGGTTTTTAGAAATAAATTTATATGTTTGATACTTGAATAACAGTCTCGACAACCCAACAAAGAAATTCTAGAGGAAGTAGTTAAGATAGAAAAGAAAAGGACTTCAAATTTAATTTACCTTGGCAGAAAAAAGATGGTTGGAAATGAAAATTTAATACGAAGATAGCCCTGTGGACAAATTGTTAGAACAAAATACACATAGTACTTAACATCTCTCTTCATCTAAGTTGATCCAACTTTGTTTTTTCAATAAATAACCATGGATTCTCCAATACCAGTATTAGGTAGAGTAATTCTGCACATTCTCACTAATTTCTTCTTTTTATGTGAAATTGCCTTAAATGACTTTAGATTTTGCCTCAACAAACAAGTACAAAGTAGTTCAGGTGAGATAAAGGAGCTGTAATGAGGTAAAGGCTTAGAGGAATCTTTAAAATGAAGAACATCATTATGCATTTTACCTTCCATTCATATCCAAGGCTTTCGGCGGTCATTTCTGTCGCCATGCGCTTCTCAAAGAAGGGACGCAATTTCTTCTCATCATCAATGTCTATCAGCTTCTGACAGCCAGTGGCCGGATAAGATATGTTCACCTATAAAGTTGTTAACAGCAAGGCTTTAGTAGGGATTTTATAACAGTCCAAAAGACAATAGTGCTCTGGGCTCAGCAGGATGAAGGGACACAAATCTGAAACCCTGCTGTGAGGGTGAGAGAGGGTAGGGGAGACACTCGATGGCATAGCCCAAGAGGCTGCTTTTACAACAATCTTTTACTGAACTGCACGCAATGTGAAGAGCTAAAATTTTCTTGTAAACTTAAAGCACTGTCAAGTGGAGTAGCTGAGCTGACCTTTCATGATGTGCCTGCCAGTTGCTGTTTACCAACTCATCACAGCGCCAATTGAGTAATTTTTTCGAAGAGCTTTTATACCTTCATTGCTGTAGCTTTCTTCTAAACATTTTTTCATGTAAAAGGGCCTAAATTTGTGTGCTTTGAAATTCTTTAAATACTTCCTTCTTTACACAGAATGAGTCTCCTTGGTGCAATTCCATATAGAAGGGTATAATTGCACTAACACCTCTCAAACTAGAATTATTTACCTTCAAAGTCCTTATTGTTAATATGACCACAAGACAGGGATTGAATTAGTTTCAACAGGGAGGCTAGTAAATTACAGAAATCATACTTGTGATTAGTGATTTGGATTGCTATGCAGGGGAAGCAGTACTGGAACCAAAACTACTGTAGATGTTTGCCTTGACCGTCAATCTCAAAACCTGGTTCTTCACAAAGGAGTTTTGTCAGTTAAATCAACTGGTGAGTAACTTCTACAGAAAGGCAGTCCGCTAGTTCAAATGGTTTTGTATACTGTATTTGAAAATTATTTGTTTGGAGGGCACAACAAAGCCACACAAAACATCCTGCAGGCAAAACTTATGCATCTGACAGCTACAGAATAACTGGGAAATGACCAAAGACCTGTTCCTCAGTTTATCGCTTTCATTAGTCTGTGACTTGTACTAGTCTATTATGGCTGTGGCTGATGACCATGTGTGAAATCAGTGACTATGGGTGGTGGTGGTGGCGGTGGCGATGGGTGTGCTGGTGGTGAAATCAGTGACTACTTGGGGAGGGGTGGGGGGGGACTCAGTGACTACTTGGGGAGGGGTGGGGGGGGGACTCAGTGACAGTCACAAAAAGAGACACTGAGGTTTTCTTCAGGCTAGTAGCACTTTCTCTCAAGAGACCACGACTCCATTCCTTACTGTCAAGACATTTTGTAAGTGGAAGAAATGATGGCGGGGAGGCTGTAACGTAATCAACTGTTCAAATGTCATTTGCATGCAGAGATCATAATTATGGCGGTTCAGTGATGATGCTACCTAATGACATGTTTCAACTTGGCTGCTGTTTACCTCATGTTCTAACAACTTTTAACGGTATATAAATCATATCAGAGCAGGTCAGACCAGGACCCAAACTTCACAAATTTCGAGGATTTCTTTCGTAGAAATACTCTGGTTGGGAAACGTTTTGGTCTTCTTGAAGGCTCTGGAAGGTGAAGAGAAAGTTAATTTGGGGAAGCTTAGGACTGTTGTTGTTGTTTGCATGAAATGCGTGGCGAGAGAACATGTCGTGCGTATGGATGCAAGAATCCAAGTCATCCGACTATTGTCCAACAATATATTGTTATCTTATCCCTGTGAGTGATTACTTTGACATTTATACTAACACATTGATCATTATTTCTTTTCAACAAACAACACAATGTCACAAAAATGTTCATTTATTATACCTTCATCGCGACGAACGATAGAGGCGACCGAGTTCCGGTCGGAAAAAGAAAGACTCGCGAGACATCGCGAGAAAAGGCGATTTTTTCTACTTCTAATCTTGCTCACTTTATTCATTCCCTTCTTACTTTTACCTTCAATTGTTTATCAATTAAAAATAAAAAACTAATGAAATTGTTTTATTGGTTAAAGGCTAGAAGAACGTTTAAACGTGTTTTTCACATAGTTATTTGCCTAGCTTTACTTCGTTTCTTCCCTAGGATATTATGCCAGCCAATCAAATCATTTGACGGGAAACAGGCGGAAACACAGGTTTAGAAAAGTCCGCGAAGTCGATGGAAATGATCAAGTCAGAACATGTGATGGTAAGATTATTGCATATGTCACTTGAAATAGTTTACAACGATCCTTATGACACCAGTGTGTATTCATTTCAGTAAAACAAATGATCGACAGTTTCTCCTCGGAATTGAACTGATATGTGTTTACCGTCTTCCGCCTTTAAATACATTACTACAACAACAACTTGGATATTGATGTAGAAAATTGGCAAAGAAGTGTAAGTCGCAAACTTTCTGACTACCCTTTGCATTTGTACTGAACCAGTGTTTATAAATGCAGATGTAATACTCTTGATAAGGTGCCGTCGTTCAATGGGATCACGGCGGCACTGCGATGGCATTTTTAGATGTGGAATAGATATCTAATAAAGTAGAGTAATTTTGTAACCAACGTTACTGTGTTTGCTATATAGAGATTACCAGGATATGTATATTAAGGCCTACTGATACCAATCTACATGCATATAATCAAGCTGAAACAGAAATTTTTGGCCAACACTTTTTGAGGGCCTACTTATTGCTGTCATGTCTTGCAATGAAAATTTTGGTTTTATTGGTCATTTACAAGAAACTCCACCACAACAACAGCGAAACAGCGACAACATGTATGTGTCAAGGAAGACCAACTTGGCTTTTATAACCATGTTTTTTTTCAAGATTAAATGAAGACACATGTCAAGGTGCAATCATAGGCAATGGTCAGGCAACCAGATAAATTATCAAAGGAAGCCATTCATAGATGAATCCACATGAGGTCGGATTGTTTCCTAGTTTACCCTCTGCATGTGATTGGCTGCTGTAAAGTGTTTAAACCTCTGCTGCCAGTCACAGTGGGTGGCCAGCGACAGCCAGCTGAGCATAAAGAGAGCTAAGTCCTCTGAATTCTGCGCGAAACATCACGGAGCAGGAGTGTTAAAATTTGTGTTTCACTCTCAAAGCACGTCGCTGCTCTTGTCGTCATTTTTGTACGTTAACAAACACCGGCCTTGCGCCGTCAGTCTATGAGAGGACCTTCTGTCTGTCGTTACTGTTGCAGACTGTCTGCTCCTCAAATTATCTAAGTCTACCCTATTGCAGCTGCCTTGGCGATCTAGTTGTTCTAGATCATTGTGGCCATGCAAATGGTCATTCAAGATAGATAATCCATGTTGCCATGTTCTTTTATGAGGAGTCTCAGAACAGCTAAGTTCATCATATAGGGACCACTCGGTTAACCTTGATTTATACCAGGAAGTTTTCACGCACTTGTGAACAACAGTATGTGACACATATATACGTTACCAGAGTGAGAGTTACCCTACTCTGCAACTATGTCAACACTATGGTTATTCCTGTCTCCCAAAAAAATATTCGCACATTTCCGAATGCCAAATTTGATGGACCTGATGTGCCAAAAGTTATGCACTGAAAAACAAGCTCCTTTTGATGTTCAGACTCCTTCTCCTTTTTAGATTTTTTTTTCACCAAAATAAACGCAGTCAGATGTTTTGATTGTATGATGGGTTGTATGGACCTTAGTGATGATGTGGTTCACCAGTGATGTCCTGCTGACTTTTCTATGAGGCTGAAGAAAGTTAATGTCATATTAGCATTTCTATACAACGGCAAACATTACAAGAGTACTCCGCACAAGAACAATATTCAGAGCTGAACGAAAAGGTGTACGAAAGGTCATGTAACGTCACTGGTGAACCACATTATCAATATGTATCAATACTATAAAACCCACCATACTATCAAAATATTTGACTGCATTTAATTTGATGAAAAAAAGTCAAAAGTTCAGTGAAGGTATTTTCAGATACAGTTTTTAATGGCCTTTTCACTCATCCTATGTTCATCTTTACGGGGTCTTTCTCTTTAAAAATGCTTAACTTCAAGCATTCAAAATGAAGTCACACAGAAGTGATTTGCTCGTATTCACATGAAATATCAGGACCTGAATCAGTACTGACAGCGTCAGTGTTATCAGAATGAACCTATTAGCTGTAAACATACTGGAGTGGTGTAAGGAATACTCTGGCCACTCCATTGAGAGTTTTTTTATACTGACTCTCTTGTCTCAGATCTCATGCAGTTTCTGAGGTCCTCTGATTGGGTATATTGATGCAGATTTCAGTTTCAGATGGTAATGAGCGCACTTTAGTGTGTATCTGACACATGCAACAATTTTTTCTTTGTATGTACTGCTCAAAAATTTTTTTTTTTTTTATTTATTTAGGAGCTGTTTGGCAGGTGAATATAAAATATCGCTTGCCACCTTGGGGGATAGATAAATTGTTGGATCGCCAAGTTAGTTGAGACTAAATGTATGCTCATGGCTGTTGTCATTGCCTGACATAACCTGGTTCTCAATGAACATACGAGGCCTAGCGGTCTTCTCTTGAAAACATTGATTCTCGCCCCAAAATGCTAACGTCATGGATCTTTGCCATGATAAATCTCCAGTATCCACCAGGCTCCTCTTATAACCCTTGTCAAGGCTGACATTGGCCAGTAAATAAACAGACAAACCAAACACATGGTTCAAGCCATAACAGGAGTCTCCTTTGATCTGTTTTATTTTCCCCGTGACTAAGTTGCACATTTTTCCTTGCGCTGTGAGTGCTGTTGAGGTTTATTTGGGAGATAAGATCATATTATTGTGCCTGTAAAATGTAAGTTGGAGGATCAGAAACGATGTACATGTACTCTCCCTGGTGTCATAAGCATCTGCTGCTTATTTCCTGATTACTGACATCCTCACTTCCTCGTTGTATAACTTGGTGGAAAATGGCTGTGTAAAATAGATTTTCCACCGTTGAATCGAAGAGAGTTTTAGGGGCGAAAGTTCATTGTATGCATTAATTTTTGGGCATACTGAATGATATGACATTTACACAAGTAGTGTAACCCTGGAAAGTGTGAACTTCATTTTGACTCAGTATTGCAGCAATTTATTTTACCATCTGTAAGACGAAATATTGAGTCAAACTGATGCTTGTGTTTTTTGAAGTTATGTTAAACTTATCAGTTTGCTTAAAAATACACTTCTTTATGGCATTAGTTTTGTGCTTTTGTGCAAAGAGCAACCAGTTCAGTGAAAAAAACTTCACTGTTGTTCTTTTACTCTACTTAAAATAATGTGTTTAATTCAACACCAGCTCTTGTAAGACAATATAAGATGAGTGAGCTCTTAAATTTTTTTTGCATTCTAAGCAAAGCCTTTCTTGTGGTACTTGGCAGTGACTATCGGGAGAGGATGGACTCTAATGGGTCTGATGTGTCACAAGCTGACAGCTGTAAGTTTGTTGTGCTCGACTCTCAGGAGGAATCACCATTCCCAGTCTCAGGGGAGAGAACTCTGATATCCACCCTGCCAGGCCTGCGCATGGAAAATGTGAGACACACATCAGCCAAATCAGTATCAGTTATGACTAATTCATAACAGTTCACACACATACATCTGGGCCATGCAAGTGTTTTGCTTGAAATGATACCTTATCTTTTCTCTTCGTCTAAGTTCAAACATTTCAACATGTTAAATATTTGTAAATTGGTTATGGTTTGTTGTCTTTCTTTTTTGTAGTTATAACTGAGAGTGTTGCATTTAAAATTTACCCTGGTAGTACAAATAGTGGTGACATTTATTTAATGCGCCAGCGCGGCATAATGACACATGTGCCATTCACCAATGCGGTCGCTGTGAGTTCAAGCCCGGCTCATGCTGGCATCCTCTCCGGTCATATATGGGGAGGCCAGCCAGCAACCTGCAGACGGTCGTGGGTCGGCCCGGTTTCCTCCCACCATAATGCTGCCCACCGTCATACAAGTGAAATATTCTTGACTACAGTGTAAAACACCAATCAGATAAATTAATCAAATGTCACGGTGCATGATTTCATTCCTTATTCTGTAAAAACAACGCCCTAGGCCCCTACTGGCCCATTAGTTGCAGCTGTGGTCGTCCATGGGAGACAAGGTTGCATGGTTGAGTGCAGTTTGTAATCAGGTTGTTCACAGTGCAGACTCCAACTCTTGCTTGTTCTGCTGTGGCTTTACATGTCAGTCAAGAGGTGTGTCAGGTGTGCGACAGAATGTGGTGTTTCACTCCAGGACACCTTTTTCTCCATGTATAAAATGGACAGCCGTCATATAAATGAAATTTTTTTTCATGAAAAGAAAAAACTGGGAAAGAAAATAATTTCTAAATGCACCGAGTTTACAGGTGTGAAGCTCCTGCTGGAGAGCAGGAGTTCGTGAAGACCACGACTTCACACCACCAGCAGAGAATTAATCCAATTTTTGTAATTATGAAACATTTTTTAATATTCTGAACTTTTGTGTTGAAGCCTGTATTGTTATTTCAGAAAATCATTTATATTACAGGCTCACGCAAGTTACTTGCTCTGGTTTATACTTAATTAGTAATATTTTCTTAATTCAAACAGATTGATGCATCTGTGTCAGGAGCTGAGGGTGTTAGCACATCTGAAGATAGAAAGAGAACAGGTCAGTATAATGTGATGTGATAAATTCTGTAGTCAGACTGAATTATTCTGCTGATAGTAATATTCCTGTTAAACTATTTGGGGCAGGTTTAAGAGCTGTCAATGTATTTATGACCTCTCTTCAAAGGATTTAAGACAGTAATCCATTTATCAAGGAACTTTCTTTTATTCAATATGGCACATAAATTTTTTTCTGATTAGGAGAGAATTGTAACACAAGAGCATGCATCATTCCTTAATGCAAAAAAGGTGATTGTTTTTATGATTTTTTTTATGCCTGTTTATTATTAAGTTAATAACTTACTATTATGACTTCATATTTGCGATATTTTGAAGACCCAGGTGATAACTTGTTAGATGATGAAGATGAAGATAGTCCTCCAGCCAGAATAGCTGTCATTCATGTCACAGACACTGGCAGTGAGGCGGAGCCTGGCAAGATCCCACCTTCGCAGAAACCACCCATAATTGTGGCCGACACTGAAACACAAAGGTATGAAAGTGTTTCTGAAGCTCCAAGACGAGTAAGGTTGAAACTTAAGTATGCTTGTTTCGATAGTATCATAGAAGTTTGCAAAATGCATGAATTGTGTTGTATATCACATGCTACTTTCGACAGTTTACAACACTCATAAATAAGTCAAGCGTAAGTTAGTCTGTCTAAATTTTGTAATATTAATTCTGAAACTGCTTATATGAATAAGTTGACAAAGATTGATTAATTTTCTTATGGATTTAATGTGGGAAGGAATGGCACTTGGAAAGCTTTATCCATGATTAAACCTGACCACCATCTTACAATTGTGAAAAACATGCCAATGGTCTTGGGTTTCTCCTGGACTCTGCCCGGTTTCCTCTCACCATGATGCTCACCACCGTCGTATAAGTGAAATATTCCTGAGTAAGGCATGAAACATCAATGAAATAGATAAATACAAGTGGGAAAAACACTGGTCAAATGAACAAATTAATCTCATCAGTTTTTCAGCTTCAAGGGGACAAAACAAAACAACTGGTCTCCTTTTTTTCTGACTCAGCCCATAGTGTCGTAGTTGTGGTGGTCATTGTGAAAACACTGGACTTCTGAAATGGCTTGTCACCTCACAAATGAATATTACCATTTGCTGAAATAGAGAGTGAAATGAATTGGCAAATCTCATTGGAATAATAATGTTGGCAGCAGTTTGCTGAAAGCTTTTTTTTTCAGTTTTTGTCAGCTCTCACTAGTTAATGTTTCTTATTGTCATAGAATACAGGGAGATAAGATGTAAATTGCATGATTCTTGATGTTCTCTTTCCTCTCCCTTCGCAGTGACACAGATGGAGGTGTTATCCGTGACGTGGCTGTAGCAAGGTCCACGTCTGACTCACCCCTTGATGGATCATCTGGTATATGACCAACAGTTAAATTATTCACGATAAGACTTACTATGTAATTAAAAGAACAGTTACATATGGGTTTAGGTGACATTTGTAACAGATGCATTTTAAATGTTTTTGAGTGTTATACATAATTGTGTGTGTTTTAAAACTCATGATCTAACATGGCTCTAGGTAGCATGTATATTTGCGTAAATTTCAAATAATTTTTCCTGAAATATGCATCAGTTTTGAAAATCTGACATACCAATATGTATCAAAACACAAAGATACTCAGATGACTTTTTTTAAATAAATATTGGCAACCCTTGTACCTAATGAGGGCAGTTACACATATGGACTACAACAACAACAAAGCACATTTTAAACTTCACCTGCTTCATTTATGGGCCGAAAGTTTCTGATGATAGAAATACTTTTGTAACCCACACAGTTGAATTGGTACCAGCAGAGGTAGGCTTAAAAATGCGTGTTTTGCCGAACACAAGCCTGGTTTTCTCCACTGACAATCCGGACAGCATAACATGACTGTAACATTCAATGCCAGTGAAATGAATAAATAAATAATCTGGTGACATCTGTTTTATAGATGATCCAGACAAGACGATCAAAGCACCACATGTAGTTGATGTCTCAGAGGCGGAAAAGACGCTTCAAGGAGAACAAGACAGCAGGTAAGACTGAAGTTGTCACTGAGGTTGTGAGTTCAAGTCTGGTTCTTGCCATTCTGTCCAGGAGTTGATAGAAACTATGTAGACATGTCAATTTTGAATGAAAAGAACCTCTGTAATGTTTACTCCCCACAAACTTCAAGACAAGAACACTAGGCCAGACTTCTGTTTTTATCAGACACTGAAGTGTTGTGCTATGCAAAGTAGCTAAGAGATGATAATGTGTTGCGAACAGATTCTAATTAGCTGAATGTGTTGTATTGCACTTTTTGTATTGCAGTTTCTCCATTGCGTCCACTGCAATTGAAAAACTTATATCAATTTTTTTTTTTTTGTTCATCCACTTGTAAGGCATGTAGAGGACACATCACATTGACATGTGCGTCCTTTAACCAAAACAGGAAAAAAAAATTAGTTGTATCTGTAGATTGTATGTGTTTTTAGAAATGCAGGCTGCTCGTTAATTACTGGTATTAAGATGGACATTGGACCTAAAATGGTTGCAGTCATGCAACAGATGTTCGCATGTGTCAGTTAACATTAACAAGGTATTAAGTTAGAAGGACAACTGTTTTAGGTTACTGTCACTTTCTGTTTTCATATAGTGGCAGATCATCTGGGAAGTATGTGTTAGGGAGTGGGGTGGAGTGGGAGCTCTCCCATACCCAGGGCGCACACCTTACCAGCAAGCCCAGGGATCATGGATCCCCAGCGGTGGGGACACGGGGTGATGCCAAACCTATGCACTCCCCTAAAGACCTCTTTACAGCTGAGGGTAAGAAAGTTCAGCAAGCTACAAGTCATTGTCACAGATCTGTTTGCAGGAGTTGGTGCATCACATGACCGAATTGTACATGAAGACTGAAGCCCAAGTTTCTATAGATTTAATTTTAATTATTGGGCCTTCATTGGCTCAGGTGATTAAAGTGCTGTGACAGTCAAGCTCTCGACTAATAAGTGTACATTCTGAAATCCATCTCTCATTGCATAACATGCAGCCTTATGTCAGGAGGTTTGTGAGCAAATGACGATGGTGTACTAAAGTACTCCAGCTTATTCCACCCATAATCCATGATTTTAGTAGAAAAAAGTCTGGAGAACTGTGTTCATCATTTATTACACTGGTGTGTTAATAAAGCTGTATGTAGAAAATTTTCACCGTGATAGTCAGGTTTATAGTTGTAGAAAATTGGAGCGCACACAGCAAAGTAAAAAAAAAAAGTATGTGAAATTACAGAAGTAAGTGTCTGACATCAAAGTAACCTTTTTGCAAAGCACACCTTTCCAGCAGAGCTCACACCCCTGTGTAAAATGGTTCTGCTGTTGGCACAAGAAAAGGTTGTAAATAAACTTCTTGCATAACTGACTCACATAACTAACTCTTTGAACTATGGAGTCTGTAGTTGGAGTTAAAACATCTTCTTGATATACATTGAGAGAGCAGAGAATGTAATCTCAAGTTGCTTCACATGCATGTTTTCCAGACTCTGATGAGGAAGACAAACCAGCCGTCCTCACCCCCTCAGAACATCTCAGCTCCCTGCAGGTGTCACAGCCCCAGGCTCTGGTGCTCGAGACCCTGGATAAGTAAGTGTAGTCTGACCCCCTTGTGGAGTGTAAGAAGAGTCTATGGATTCCTGCCTTTGAGCAAGCAAGTTCCACAGAAGGATCCAGTTCCTCTGGTTGATGTCTTTAGTGTCACAAAATCATATGCGGTCTCGTTACGTTGCTGTGTGAAGGCTGTCAAGCAGCTAAATTGCAAATTTTAAAAGAAATTTAAAAACTCAGCTTGCAGTGTTTAGAAGTGAACATATCAGGGATTTGTTATTGGTTTACAGTATTTGATTTGTGCATTTAAGTTAGTGTAAGCTGCTGAGCTATGAAAAATGTGTCAAGCCAATCACAGTTATCTGACATCATTTTAAAGTTGGCTTGAATAGCTCATCATTACACAGTGGAAAGTTGTTCAAAGACGTGTCTCGATTGAAGAATCACTCTTGAGTTAAAATGATATTTCTTGACGTTTCAGACATGTCTTCCCCAGTATTGTTTGGTTGTGTCCAAGTTTTAAGTTAATTCATATATTACAGATTTGTGTTTTATTGCTGTAGGTTGATGGTGATTATTGGTAAAATAAATGCTATGCATTCATTTATGGATTCTCAGTTCATTCTACTTTTGATGGAAACAATTTCTGCACAAAGTGCTCTCTTATCTTTTTGCTTACTTAAGGCCAATTTTTTTTTTCAGTGATTCACTTGAAGATGTTCCTCCATCTGTGGAAGCCTATGGGTCTATTCCTGTCATCATCCCAAGCTCTCCTACAGCCCAGTCCTCAGATAAAGGTAAATTTTTTACATATCCGATGTCTTTCACAGTACACATCTATACTACCATTTTTGCATTCGGGAGTGTGATACTGTAAGATACGATCTAATGATGAAAACAATGAAAGTGACACTAAATCCTTAAACTAAAACCAATTAATAGGGAACAGCCTCATTTTTGCTGTCTTACCCCATATTAGTTTGCGAATATAACGTTTTTCTGTGAATGTTTTGCTTTTCTAAATACCTTAGAGTCAAGTGCAGAAGAGCAAGGGAGCTACAGACCTGAAGAGTTGTCTACCTTGGATCCTGATACCAAACATAAGCGTCCTGTGGGTGTAAGTCTGCAAACCGTTAAAAAATATGATTTCAGTTTATAAAATACCTGATCATCTGTTTAAAATTTCACTAAAACACATTAAACACTTCTGCTATTATAATGTATTATTTAATAATTGATTTGGTCTTTGTTGGTCATGAAGTGTAAAATGTGTTTTTTGAAAGACAATTTGTCTGTGACCATTTGATATGCAGGTGAAAGTGTTTTGTAGTCCTTAACCTTTGTGCTTCTACCTAGCTTTTGACTGCCTTATTCTGATTCAAACATTCAGAAGGATTGCATTTAACACCAAACCAAGTGTTTCTTGTCCAGTCATTACACGAGTAGGTACTGCTGTGATTACAGTGATGTTTAGCCTGTACCTCCACCTTTGTATGATTTTGAAACCTTGGAATGAGACATTTTCAGCTAATGTAAAACATGATGGTCAGTGAATATCTGCTGTAGAAGTCCATTCAGTGACCTGTGCGAGGTTCATAGTGAATGATTTTTGATACAGTTTTGAAAGTTTTGTAAGTGTGAGTGTTTCTCTCGCTGCCAGTTAATGACATATGTCTGACTCTAGTGATGGACAGCTTGGTACATACAATTTCTCATGGTGCATTCATTGATCTAGGGACAGTTCATTTCTTTGCTTTTACATAGACATTATAGAAATGAAAATTTGAAACTGTATTTTCAATGCAAAGACACCTAAAGTATATCTCCCATGTGTAACGTTAACACTGGCTCATCTTAAAGAAAAAACTGGGTTATCATTCAGCAGTAGCCTTTACATTTGTTTTTAGTGTTGCGACCTTCAGTGATAACCCCTTCACACAGTGTTCAACTTTAAAGCTTTCCAAATTTTGAGGAGTTGATTAAATTTGTCTTGACTGTGACATATACATTTGTTTAGTAATTGTAATTCTAAACTTTCTTTGTGTAGAGAGTTTTTTGACCAAGACTTAATTCTATCCATCATTGTTTTGCCTATAATAGACTACTACTTCTGGATCTAGCAGCAGTTCCAGATCAGGGAAACAGTCAGTAGAATCTGAGAATAAATCTAATGGAAATAGCAGGGAAAGTATTAAGGTGAGTTGCCCTCATTCTGTTCATAGTTTGTTTTAATATTCCAGTTCAGAACAATTGTGTATAAGATGATAATTTTTTTTTTTGGCACTAATATTTGACAATCCTTGTGTCTAAGCAAACATTATTCTGGAAATTTTCATCAAGAAAATTCCAAATCACTTGATTTGCCTGCAATAAGTTAGAGAAGTGTTGAATTTTTGCGTTCTGTAAGGAAATATCAAAGCATATATACTGAAACACTTGAACATTCTGTGAACCTGTATTCATATTTTCCTGTGAAAAGTAAATAAACTGTGCTAAATATTCCTCTTTATTTTTTCAGGCGTGGCAACCATTTACCTTGTTAAGTGATGTTGGGTCAGCAGGGCAACAACCAGCTTCCTCAGAAAAGACTTCAGGGGAGGCAACTCAAGCCGAGGCCAGAGGGATAAGAAAGTTTGACATTGAAGCCTCAGAGGTATGGTGAATGTACTGTTTAGCCTATTGCTGAAATCTCTTAAACTTACTGCTCCCAAAGTATTGGAATTTTGCAGACAAAAATCCAACTCACAGTACTCTTGCTGTAGCTTTTAGCAAGGAGTTTTGCTTGCTCCTCGTAATCTGGTCCCACCCAAACAAGTTCAACAACATTCAAGCTTTGTGCATTCCCTTCTCTGCTTTTCAGTGTGGAAATGTTGACTTTAGTGATAAAAACATCTTTTTTCAATGTGCAACCATCCATAGATTACAAAAACAAAGTAGAGGATGACCTGCAATGTGACAAAATAGGTAATCATGACCACACATGCATTTCCAATTCATGATTCACAGCAGTTACACGTTCAATCCAGCTCTTCGAAGTTTTTGCCCGGTCTGTCTGAAGCTAACAGTGAGAACAGCGATTTCTTGGCCCTGAGACTGTCACACTCTGAAGAGGACAATTCAAACTCTGCTCACAGATCACAAGTAGGGTTTATAGAAAATCAGCTAGAGGCTGGGCGGAACAATACTGCATTTTACTAAGCACTCTGAAATTCTGTTAAATGGGTGTACCATTGATCTATTTTTTCAGACTTTTGACAGGTCCAGTTTACCCTTTCTCTAAAGAATGAAGGGCAAATCTGTCAAGTGATGCATTAAGTGAGAAATGATGAGCTGTTTTGACCATGTTATCCATAATTTTCAATTGAAAAAAAAGAAAAAAAGTTTAGTGACAATTATTACAGAGTTATGACCCCTCTCTCAAACCAGTTTTAATGGCAAAGCAACTTCCTGACCTCCTTAGCACCTTTTTTCTACTCATTACTGTAGGGAGTATATGTACATCTGTGTTTTGTCCGTTACATGACAAAACAAACAAAAAACACCTAGTCTGAGCGGATTTTATATTCAGGTATGGCAGAGTCAATTAGATTTTGCTGTCTAGTTAGGAATTTTTGAAGCGACTTATGGTGTAAATTTTCAGACACTTACCATTCTTATGCTTTAAAGCAGGCAACTTCTGAGCATATGTATACACTTCAGTGTTTTGGATGCATTTATTAAAGAGCCACTTAAATTCTAAGCTTTTACAGAATAAAAGATTTGCAAATATTCCAAAGTTCTGTTAAAAAATCGTGTTTCTTTATTTGTAGGATATGGATGTTGATGAAGAACATGGTAATGAACTATTTGTGCTTCTCTTCTCCTTCTAAAACTGGCTTTTATTCTGTTGAAATTTGGACATTGTCATGCTCATTTAGAGAGAATATAGCTGTAGATGAACGTTTTGTTTTTTTTAATATTTATAGATATTGAACATTTTCAGGAAGCATACTTTGGCAATGTACAACATAAATTCATATAAAGTATTACAAATTAGACCTTTATTTGTTACATTTTAAGTTGGTCCCATGTCTTTTAAAATACTGCTGGTGTGATATAAAAAAATTGGAACTAATCATGTCTGCCTCAGTGGTGATATGTGTTTATTTTGGACCATCCAGGTATTAGGCACTAATAATAATAAGGTACTAATTGTTCTATTTTTCTTTCCAAAGATAGTATCAGTCAGTGATTAGTTCTTGCTTGTAGGGTACCTGGACTCCCAGCACATAGTGCTGAGACTGTCTCCCTCCCAGCCAGACTCTGCAGGTAAGCAACCTGTCCCAATAACTGACGCAGTCGGTGTTTTGCTGTCCTTATCAAACTGCCACTAGCCACATGTGTGTGTGATGGCTAAGTAGTGAGAGTCTCCATTGTAGAAGTCCAAGTGTTAGTATACTACGACTGGGTGAGGCATCATTGTGTTGTCTTTCTCATGGTATTTTAGTGAGACAGCACTAAATTTGTCAGCACTGTGTCCAGCCTGCTACAGCAAAATTATTGGGCAGAAATAATGTTAAACCTCAAATATGCAAATGACTGGACAAATCAAACTGCATCTGAAAGGATGAAAAATTAGCGGCATAGTATGTACTCTCTTGGCTGTTAAACCTATTTTTGATTTGTGATAATGGTATTTAACATGGAAATATCTGTAGTAGTTAACACGGTCAGAAAATTGTGTGAAGGGAACTATATGGAATGGGTAGCTAAAGAGTCAGCTGTGTGTACACAGGAAAGGATGTGAAGCCAGGTGGTAAGGCTAAGGGTCAGAAGTCTGTTAACTCCCACAAACCGTCCAGTTGGCCTGAGAAGAGCAGGAGCAGCACGCAACATTTGAGCAATTCTGATCCTTCCGGTGAGTTGACCATGCCTGTTTTAGGTAACACCTTCTATACAGTGGTAAATCATGTACGTAAAAAGTTTACTATTCTGCCCTAATTAGGCAGTCAGATCGATCTGTGTTTTTTTTTTTTTAACTTGAAATTCCCCGTCCATTGTTATTATTTTTGATTATTTAATGATAAATTGGGATTTCCGGTTTTCATGTGTAGTGTTAAATGTAAAGTGGTGTTGTTTCATAGGAGTCTCCCTCTTTGCACCAAGAGGACCAGGAAGAGCTGGCATTGATGTTGATATACCCTCGCAGAAGTCACCCATGTCTTCTACACCCGAAGAGAAAGTTGAAGAAGATGTGGAAAGGTATACTTGTGGAAATGGCATTCATTCCTGAAATTCATGACAATTTTGGCTGCGACTAAGTTGCTCATTTCATGATTGCCATGAATTGGTGAAAATTTTTTGTTTTTCTTTGGATATGTAGGCAGTGATGGAAAAATATTGTTTCATATGTGTTTTTTGGGGGTTTTTTTTCTTAAGCCAAACCGTTCTTAACCTTTCTTTATACAGATTTTTTCCTCCCTTGGTTGCCAAAGTTTTCTCCATGTTTGAGAGAATTTTCGATTCATAGAAGTATGTGATAAAAGACAAAACATCAGAGTGAAAAGTTACATTTCATTATAGATGAACAAAAGATTCCCTCTTTTTGAGTTTGGCCGTTTTTCTCTACATATATGTAGTTGTACTGGTGTAATATTAAAAGTTATTGTCTCTCTGTTTAGGACTGCCTCTGTGTTTAAGCCGTCCCTAAGCCTCAGGATGATAGGTGATCCAGACGGGGAGGAAGAGGACAGTGGTCTACAGTCCTTCAGACTCACCAGTGCGGTTTACTGATGGCAGAAACTACCCTAAATGACCTAAAATTTCGTCCACGACTAAGTTGCTCATTTTTTCCTAATTTCGAGAGTTCTCTCTTGAGATTTATTTGGATGGTAGGATGATATCCTACTGTAAAGTGCAAGTTCCAGCTCCGAAAGAAATATTTCAGTTATTTGCCTCTTAGACTGCACTTCTCTGGGTGAAATTGTAGGTCATTTACATTAATCATTGACACTTCTTGGTGTGATTTAACCTATACCTCTGTGAAAAACTGAAGTAAACTTTACTTCTCTGGCTTAATTTTACAGGAAACTATTTCCCTCATAAATTACTGTCCAAAAACCAGAAATTTCAAATTCACAATGTATGGTCCCTTATATGATAAGCAGGTTCATATATATGACAACAGGATAGCCAAGAAAATGTGGGTAATACTTTTTGGGGGGGGGGGATATTTAATGATCTGGAGGAGCTTAAATCATAGTCTGTGAAAATTTGTGACTTGTGAATCAAAAGTGATTCACATGTAAGGTTCGAGGGTTTGAAAGTACCTGTGATCAAAAAACAAATTTGATACATGTAAGCATAGCCACCAGAAACCATTGCTTTTACTGAATGAGTACAAGCAAATTTGTGAATTTAAGTGAATTTATATATGTAAATTTTTGTTTCTACCAGGACCTGTGGTACATATCCCAGAGACCTCCATAAAGCCTGAGACAGAGAGTCTTTTCAGAAGAGGAGTTTCGCCTCAAAAAAAAAGAAAAAGACCATTGTACAAAGACCAGTGAGAATTCTAATAATTGTGATCACTGCACACCTTCATGTTCGCAACTCACCAAAAGATGTCACACAAGGAAATAATCAATCCATTATTTACCACCAACTGCCCGATTCATGTCCTATCTGCTAATCGGCTATTACTTATCCTATGTTCTGATTGATCAAAATTATTTTTACAGTTACGTCCCCTTTTATGTATGTGTTATAACCAACTTTAAAATTTGTTTCCTTGTAACTACCAAAATCTAAAAAAAAAACTTGATTTAAATTTAAATCGTTTTTAAATCTTCAAATCATACTGTTTTACGACAAATTGCCCAATACATCCCTGGTCTTCTTTAGAGCTCGCTCTGCGGTTGTGAAACCCTGGGTGTGACAACAGGAAATTCTATCATTAACTTACCACAGGGATATGTCGTATGGTGTGATAATGATTTGAGCTGTCTCATTTCCTGCACCCTTGGGTCAGAAAATGACTTCAGTTGCACAAGTGTAATTTTGTTAAGAATGACATCAACAAAATAAATAAACAAGTCCTGAGAAATTCATTTCAGAAAGCACACCTTTCCACAGCTATTGTTGAGTTATATAACCTCTTCTAAGAAGCACGACACATTATTTAACCAAAGACTGTCCGCATCAAGGCCTAAGCTATATTAACCACTGTAATTTGCTAAGTATGGTAATACATATACTTGTTATTCTGTTACGTGTTTAAAATTTCACTGATTTCAATCTTGATTGTACGTGGGAAGATCTGCCAGCACTCTCTGCAGGTTTACCCTGGGCTCTACCTGGTTTTCTCTCACCATAAGGCTGGTTGCAGTCGTATAAAATGAAATATGCTTGAGTATGTCATAAGACACCAGTGAAATAAATAACATCAAAATCAATCTTAGTCTTAATCTCAAAACTCTGGTATTTAAATAATTCTGTTATGGCTCTTACAGCACAGACGATGAGGAGGATGACCCATTTTCATTCACCCCTAGAAGTCAGGACAAACCTCCGAAACCAAAGAGGCAGGCTGAGTCACAGGAGTCTCAAAAAGATGTCAGAGGCACAGATGAGACTGTGAAAGGGAGTTTGCACAAATCAGGAACAGGGCCACAGGGTTCACATGAGGTTTCAGAGTGGAGTTCACGTGAAGATGTGGAAGGTTACCATGAGGCTCTAGAAGGGGGTTCACATGAGGCTGTGGCAGAGGGCTCACATGAGTCTGTAGAAGAGCATTCACGAGAGGCTGTAAAGGAAAAAATCTCCAGTCAACAGGAGATCAAAGAGCATCCCAAAGATGAAGCTGTGGTGATACAGGTAAATGACAAATTTTTTATTATACACTGTTTGTCAGTCAGTCAGTCAAAATCCCTTTAGTATGGCCGACTTACATTGGGCCTGATTGTTAGACAGTATCATCTTTTTGCAGAATATCTCATATTACGAATGTGTAGCATATTACACGGTTACCATCCTTGTTATCCGTAAGTGTTATCCAACTTACATTGAGTTGAAAAAAAAATAAATAACTCGGCGAATCTCTGATTCAGAAAACAGCTGAATTGTGAGCTAAAATTTTTCATTCATGATTATAATGTTATTTTCCTGTGTTTCTTTGACTGACAGCCAGAAGAAGACCTGGATGTTACCATCCCTCCAGAAAGTCTGTCGTTTAAGGAACAGGACAGATCTGCCGAGGTCTCTGTTAGCCTGTCAGAACAAATTACGTCTGACAAGAGTAAAGTCGAAGCGTCTCGAGCAGATGATGGCAACCAGGAGACCATTCTTTATGATGTCGAAACGTACACGAGAATTAAAGTGAAGCCAGCAGTGGAGGCAACTCCTCTGTCTTCCCGCACGTCTCACGCTCTGAGCCAGTCATCGGCGAAACACCAATCAAAGCCGTCACTAGGGGAGGCAACTCTTAAGTCTTCTCACACAGAAAGCACATTGGTTTCGCCGAGTCAGTCGTCAGCCAAACACCAATCAAAACAGTCACCTATGTCAGCTGATCTGTATGACTTCCACAGTACTCAGTCACAGGCTGTTGGAGGGGCTATCAAAGACCCGAACATGGTATATCTTTTATCGTGTGTCTGCTTGTTTTTACCTGTACGGTTTTAGACTAAGCAGTTAAATGCTTCAGCGTTGTCTAAATCTCGAGTGATTTGTTATACTAACTTGCAGAATAGAACAAAGTCAAAATATATGTCCCTTAACTTCGGTTGAAACATGCACATCATATGAAATTGAATGTGTGCCCTTTCTGTTTAATAAATCATCAATAAATCACCGAAGGTAAACTTCAACTGTCACAGTTTTATTTCAATGGGCAATTTGGAGAAAGATCATTGTGATCATGTACACTTGTCTGTCTGTGTATTTCGAAAATATGTTGATAATAGACAAATATTTATGGGATTTTATTCTAAACAAAAGCTTCAATTACTCTAAAAATGCCTTGACCCCCCCAAAAAGACTGAATCCTCTTGTTAGGTGTGATTGCCAAGCCTCATCTACGTTGCCTTATGGGCTAAACCCATACGATGATGCAACCGCAGAGAGAGGACCTTCATACGTCGGAAGGTCCGCCAGCATCCTGCGGATAGTCGTGGATTTCCTTCTGTCCCTGCCCAGTTTCCTCCCACCATAATGCTGGCCACTGTCGTACAAGTGAAGTGTTCTAAAGTACGGCATAAACATGAACAAAATGAATAAATATTCTTTTCATGCTATGCAGACTCCTGGGCTAACGCCTGAATCTACATTTAAGGAAAGCACAGGCAAGAAGAAGCGAAAGAAAGCTGTCAGCTCTGCCAGACAGACGAAGTTTCGTGGTGTTAATGTGAAGTCGGAGGTCCCAACTGCAGCCAGCCTCAGCAGCAGCGAAGAAGCTGATAAAACCCTCTATCAGGGAGAAAGTGGGATGTATGACACCCAGACTGCAACTGTGCAACACAACCCGCGTGGACGGCGACTGCAGCAGAAGAAGGTACGACTGAGCATAGCAGGGAAAACGGAAGAGCCAGGGTGTGAGACAGAAGAACCAGTCCCCTCCACGTCTACAGCTGCTACTGCTGCTCCCTCACAGGTAAGGGCATGACTGCTAGCTGTTTGCCTTTAAGTTCGTAACTCTCGGCCTACTAGGTTTAGCATATAATCTGGAAATTTGCACCTGGCCAAGAGTGGGTGAATGAAGTGAAACTGTTACACATAGTGGCCCACAACATTTTAACCAGTATTGGTGATCTGATTAAATTTTGAATGAATGAATGAGTATGGCTTCATGCCATGTCGGCAGCATCTCAGCCATTTCGTGGCGAGGTTAACTTTTGAAGAAGATTACTGTTTTTTTTTTTTTTCTGTCATTTTATCAGAGTGTGCCAAGGTCTGCACTACCGACATGCAGCTAGGATATTTGTGTTTTTTTGTTTATGTATTCCCCATTGTGCGCTGTCTTTGGTAAAGCCAATGTGTAATTTAGAAAAAACAATGAATGTTACAAGTGTAACATTTGCCTGATTTGAAATTATCTTTCAAGACCTGTTCATATGCTTTGGATAGCATCTATAGACCATTCAAATGCCAGATGAAATGTGTACTGTGTACAATTCGAGATATGGCTTCATGACAACAAAGTCCAGTCAGATCGTCACTTTACGGTCAGTGTGTTAATTTTAACCTGGGCTTGTATCTAGAATATTGAAAGCTAATTAAACAGGATAAGATTTATCTTCTGAATTATGTTCCTGAGTGGCTCTGGGTGCCAAATATTGCAAATATATTGGTGTTGTGTCAGTACATGTAGTTTTATGCAAACATCCCTAGTGCATTGTTAGAAGATACATGTAGGAAAGTGGCTAGCCCTGCTCTGCTGTAAAATGGCCAAGTCATTTAGCGCTGGCATTCCAGTTGGGATCTTGACGATAAGTGGAAAACTGTCAATTGGCTGTACTTATCACCCGTGTTGTTTGTCAGCATCCCCTGAATGTGTCGGAGGGAGGCTCCGGAGGAGGGTCGCAGTCAGGAGTTCGCTGGAAGAAGATTGTGACCACAAAGACCAGGATTCTGTACGAGAAACGCCTAATTACCATCGAGGAGAGGAAAGATGGCAAAGTGGTTTTCTGCGAAACGAGAGAGGTGCGTGCAGGACATGGAACATGGGATCACTTGTTTATCTGACATTGCCGTCAGTGTGGTAATGGCCTCCTATAGAAGAATTGTCCCAGCTGTATTTTCCCTCTCATTTTGTGTAGACATTTCAAAATTGTTTTACATTTTTATACCTTCTGAAGAACAGAGCTTGTTTTTTGAAATGAAATTACATGCAAACTGACTTTGACTTGGTTAGTGCAGTTTAGGTGGTAAGAAAGATGTGCGCATAATTATTACAGTGGCCATTACTTAAGACATTGCATTACTATTGTAATTATGAGGATATATTGCTACAAGGGCATCATGCTGAAAATTGTCTGAATATCTCGATGTTCACAAAGTTGAAAATATATTGAAAAAATGTACTAAAATGTTGACTTAATGTTGACATTAATATTCTGTGTGTGACAGGAGCATGAAGAACCAGTGGTGGAGTGGAAATCGGTGACTACCCACGAGGAGGAAGATTACCTGTCTCCCGGGCCATCACCCTCCCGCAGTGGCAGCACAGTGACCTCTGGTGACCTCGGGGACGTCAGCAGCTCGTTGTCTCGCTCTGGGAGTCACGGCTCCAAAACCAGCAGCAGCGGGAGCTTTGATCGGATGCACTCTAGCCTGGAGAGGATGGCGTCTTCTGGGCCTTCGTCAAGGGAGGAGCCTAAGCATGGAGAAACTACGTCTAAGCCACAAACCACAACAACAGAGGCTGACCACCAACCTGGAGGCAATCAGACCAGTGAATCCCGACTGAAAAGTCGACTGAGCCGTGATGGGTCAGATGTGTTGTTCACCAGTTCCGATATGGATGACAGCTCCAAACATGGTCACAAGGACTTGGACGTCAGCCATATGGAGTTATCTCCCATTGTAGATGAAAACCCTCCTCCTGTGGAAGGAGCCGAGAAGCAAGCCGCAGACAGCAGTGAGGACAACCGTATATCTGGTGGCAAAACGCAGAACGTCATTATCTCCCCTGATGTCTCCAGTAGCAGTATGGGTGATCGTCAGGTTAGTGGCGGCTTCACGGTCCTAGAGCAAGGTATCAGTGAGGAGGAGGAAAGGCATGAGTCTGACAACCAGACAGGAAGTGGGATACTGAAGTCTGGCCAGAAGTCCAAGCTGTCAAGGTCAAGCCCTTACCACAGTTCCTCCAGTAGTAAGGATCTGCCTTTGAAGAAGAGAAAAGGTAAATTGTGAGCTACAAGGAAAAGTAACGTCAAGTTTGAAGATAAATACTGCATATATTTGACACAGAGGCTAAGTAGTAAAGGTTGAATTCTTTAGTTGAAAATTTTTTTTTTTCATTTCTTTTTTTCCACTTGATTGATGTCTGGAATTTGCTGAACATAACTGTGTACATTTTACACGATAATTACATTCTCGAAAGAGTAAAAGTTTTCTATTCTATAATGTTCACTTATCTTGTGCTGTAATATTTTGGAACTAAGTTTGTGAAGGAGAGAGCTGCAGTTTCACCCAATGCATCCCAGTTTAGTCTAGCTCAAAATGCTTGGTTGTAAATTAATTTAACCTCAGGATTCGTTTTCTGGCTTGATGTTGTAATATATTACTTATCAGGTGTTTATTTATTTTTTTTTTACAGTCATTCATATTGGAGATTCCCCCAAGAAAGGTGCTTCCCCAAGGAAAGGCAAAGGAAGGATGAAATTTGACACTAGCGGAAACTCTGACGACATCAGGTAAGGGCATGAGCATATCTGATCCCCGGTCCAGAATCTGAAGTAAGTTGGGTCTCCTGTTCATAAGAAGGTATGACAGTATGTTTCACGGTTTCGTTTTTGGCTATGTGCAAGGCAGAATTGGTGAAGTTAGAAAACAGCATGTTATTGTGATAGCATCTCACATTTGACATGTGACATTAAAATGTGGTATTGTTTTTTTTTATTGTTAGTTGCTAGTCTACTTGGTGTCAGTGTACTGATGGGGTGTGTCATGCCTGTTTTGAGCACCATTAAAATATTGAGACTTCTTTGCATCAAGGATACACTGCTGAAATATAACTCTAATAATGTTGAAAGTAATATTAAACACCAACCTGAAAAGCAGATGATATCCATGACATTTATTCTGATATTCCAGCCCGGAGTTCCCTGTTGTTGGGAAGGTGCAACCAGCATTAGGCCTGCAGGGGACAGGGTACAGGAGAGTCACTGCTGATTCTGTCAGCTCACAGAAAGGTGAGTGTAGCCTGCTAGTATTAGAGATATCTGACAGGTAGATTTCATTTAGAAATTGGATTGAAATAACAGTATTATAGATAATTGCGAGTTACTTCAGGGTAGAGCCGAGCTTGAGCCCATCAGCAAGTGATGTAAATATTAATGGCCATGTAAGCTTCCCTGGGTGCCCTGTAATGTGAGTCTTAGTGCTACTGATATAATTAATGAACCCTGTGATACATCTACCTCATCTGTTATTTTATGTGACCAAATGCATCAATATAGTGGTTTAGATATGATTAATATATTTGCTTACTTTATTAGATATTCCCAACCAACTGCAGTTCTAAACTATGGAATCTGAAATCGAACTTCCTTACATGCAATGCTGAACTTGGCTTACCTAGTCATGGTCTAAAAATTGGCCATCTGTTACCTAAAGTCGATCAAGTGGAAATTTTACTCACCAGAAGAAAGCAAGAAATAGATATTTTCAGACTAACTGAAACCTTTTTAAGAAAACATCACAGTAAAAAATTAGTTGAAAGCCCTGGATATGTTGTTGAGAGAAAAGATAGAATGAAGAAAGCTGAGGGTGGTGTTTTAGTGTATGTCTCAGGAAGAATCCCATACATTAGGCAAATTGATCTGGAAAATGACTCTCTTGAAATCATCTGGCTAGAAATTCAACTACCCAATTCCAAATCTTCCATCCTCGGCTTTGTTTACAGAACCCCTAATGCGCCTGCCACATGGATACCCGATTTTGAATATATGTTTGAGACTGTATACTCTGAAGAAAAGGAAGACATTCTGCTTGGTGATATCAGTATTAACCTAGAAGAAAAAGTGCCCCCTAAATGGTTAGCTAGTACAGAATCCTTCAACCGTACCCAACTGATATCCAGCCCAACCCGAATTGCACAACAAACTAAGACCTTAATTGACCACATATATTCAACAGACCCACGCAACATCTACTTTCACAACACTCTAGACCTCAATTTAAGTGACGATTTCGCCATATTTATGGCACGTAAATGTAACTTCAAATGTAAATTAAATTGTCACAAAACCATCACATACAGAGCAATGAAAAACTTTGATCCAAACTCATTCTGCGGTGAGCTGCTTGCAGACTGGTCGTTCATTGACACCTGCACAGACCCCAATTCCGCCAGTAGTCAATAGACTCAGTCATTCATAAATGTCGTCAATAACCATGCCCCAATTAAGACGAAACGAGTGAAACGAGATAGGCAACCAGAGTGGGTAAACAAAGAAGTACTTAATGCAATAAATGTAAAAAAATCTACAACACAAAACCTGGATCCACCAGAATCGAAAAAGCTAAGATACAATGTTAACAGTCTAATTCACACAGCAAAGTGCGATTTTGTTTCTGAAGCAATACATAATGACGAGCAAAGCAACCCCTGGAAAATCATTAAGAGCTCTCTCCCAGTTCAAACTCATCTGTTCCCATTCACATGCAGTCTGATGTTAAAAGTAATAAACCTCAGGATCCTGAAGTAATAGCTAACCAACTGAATAAATTCTTTGTCGAAGCTGCTGTCCGTCTCATTCCTGACACAACCCTAGATCCAGCCTCTTCGCTTAAAAACTATCTGAATTTATCTCTGAAAGAAAACCAGCAGGTAACACGTTTTCAATCCCTCCAATTACAGAGATTGATGTATATACTTATCTTCTAAACCTTGATACTATAAAAAGCATAGGCTTAGATGGGATTAGTCCTCATTTCCAGAATTCAAGTACTACCATAATTGCTCCTGCTATCACAAAAATCCTCAACCACGGTATCTCCACAGGTATATATCTGCATAGCTGGAAGGAGTCAAAAGTTATACCATTACACAAATCTGGCCCTTCATTCAAGGCTGAGAACTACATACCTGTCTCCATTTTACCAGTACTCTCAAAAATTCTAGAATGCCATGCATGTAATTATCTCTATGAGTTCATCTCCAACAACAGCCTCCTATATGACAACCAATCTGGCTCCTACCCCCAGCATTCCTGTTTCACTGTTCTTACCAAAATGTCTGAAACTTGGCGCAAAGCAGTAGACGATGACAAAATCGTAGGTTCTGTCATGATTGACTTTAGAAAGGCTTTAGACCTTATTGACCATCAGATTCTTCTGAAAACATGAAATGTGTATGGATTCACCGACTTAACAATGAAGTGGATAACTTCTTACCTCGAATGTCGATCACAAAAAGGTAGTATCAATAACAAGTTGTCTTAATCACTAAATGTCAAACCAGGAGTACCCCAGGGTTCTATTCTTGGCCCTTTACTATTCATAATATACTTAAATGACTGTTGTTTAAATGTTTCCAGCTGTGACATTGAGTTTTATCCTGATGACGTCACAATGTACCACGCTTCCAAATCTCTATCTGAAGTTCAATCAGAGTTAAACTCTAACATAGAACTTATTAATCAGTGGTGCTTTGAAAATAAAATGCTTCTTAGTGTGTCTAAAGCAAAGTCCATCCTTTTTGGAACTGCCCAGAAATTAAAAAATTGTCATCAGCATTCACTCAGTGTCAGGGTCAATGGCCAGATAGTTGAAACTGGACAAAATTTGAAGCTCCTTGGCCTGTCATAAAGACCATACACTTTCATGGCAGGGTCATGTTGACTCAGTGTGCAGTACTGTGTCTAAGATATTGTTAGTACTGAGGAAGCAGAAACATTTTCTTTCCTTTAAAAGAAGACTATTATTTTATAACAGTTATATCCTTCCTCATTTAATGTATGCTGTCCCTGTTTGGGGCAGCTGTTCCAAAAACCTACCTGATCGAGTATATAAACTTCGAAAAACTGCTGCAAAACTTATCCTAGACAAACATAACAATAAATCATTAGCTAAACTTTTGAAATGTTAAACTTCAAGACCATACATGAAATTATTATATACCAAAAAAATCTCACTGTTTACAAATCCTTATATGAAAAAGTTGTTCCCATTCAGAGAAGAGCCCCATCATGATCCAAGATCATGTACAAGCAATCAAGGAAGAATTCCCTTTCCCCACACAGAACAACTTAGGAAAAGCTTGTCATACTCTGCGGCTGTTCAGTAGAACAGTCTGTCTGCCTCTGTGCAATCTGCCTCCTCAGTTAAATCGATCAGAAATTTGCACCAAAAGTGGCAGAAAGTGCCAAACACATAGTAAAGCCTTGTATCTTTGTATGTATATATATATATACACATGTATAACTTTGAACTAATTACTGCCTCATGTATTATTATGATTATTATTATTATTATTATTAATTTATTTATTTATTATTTTTTTTTCTACCATAATTTACCCGAGTGACTGTGTGAGTGAATGGAGGGCCTCAGGGAAGGTCAATACTGTCATACTGACTGAGTTTGTTACCCTCTGAAAATAAAGATATTGCTATTAGGGATTACATTTCCCTAGATATAGCACAGATTCTGGTGCTGAAAATTGGCTGAGACCACTTTGGGTTTTGAACCAGCTCTGGGTTTTGAACACAGTCCCTTAGCTGAATAACAGTAATATTCATCTTCAGGGACAATATTATTTCTGATCATTAGATTGGTAATGCATGGTCACCTTAAAGTCTACAGGTCACCTGCCTCTTGTTTGTGTGGGAAGCCAGTTGGTCAAGATGGCCAACATGTATTACTGACAATTTTGTGCCTTACTCTGAGGTCGCTGGTTTGATACCCTGGGTGATCCAAGCCAATTTTCTGCATTAGAATGTGTGTTGTACCCAGAAAGTGTAATTGTCAATGCTACTGTACCATCAAGGTTAAAGGCTCCTTGGTAGCACGTGCATTGTGGGATCCTGCCATTCCGCAGGCTATGACCTGGTGTGAATTACTGCACTGGTCGGCACGTTGTAACCAACTAGTAATCACGTAATCTTGTTAATCCACTAATACGCTTAGCACAGAGAAAAAGCATAGATTCTCAGTATTTTTGGAGTATCTATGCTTTTGCCTTACACTAGTAGTGACATTCTACAGATAACGCACAAGTGTTCCACAAGGTCACCACAGACATGGATTGAGACTGGGGCACTCTACTGATGTGCCAGTAGAAAGCTGTTTGCCAAAATTCCATAAAGCAGGCAATGGTCATGGATTTTTCCTGGGCCCTACCCAGTTTTCTTCCACCATAATGCAGGTAGCTGTTATATACCCTAAATGACCTAAAATTTCGTCCATGACAAAGACGTTTGTGTTTCTAGATTGTGAGAGCTCTATTGATTGTAGAAAGGTGTTCTGAAGTTCGGGTGATATCCTTCTGGAAAAGTGTCAGTTTCAACTTCAAACAGTATTGTATGGCATTTACTTGCCTCTGAAAATGCATTTTTGGGGACGAAATTTTAGGTCATTTACAGTCAGTAAGTGAAATATTCTTGAATACAGCAGGAAACACCAATCTGATAAACAAATAAATAAAATTGTAATTAGACAATTCAAAGTTGAATAGTGTTGAACCTAAAATTCAGTGTAAGGAGAAAACTGCTTTAATCTAGTTGGATAACTGACAAGACCATACAGACTGTACAAGAGGTTGGTGGATTCTGTTGTGTCAGCAGAATTAGTGAAAATTTATCCTTTAATCCTTTACAGTTTGGTTCCTCTTGTGTGGGGCTGACTCACCAAAATGATTTTGATCAGTGCCACACGCGTCACCTGAATAATAATGGTAGTGGAGCAACATATTTCATGCTGTTGAAAAATTTGAAAATGTTTGACTTGATAATTTTGATTTGAATTCGTTTTAAAGTTTGATGTGTTTGCATGAAATGAAAGAAGAAATAGGTATCATACAACTTTTTTGTGTGTGTTATTCTGATCCAGGCACCTTAGTGATTGCAAAATGGAGAGATGGCTACTACTACCCAGGAACCTTGGTGGAGCCCAGGCCTGATGACAGGTATGTTGTCCTGATAGCTTATTCTTTCAGGTGTAAGATATGGTGAATGGATAATCAATCCTGAGTTGGGTCACACATACAATTTTGAGACTGTCTATCTTTCTTGCTTGTTTGTTTTTGATTATTATTCATGAAATGCTGTTGTGATATGCTTGGAACAGTGTTTGAAAGAATGTTAAACCTGTAAGAAAACCAAGAAACAAATCTATGGAGTATTGCAAGAGTACATTAGATCAGATGAAGCCGTTTTTCTGTGTTTATCCAGATGTTTGGTAGACTTCGCTGATGGGGACCACCTGGCAGTGCGACTCTGTGATGTGATAATCGTGGACAGATTCTGCATCGGGCAGTCCGTCCTGGTGGAGTCCAGCGACGGAGGCTATGACCCCGGTCTTGTGATTGGTTACTATGGCCGCGGGACAAACTCGGGCTATACTGTGGAGACAGATGATGGCGCCACCCACAGGTGTGTAGTAAACTGTCTTAAAACCATGGGGGCCATCATTAAAAATATGCATGGAGTCAGGGCACAGCCATGAACAACTCCCAGAAAAGTTTATATTAGGATTTTGATCGGAATCCTTATTAGTTACATTAGCCGCAGTAAAAAAACAAGAATTCCACTCACTCAACCTTCCTCATTGTCGCACACAGGGTAAGGTTATGCCAAACAAAGAACTGGGTTGGTGAAAAAGAAGCACAAGTGTAACTGAATTTAAACAAATTTAAATGCAACTTTCTGAATTTTCTGATTTAGCTTAAAAGAACAGACCACATTTACACACAGTATGCATGATACCTATGAAAGGCCATTTCATGCTGATTCAAAATGTGGTCTTAATTATTTTTGGGGGCATTTTTTTACTCTCATTAAAAAGGAAGTAAAGATTGCAGTGTTAAGGTGGACATATTTTGCTGCTAAGCATGCTGTAACTGTTATGTTTTCACGTTAAAGACAGATGTAGGTGTTGTACTACATATATACTCACGTAAAACATAGACATATCAGTCAGAGGATGTTTAGCAGCTGAAAAGAATCTGTAACGTCACTTAGCTTCAGTATGGTCCTAAAAGTCCACTGTAGTACCACAGTCTTTGTTTCCTTTTTAACCATTGTAAAATAAAATGACACAAAATAATGAACACCATGTTTGGAATCAGTACGAAAAAAGGCATTCAGATGATGCATACTTTATGTAAATGTGATCTGTTCTTGTAAAGTTATATATTTATGTGTGTAGGTTGTCTGTGCTTTTTGTCTAATGCCCAAATTTTTTTTAGATTTTATCATAATACTTAACAAAGTTTGATTGAATACATAGTCAAAATGTCACGTCTGTGTCTTTACTTGTTACTGTCAGGTACATGAGGAGTAAGGTTATCCTGAGTGCTGACCAGGCTATGTGTATACTGGGGGAGAGCCCCGCCCCCGCCACACCTGGCCCCTCCCACAGCAGCACCACCGCAGATGTTAGCCTGGGTAAGTCAGCTGTAACTGTTCACCTAAGGCCGTTTTAGTAAAGTGGATGTCAAATGCTGATGTTTTTTTGGATATTATGCATTAAAAAGTTACAGTAATAAACCTCAGACTTTAACTTAGTGTTTTACCTTGAAGGTAAATATGTCAGGTAAGCATTCATTTCTGCAAACTGAGTGTACGTTGATTAACGAAGGAGAAAACAAGCATTTTTTTAAATGTATCAGTGGTGGGGAAAATTTATTGTCTCAAATCTCATCAACCTTTTCTCACATCATTTACTAATGTATTAAAAAGTGAATTGTAAGAAAATTTCTTCTGTTTTCTGATTGGTACTCTATGTTGTACAACGTCCTCCTTGTCTCACCAAGTAGCTGTGGGGGCAGGTCATGGTTCAATCTTAGCTTCTGACACAGAGTGCTCCCTTTGCAATATGAAGCTGACTGCTCATATAACAACATAGGTGAATTTCCGTAAAGATGGTCACCATTATAACATAGGCATTCAGCTCGGGTTACAGGTTAAAATCTGGTCACGTAGGAAATTTTTTTGTTTACTCTGAATGACCTAGAATTTCGTCCGTGACTAAGCTCATTTTTCGTGATTCTGTTGATCATGTGATAGTGTTTTGAGGTTTGCTTGGAAGGTAGGGTGATATCTCACTGGAAAAATCTAAGTTTCAGCACCAAATATAATATTTTATGCCATTAATTTATCTCTCAAAACATATATACATATTTTTTTGACGAAATATTAGGTCAGTTACAGTATTTGCCAAAGGCCCGTGGTTTGCTCGGACACTCCATTTGTCTCCGCCTGTGAAACTTACCACCTGAGCACTTGACCGTCTATTCTTTAGATTTTAAAGGCTGTAAGAACTAATGAATTAATCAACCACAGAGTAACAAACCATTCTCCAGAGTGAAGACGCTGTATTTCTGGATAGAGCTGAGTTTCTTTTAGATTGGGACCATATTCTCTTTGACTAGCAAGAGCTCAATAAAAGAAAAAACAAAAAAAGCAAAGATTTCCAGATTAGTACACACTTAGATTGTTTTGATCTTTCCCACCAGACAATCTTGTTGAGGGCAAACGTCGTACTAGAAGCGCTGTGGCTCCTGCAGCAAAGGGGAAAGGTCCAGCATCCAAGAAGTCAAGTTCAACTGCCAAGAGCTCAAAGACGGCTGCTAAGAGCTCAAAGACAGCTGCTAAGAGCTCAAAGTCAGCTGCTAAGGGTTCAAAATCAACAGGCTCAGGGATCAAGCGAAAATTACCTGCATTTGAACCCTCGCAGACGAGCACACCAACCCCAACTCAGAGCGGGCGGAAAACAAGACTAGGTCCTTGTCTCTTTGAAAGTTTGCTAAAAATGAAATGTGATATGTGCAGCTGGGAATGATGGGAAGGTTTACTGTGTTGACTTCAGATCCTACTTTATTACTTCTTTAATGAAGATGTATTGAGCGGTTAGTAATTTGCAGAAATTAAATATAAGAAAATGTCAAAAAGTGAAAATAAAATCGGTGTTTGTGAAATATGGTGTCTTGTTAAGTACAGGTAAATTGATGTGATTGTTATTACTAAAAAAATGGTGACACAAGTCATTTCACTTAGATTGCCACGATATGGCTGAAAAATTGCTGATGTGATGTTAGGCTATTCGTTTGTTTAACTTACAACTTTTATTTTGTGTGACCGTTACAGTTGCCTCCCCGACTCCCAGACAACTAGGAGGAGCTGTGGATTCACCCAAGACTGTGTCCAGGTCTTCTCGGCGGATTAGAACAGGTCTGTTGTGTTCTTTGGGATGAATTGCGCATGCAGTAATGTCATTGTGGCCATTTTCAGCTATTCCTCCTACAGTTTTTGTCCGAAATGAACTAAACTTGGATCAAGTGTAGACAACATCAAGATACATAATGAGTAGCATTGATTTTCCATTTCAATATCTGCTGTCTGTCTGTCAGTCTGTCTATTTATTCAAAATATGTTAACATTTTCAAAAAGCTACTTCTCCTACAGTTTTTGTCTGATTTCAATGAAACATAGTTCAAGAGTAGACTGCATCAAGGTATATAATTCGTGATATCGATTTTCCATTTCGGTGATCATTTGTCCATCTGCCCGTGCATGTTAACATTTCCTTTAAAACGCTAATACTCTTACAGTTTTTGTACAATTTCAACAAAACTTAGTAAAGGGTTAGACTACAGCAAGATACATGATTCGTAGTATTGATTTTCAATTTCAATGATTGGTTGTCGGTAATACATCTTGTAAGTTAGGTAAAAGTGACGTCACGTCTAAATACTGCTTAAAATAAACAAACCAACACACTGTCTGGTGCTCCATGATGTCAGGATTACAAATCTGCAAGAATTATATTTGTACATTGTATAGTTTTCAAGTTTTTATTAAGAAACCAACAAAAATTTGTCAAAACTCTCACATTTTAATAACATAGTAGGAGCTTTCTGCAACACTTCATCAAAGCCTTAACAATGGTTTGACTGGTGTCAAAGGCACAGTTTCTCCCTACCTGTGGCCCAGTCCTGGTATCTATTTATTTTCTTTCCACTGGCTTTCACCATAACCCCAGTTAACATAGTTAGCCTGCAGTTAGGTGCCAGCCATTTTTCAAAACACCTCTTTGAATGAAATGGTATGACCATGTTGTCCATGTTATAGGTACTGGACAAAGGTCTCTTTGGTCATACCTCTTTCACTGAAGGGGTGTTTTCAGTGCAGGCTTGCATTGTATGTAGCAGTCTTTACAGATTCAAATCCATTTAAATCCTGCTAGTCTTATCTCTCTTCTTTTCAAGTATCATGAAATTATTAGGCACTGCAGACTAGTCATAGCACTGCGAGGTTCAAATCCAGTCTGTTTCTTATCATTTTGACATAGAAATTTTGTCCCGCAATTTTTATTGTTCATCCTGACCTACTTTGGACGTTATATTGCCCTGAATAGAATGTGTTGACATATCATTTTCTTGCGAATGGTGTATGTGATTGAGCTGAAATTTATAACACAGGTAGATCACATTGTGGAAAGTTAACTGTTCAAAAATCGTATTCATGTCTTTAAAACTGTGGAAATGCACTGAATACTAAACTATGCTACCCGATGTAGTTTGATATCCTGGGCACAGATCAGATCTTATTTATTTCTTGCGATGTATACTTTTGACACAAATTACGACAAAAGTTGGAAAAAGTGTATTTTTCCGGTTATTTGAAGGTGACATGACAGAAAACCGTTACAGCTGTTATGCTGAAATTTGCAGAGTGCGAAAGAACAGTAATTTTCCCATATTTAGTGGTCACGTGATAGGAAATCGTCATAGTTGTAAAGCTGAAAATGGCTGAGTGCAGTTTACCATGAGAATGGAAATCATTCTCGCTACACTGTGTTCTTTATGTTGATTGTTTTGAGCTATGAGCAAAGATCAAAGCTGCACTGCTTCCACACTGATTTATAGGGGTATGCTCATTGTATATTATACCTGGGATTCACGGGTTCAAGTCCAGTTCATTCTTTTTCCATTTTTTCAGTTTTTTCTCTTTTTATTACCATGAAGTTATCATTGGACTACCAGATATGGTAAATAGATAATACCTTAGACCTGGCAACATTGTTGGATGATGGCTTTAATTTTGTAATTGATAATTATGTCCCAACCAGTAGAGCTTCTGTCTCTTCAGAGACTCTGGTTATTAACAAAAAATTGAACAGCTACAAATTAAAGGTTACAAATAGGAGCCCATTTTTCATTTAAACACCTAACTTTCTGGTATGCATGTTTAAAAAAAAATAAATTGAAATTGTCTATCTGTATGTTAGGCTTCTGTGTCATTTTATGGCTTAGATGTACTAAATAAAGGCATTGAGTATTGAAGCTTAAAGAATACATACAGGCTTTAATAAGTCGCTGTGATGTATCATAAGTAGGCACTGATTAGTCATGTTATTAAAACTTTGTCTATCAGGATGTCTTGATTTTGCGTCAGTTTGTTGAAGAGATGCGCTTTATACACAGTGAAAGAAGAGGCATGTTGTTGAAACTTTTCAGTCAGGATGTTTTCATTCTATAGTCTTTTGTTGCAGTGATGTAGACTTTGAGGTTAAATTAAATATATGTTTCCTTCCCAGAATTATTTGATGATGCTAAGGGGCCCCTGCCGACTGACCGGTACATGTTTGATGGTATGGTTTTTCTGCTGACCCATGTGGACAAGACCCTGGAACAGCGTAGAGAGGAGAGACACCTGCTGATAGAGTCCTCGTTTGAGGGATCCACCGATGAAAGCGCCATTGAAGGTGAATATAGCAGGAAATGTTCCAGATTGTTCCACAGTTCTAGTGGCCTTAGTGCCTAGGAGTGGTTGGTAACATTTTTACATGGAGGGCTCTTTAGATGATCTCATTGGCCGAGGGGGTTAGCACGGCAGCACAACGTAAGGACCCACGTGCCTCTCACCGATTCGGTCGCTATGAGCTCAAGTTCAGCGCATGTTGGCGTCCTCTCTGGCGGTTAGTGGAAAGGTCTACCAGCACCTTACGAGTGGTCGTGGGTTTCCTGCGGGCTCTGTCCGGTTTCCTTCCACCATAATACTGGCCAACAGGGTATAATACAAATATTCTGGAGTACACCAATCAAATAAATAAATAAATGGTCTCACGGGAGATGACCTGTCTTCCACTTACTTACATAGTCACTGGTCTTTAAATATTATTTAACATTAAACAACCAGCAATTAATTGATTAATAAATTGTTAAATCTGATGGCGATGTGAATTGATGGGCCTCTCTCTATTTTGTACAGTGCTAATGGTTGAAGTGAATTCTGTATCTTGTGTTACAGATGAGGTGGTGGTACCGTTTGATAAATTGCATTTGAAAGCTCAAATAACAGCTGGTGGAGGAGTCATTCTGGAAGAGTTTGATTTGAATCAGGTAAATTGTAAACAGTTTTTTTTCCTGGTCTTATTAAAAATCTGTCATGGGCATTTAAAACACTCCATTGAGCAGTAAAGGAAGAATCTTCCATCAGTGAATCTCTGGTGTTTTCACGGGGGATTGATGAAATATATAATAATAATAATAATAATAATCACTTTATTTTCTGGGAGTAATACAGCTCAGTCAGTATATTTTTTATCTTCTCTGAGGCCCTCCACAAACACACATTTGTAAACATTGACACAATACATGTATACTAATTGAACTGAAATGAAAACTGAATGAAATCCAAAAGATATAATATTTAAACAAGTATATGTTAAAATGGGCTATGGAAATTGGTAACTATGTACAAGGCAGGCTACTGTAAAACTTCAATCTTTTTAACCATTAATACCACTGTTAAAGGCTGTTGAATGTATACAGTTATTGTGAAAATGAAGCCACAAACAATTTTATATTTTCATGAACTTTTTCCAACACCCTCTTCACTGTTTAAAAAGTAATTATATTCACCCAGATTTTAAGAAAAACATAATTACAGCCCACAGCCAGAGAAAAAAAAGTTCTGAATTTTTATTTCTATTATAAATATGTATTTTATGGTATTAGTTTATGCCTCTAGTCCTGAAGATAATCAGAGAAACTATAGATCAAAACACTAATGTTTAATATCACATTATGTCAAGTCTTTGCTAAACATTATATCCATATTTTATTTTCATGTTTCTATAAGTCTTTTATTTAAAGTGTAAGACAGGTGGTCGTTTTTCTTTCCGTCATGCTGAAGCATACTAACTGCTCTAGTGTTACTTGATTGTGCAGATGTCCCGGGCAGGGGGGTGTTTTCTGGTATCAGATAGTTACCAGAGAACTGTGAAGTACTTACTGTGTCTGGCAGCTGGGGTCACCTGTGTGTCACATGTCTGGATCAGAGACTCCTGCAAACAGGTGAGTCAAGTCTGTGAACAGGTGAGCAAATCCTGTCAGTAGGTGAGTGAAGTGTGTCAACAGGTGAGGAAATTCTGTTAGATGAGTGAAGTCTGTCCACAGGTGAGTAGTCTGTGGATGGATGAGGGATGAGTTGTCTGTTAACAAGGGAGCAAATCCTGTCAGCAGATGAGCAGACCCTCTCAATATGTGAGCAAAGTCTATCAGAACAGGTGAGGAAATTCTGTCAACAGGTGAGGAAATATTATCAACATTGGACGAAATGTTATCAATAGGTGAGGAAATGTTATCAACAGGGAAGGAAATGTTATCAACAGGGGATAATTATGTCAGCATTAGAAACATGAAAAATTTGGTCAACATGGGAGTCCTTTCAACAGCTGTGGTTGCAGGGATGAAGATCTCTAGACATTCTGCTAAGCGCGTGGGGACTAATTTAAGAAAGTCTTTGTTGTGTAGTACAAAGTTATTACATGCACTTAAATCTTGTAACTCCTTAATGCGTTTGTCTTTAAGGGGAGGCTACTGGATCCAGTGTCGTATATGTTACCAGCAGGACTGAACATAAAAGCTAGGAAAATCATGGAGTGGTAAGATTATCGAAACATTATGCATATAGGTTCTTTGCAGAAGAATTGTTTTTGCTTATTAATAAATGTGTTTTCTAAATTTCATATAAAGAATCATGCTACATTCTATTTCTGTATAAGGTCTCAACCTGTTTTTCAGACTTAGTTTCCTAACGATCTGTCATTCTGGATTAAAACTCGGTGCATAGCTTCACCAAGTAAAAGATCAGGTTTGAGTTTTGCACGGTTTCATGTTTTTTCATGAGAAAAATGTCTGTTTTATCCATCCCAAAAGGGACATACAAGTGTAACTCTTCGGGATAAGGATGGACTGATTCATGAACTGTTTAACTTTTTCCTGTGGCTGACTTTACCCTATGAATTCTGTCAAACAGCAGTAAGAGGAATTCTCTGGCCGGCATGGCAGTGAGCGTGGTGTCATTGTCGGCAGATTTCAGAGACGCCTGGGTCTCTATTCTGCAGACTGCTGGCTGTGTTGTCACCTCACAACTCTCCTCGGAGGTCACTGTTGGTAAGTACATGTACGAGCTCCCCTCCTCCAATAAATCTCAGGATTTAGTAACTTAGCTGACGAATGCTTTTCACCATTTATTTGATAATCCTTCTGATTTAGAGTTGCTCAGTTAGTGTTAAATTTTTGGTGTTGTTCCTGAGCTTTGGTTTGAACTTAAACACTGATTTGGAATTGTCTTGGTAAGATATGTCACAGGTTTTGGAAGAGCAAACTCTATTGAAGCTAAATCTAAGGCTGATTAGTAGAAGACAGCTTCAGGATCCAGGAGCCAGATAATGGAAGACAATTAATATGAGGTTTAGGCAGAGAATTAATGTGAAGTTCAGGCAGACAGTTAACGTGACGTTCAAGCACTGGGTTAATATGAGGTTTTGGCAGATAATTAACATGAGGTCCAGGCAGACAGTTAATATGAGGTTTAGGCAAAGAATTGATATGAGGTTTCGGCATACAATTAATATGTGGTTTACTGAGAATTAACATGAGGTCCAGGCAGACAATTAACATGAGGTTTAAGGAGACAATTAATATAAGTTTTAGGCAGACAGTTAACATTAGGTTTAGACAGACAGTTAATATATACTTTAGGCAGGCAATTGATGTGATTTTTAGGCAAACAATTATTATGAGGTGTAGGCAGACAGTTAATATGAGGTTTAGGAAGGCAATTAACATGAGGTTCAGGCAGACAATTAAGAGCAAACTCTAAAAAAAAAAACAACTCTGAACTCTAGCAAACTCTTAAGTTAAAACTAAGGCTGACTAGTGTAAAACAGCTTCATGATCCAAGAGCCAGATAATGGAAGACAATATGAGATTTAGGCAGAGAATTAATATGAGGGTTTGGCATACAATTAATATGAGGTTTAGGCAGACAATTAACATGGGTCCAGGCAGACAATTAACATGGGTCCAGGCAGACAGTTAACATGAGGTTGAGGTAGACAATTAATATATGCTTATGCCAGACAATTAATATGAATTTTAGGGTTACAGTTAACATAAGGACCAGGCAGACAATATGAGGTTTAAGGAGACAATTAATATGAGGTTTAGGCAGATAATTAATATGAAGTCCAGACAGATGGTTAACATGAGGTTCAGACAAGCAATTAATATAAGGTTTAGGCAGACATTTTTTCCTGTTTCTCTCAAGTTCAGTCTAAAGCACCGTTGTAAAAGTCTAATAATACACATGGGAAAATCAAGGCTTTTCAAAATTTTCATTCATGGAAAGGAAAGGATATAAGTGTATTGATTTGTTAAATTCCCAGGTGTTAATGAACTACTTTGTGTATTTCTGTTGTGGCACAGATAAAGACTTGGGTGTTGTCGTGACTGATTCGACGTGTCCCAAGAGTTTTATAATCAAATCCGAAACAGTGGGTGTGCCTGTGGTGTCCACTGAATGGGTTATACAGTGCTTGATACGAGGGGAGTTTGTGGACACTAAATCTCATCCACGATACCAGCCTCATTATTTGGACAGGTGATGATATGGTGAATGGATAGCTTCATGACAGGAAGATGTGATGATTTCAACTTTCATGCAAATATATATGTGGCAAAGCACCCAGTCCTTACACATAACTGATATATTGCTGAAATGTGATATTAACTTACACGGAGACCTGCTAATACACGTAGCTTCAGGAATGCATAAGTTTCATTTCATAGATATTTCTTTCATGTCAGGCTGATTACATCGGTATTTGTCCATGCATAACTGAAATATGGATGTTTTTCAAATTCTCAATATCTGAGTGGTGGATCGTGTAAGCATTATGTAAATATCGCCATCACCTGTTGTGTGTAGAGGTGTGACAGTTTTAGATGGATTCGATTAGGAACAGAGTAACTTTATTTCTTTTTTACACTATTGTGTAATTTCCTCAAATAATGTCTGTGTGTACTTATAAAATATTTACAGATCTTTAAAAAGAGTCATTATTTGATTGTGCATGACAGGGTTGACAAGATTGAGATGAAAGATATGTAATTCTATTTCGCATGTAGTTCATTTTTAAGTTGAATTTAGCTGTTTTGATTGAATGTATGTCATCGTTGATTTTATGAGTTTTTAGTGTATGCTCAGAATTCTGGAGTATGACTTTAACTTTTATGCTCATTTTACCACTTTAGAATGATAACAGGTGTATCCTTACCTGTACATGAGTTTTAACTGGAAATGTGAAGCATTAGTTATTCACAAACATGTTGTTTGATTTCTTGTTCTTTGTACATTTTTATGTATTGGACTCATTAGATTTTCGTGTTAAATTCTATAAGTGGATAAAGAGTGTCTCATTCCAATGTTGTGATGTTACAAAAATTTTAAGGATGTCACATTGTGACAAAACGCTACCAGTTTAACACTCACTGACACCCACTATACTGTAACTATGGAGATGACCACTATATTTGCAATATAACTAAGTATTGGTTTTCACTTTTATATCCAGGATCACTGAAAAAAGGCTTTGTCATTGTGAAAAAGTAATCTGATGTGTACCATGTCATCATTCATTCAGTGCACTTGTGTGTACCATGTCATCGCTCATTCAGCGCACATCCTTGTATCGTCATCATTCATTCAGTGCACGAGTGTATCATGTCATTCACGTAGTGCACATGCCTTCATGTCATTCATTTAGTGCACATGTGTGTACCATGTCATCATTCATTTAGGGCCTTGGTGGCTGAGGGTGTTAGCGCCCCAGCGTGGCGTTATGACCCTGTGCCTCTCACCCTTGAGGTCGCTGTAAGTTCGTCCAGCTCATGCTGGCTTCCCCTCCGGCTGTACGTGGGAAGGCCCACCAACAGCCTGCTGATGGTCGTGGGTTTCCCCTGGGCTCTGTACCGTTTCATCCCACCATAATGCTGGTCGCCGTCGTATAAGTGAAATATTCTCGAGTGTGGCGTAAAACACCAATCAAATAAAGAAATAAATAAATATACACCAATGAAATGGATAAGTAAATAAATCATCATTCATTCAGTGCACTTTTGTGTGCCGTGTCATCTTTCATTCAGTGCACTTGTGTGTACCATGTCGTCATGCATTCAGTGCATGTGTGTACCATGTCATTCATTCATTGCACGTGTGTGGCATGTCATCATTCATTCAGTGCATGTGTGTACCATATGATTCATTCAATGCACGTATGTGTGCAGTCATTCATTCAGTGGATGTGTGTACCATTTCATCATTCATTCAGTGCATGTGTGTACCATATGATCCATTCAATGCACGTATGTGTGCAAGGTCATCATTCAATCAGTGCACGTGTATACCATGTCATTATCCATTCGGTGGACATGCGTGTATCATGTCATCATTCATTCAGTGCAGGTTTTTACCATATTATCAATCATTTCACATGCGTCTATCATGTCGTCATTCAGTCTGTGCCCATGTGTGTACCATCTCATTTTTCATTCAGTGTACGTGTGTGTGTACCATGTCATTAATCATTGCACATGCGTGTACCATGTCATTATTCATTCATTAACACATGGCTAAGTTGCAGGATATCGCTGGTTTAAAAAATCCTGATTCTAGTCAAGATGTTTTGTTAATTTACCCAGGTGCATGTCCCAATTTGGCCATGTAACGTAGTTCTTACAAAATCTTAGTGGATGTAATTTTAATTTTACTGTTCTAAATATTTAACCATACCCCATCTGAAGAAGAAAACTTTCAGCTGATTTTTTTAATTATTCAGTAAAAATTTTCAGCATTTATTCACATACCTTTATTGTTAGTTTTATCTTTAAATTGTTGCAGGTTCCATTTTAATTATTTTATAAGTTTAAAGTTGTATTCTTTTCTTTTCATGTTTATGTACATCTAACACATATAGGTATTTAGCCTTGTTATAGCATATTCATATTTCTGATTATGGATAATGATGATATGATATATAAAGATTCTTGTTGATTCCATGTCAGTTAATATAAGTTTGTGTACCTTATTTAATAGGTAGTAATCATGGAGAGTAGCTTTAGGTGCACTAAGAAGTTCATGTCTTTTTCAAGGCTGTATAACGAGATGTCATGAGGATAGAGATGCTGAATATTTAACTACAAATGATGAATGCATGGGTAACATATGTATGATTAGCAGCAGGGAGTGTGAGCATACTAACTACTGGGAGCCGCCCCATCCCCCACAGGGAGGCCCCCAGCCCAGGTTCCTGCCCAGAGCAGAGCCTAGGGACACCTGTTCGAGTACATAAATAATTGCCAATTGTGAATGTAGGTGGACGCCTGTTGGCGTACATAAATAATTTGCAATTGTGAATGTAGGCGGACGCCTGTTTGTGTACGTAAATAATTGGCAGTTGTGTATGTACGTCGGAGCTCAAGCAGGGCCGAACCTCAGTTAGAGAACTACTACACCACCCTCTCCCCGGCGAGCCCCCCTAGCCTTATAGCATATAGGAGAGTAATAAGGATCTAAGGCTGGATACAGTGGCGCCATCTTTATGTAGACGACATTATAATGTTTAATTCTAAATCCGATATGAGTTATTGATATGATATCACTTATTCTTAACCGTTTCAACTGAATGCCATGCTCTAGATTTATTCTGTTCACCCGCACCATTTGTGCCGCAGCGGCCAGGACATTGTGTAACGTCGTCTCGACATCATTAGATCTCGGAAACATTTTTACAACGATAGTTACGCTTTTACCGACATGCTCTTCCTGCCACCCTATCCTCAAACCGGGAAGTATATGGAAGTAGATTAGGACCCAATACAATATCCAGAATGACTATGGAATTCGGGGGTAACCTGTCAGTGGGAAATTGTGTGTTGATATCGAGTTAAGATGTTGTCTCTGAACCTCCTCCGATAGTATAATCCCCTTCCGGTGATTTCATCACATGAACTTTATCTCCCTGGATCGTGTACGAGAAAAGTCGTACCACCATTAAACACCCTAGGAACAACACCGCCCGTTGCTGTTTGAACCAGGACCGGGGTCACAGCCAGATCAATGTCCCATTTTGGATCATCCAATTTACCGAGACTCCATCTGTCATTATCAGGATTATCAGATAGAACCAGGCTGAGTTTTTGGTGTGCATTCGGGGCTTCGATATTCACATCGGCGAGCTCATTAAACTTTAGTGGTTCTTTGGATCTCTCAAACAGCACCTTCTTTTGTGAATAAAAACCTTGCCGGAATTGGAAGGCGTAAATCCGTCTATCCACCCCTTGCCGCTCAAAACCATCGACATCTGCCAGGTCCGATAAAGCTATGTCAGTGCAATAAAGGCCCATTGAATCCATCACGCTGGCAAATGTGTAAAGTTACGCTTAAGTATGCTGTATCTATAGGTTGGTCACAATTGTTTAACAGCTCTACAGTAAGCCCCGATACGAAGCCAGCCAACAGTCTTTGGTATTGTGGATTGGCAAATGCCGCCGTCCTTCCGGAGTTATGTCTTCGTGGAAACCCGTAGAGCCACTTGCATTACTATTAGACACTGCAGCAATGTTTTTCGGACGCCCTCACCTCGTCTAGGTGGACAAATATTTCTTTGTGAGGCGTCATTTTGGGTATTTAGTCTCCTTCATTTATTCCACCCATGGGGTCTCTTGCGTTTGAGAATCCCAGGATATCAGCTAGATCTAACAGACTAATAACATCAGTCTTTTTGGTAAGTTCCAGCTGCACACGACCAGTACCTTCATTCAGTTTCAGTATAGCACCCAAAGGTTGGAACCCTTCTTTGTTAAGGGTACAGACGGTGTAATAGCGGCTTGGCACGGCTATCGATTCATCGTTAAAAACGAAACGTGCGTCGGCACAAATGTTCGCCAAGAATGGGTACAAGGTCATTTCGAGTAGGCCGACCTCGTGCTGACCTTCTTGATTGTCCAGACATTATGGGAGGAGCACACTGCGCCCCTGTTGAACATCGCTCAGTGTGACAAACATATTCAGAAATATGTTTGATAAGGCGTTCATTCAAGAGGAAGGTAATCAATTACCATGTCGGAGGAGTGTATTGGAGGAAAGGGATTGAGGAGCCTAGTGAAATCGTGGTGATAGATCCCAACCCGAACTACTCGCAGTTTGCTTTCGATGTAACTTTCCAAAAAGTGCTTGATCGCCACACTTTACCAAAAATCAACAGCGACACATTGGTCGAGGAATGGCACACGCAGCCCATAACCTGGTGGCAGAACCAACTCAATTTCGCCGTATGGCCCGCCAGGACCGTTTGTGGGATGTGAAAGGAAAATCACCTTATAGCAAACACTACACAACTAAGCAACTCTGTATTCCACTTCCACGTGTACTATTGAGTGCGCCGTATTCTGGAAGAGATTAAGGCACCACTTCCACAAGACGAGTCCGACCGACAACCTCTACGACCGGAGGGCATACGAGCGAATTTGCGGCGAGTTTTGGGTCCCCCCAGACACAGATTGGCGTCAAAAGAAGTGGAAACCACGGGTTAGGCGTCACGAGGACAGATACCAGAAATCGCATTACGACTACGATCCTAGCTGCATGTCATTCCAGCGAACACCGGACAAGTTTCACATCGATTTCATCTCGCAAGGCAGCGAGACCAATTAAACATGGGCCACCTTCATCCTCGACAAATCTGAAGGGTTTACCCAGGCATGCGTGGAACGCGTGAACGACACCATTCGGACTTATGTTTGGGCAATCCTTGGAGCATAGGGACACACCCGCAGGAGTATCTTGGGCACGGAGGGCACGGCATTTGACGCGCAGAAGCAGTTCGTAGAGAATGTCGAAGACGCCATACCAAGACCTGTTGATCTTCCCTCGGCCACAGAGCGGTACCAGAACGTCCTGAGGAACGCCCGCTCCAAGGTGGATTATGCGTTTGGCGTGGGTCTGTGCATGGCGCCAAGTATTATGGACCTACGAATCGGTAAAATCAGTGGCTGTAAAAACGAGATCGTCATAGCCACAGCAGACCAGAAACTCGGGGTCAGTGGAGACGTAAACTCGATAGTTCATGCGCCTTGGACAGGGGAGACAAGCATTATAAAGCCGCAGCCAGCTGCAGTACCCGTGTCAACTTTAACCGCAGTGCCAACTCCAGTAGTGAAGAATTCACCGAGAGAGCACGATGAAGAAAAACTGGCGTTAGTAATACTTAGCGTCGCCCTCGGGCTTTCACTGATCTGGTTATAATAGATATGGCCGAACTGCGGCCTAAATGATTCCGTCTATGGCGACAATCCATCGGTAATCCAGCTCACAGTCGCCGAGGAGCCAAGAGACGATGCTCCCTATAATACCTGGGAGAGAGGCTGCGGCTTTACCGGCGAGCATAGCTAGGAGCCTGCCCAGGACCCGCAGCTGCTTTTTACTCACTCCTTAACGCCACCCGTTGTCGGGTTTCGTGGAGTTGGTGCCGAGCCACCGGTTAGCGCAAGCACCAGGGTCGGCGCGATAAAACCCCCTGTTCGCGGACAAAGTCCGAAGGCGTTCGGCGAGAGTTGTGTCATGAAGAACGTGTCTGATCCGATTGATTTGCGAAGGCAGAGCATCACGGGTCGAAGAGGCAACCTCGAGGCCAGCCGCTCTTTCATCCTGAAGGGCTCGCAATCGTTCTGCAATGCGGCGCCTGGAGAACTCATCGGTAGCCTCATCAAGTTTTCTTTTTTCCAAAGGAATGAGGTCGTCCAGTGCAGTCTAGCAAGGTTGTTTGTGTGCTCCCCTCTGATGGTCTGCAATTCCGTATTAAGCCCAAGTAGCGCAAGGAGGGGTAGTGGGGGATCAACAAATGTGCTGAGAGCCTTCTCTATCTGAGGGTCAGTCAACGTGGTTTCGACTGTTGTGACCACTTCAGATTTTTCCTGTACCACTTCCTGTAGGTCTTGTATTTCCACATTATCTATTGCAGCTGCTGCTCCACCTAGGTCATCCTTAGCTTTCTGAAGAACTGTCACTACCTTTGGTGGCAGCTTGCCCGCTCCCAGTCAACAAGCCCAGGTCCATCCCGGATGAAAACCACCCCAAAAGGCTTCTCTAGTGTCGATAGCGCGAGTGGCTTGCCTGTACTTTTGCTGGTAATCTCAAAGTTGGGATAAGCCACAAGGCGTAGTCGACCATCTCTGTCCAGCTCGAAATCAGAATAATGTCTCCTCGCAGAGGGGTCACCCCATATTGTTTCTCCATGGCATCATAATAGTCATCTACGGCTGCCTGTATGATCTCACGTGCAACTGATTGTGTGTTTCCCTCTCTTTGGCTGCCATACGGCTGCTCCACTCTTGATGAGATCGAGGTCTCTTGCGTTCCCACATCGGCTCGTTCATCAATATCAAGATCATCTAGATGGTCCAATCTAAAATCATTACTTCGTCGTCCATTACATCATTATATCTGCAAGAACAATTCCTTGCTCAATAAGCATGAGTCAATTCGGACGCAAGCTCAATCCGCACTGCAGGCTCCGTGAACAGCTGGGGGCAAAACGCGCGCCGCAGTCGGTCCCTCACAAATAACCCGAGTAGGAGAGACCAGAACCAACAGCTTCTGGTTCGATTCCCCAATCTCAGCTCCCATGACGTCATTATCCCTGGAACCCCGAGATTTGCTTTCACAATCTCGCTGACCTCCACTGACGCCAACCGAACAGTGGTCCAGAACCTCGGCCGTGCTGTGGTGAAGAAGACCAAGGTCAAGATCAGCGGCAATGAGATGATGTCGATCAATGACAGAGACGTCTACCACTGCTACAGGGACTTTTAGAAGACGGCCCAGAAGAGAGAGAATGCCCAGTACCAGGGCATGGACACTTCGGTCGGCGGAAGTGCTACCAAAATCCGCCTTGGTGTAGTGAATGGCGCACTCAATGCCAACGACACTGCTATCGCAGACGCCCATGGCAACCGTTACTACGGCCCCATCGACTTTGAGTTGCTGGAGAGCCATATGCCATTCTACAGACTCGAATACGAGCTAACTTTCAACGACTACAGCCGCGTAATCCGAGCCACAGGGGACGCTGCTGTCCTGGCAGCAACCAGTTACACCATCGAGAACATCAGCCTCGAGTACGACATGGTCACCCAGTCCGAGCTCGCACGGATGATCCGTAAGCAGTACGCCGGCCGCCTAACCATACTGTAAGACCGCGTGCTCCGGCACCGAAAAATCAGCTGAGACAAGCCGCGGCCCTCCAACGGGACATCAAAGCTTTCTACAACCCCAAAATAACCAAGGTGGAGGTGACAATCGAGGGGGTCCCCAACGAGCTGTAGAGTCGAGGCCTGCGCGCCTACCAGCGGTGGGATAAGGCAAAGAAGTTCTTTGCAGCCCGCTGCAAGCACCATCCCGAAGTAGCCATGGTCACAAAAGACCTAACGCTGGCGGACGTGTCCCTTGGCGACTTTTTAACCACCAAGTACGGCCTGTGGCCGCTCCACGGACGACCACCACCTACACAGCAGCGGGCGGTGCGTCGACAACGCTAGTGAGGGGATAACCATTCAGATCACGAAAAAGGCAGAGAATGCAAGCACTTTTAACTCATAACTCCACGTGATCATGGATGCCCAGTTTTATGTTGAAGATGGCAGATTTGTCAACGCAGTCTACTAACAGCATTCTCCGAAAGGACCCCCATTCGGCTATCGTTGCGGACAGATAGGGTGTTCATTCTCGACCTGTTGAAATGGACTTAAGGCGGTGTGTTCAGTAAATCGTGATTCTGTGCCCCACTGTGCAGGACAACCAAGCCTACCAAACGCGCCCCAGGGTCTGGGGCGATTCCAGTGTCTAAGTTCTCAATTCGGGTGAGAGGCTGCATGACTACCTTAGAGCCCTCTACTCGGGAAGCCAACTCCATACATTACTGACGACTGCTCGGCAACAAAGGCGCTGACCAAAAAGAAAGCCATGCTCTCTGAGCTGTCCTTCTCAGGCTGGCACGCGCACCAAAGCGTCTGGTTGAGAAATATAACTCAATCCTGAAAGATCTATGCGAGCAGACGCGCTGGGTCGCCATCTTCCACTGCAAAGACAGGAACTCGTTTGAAGAATGCCCCCGAGAAAATGATGTGATCCCAACAAGAGAAGAACGCCCTGTGGTGCGTCAGCGTCTTCCAGAGACAAAACATTCTAAGCTAATATTGAAGACTTATTAGCCGAATTAGTACATCGTGTTGTAGTACTGCTAATCAGATGTTAAGCACTGCTAATCAGATGTCAAGCACTGCTAATCAGATGTCAAGCATTAATAGTCAGATGTAAATTTTCTATTAAACTTCTAAGGGTCTATCAAACTTTGATGACTAACAATAGGATACTACACTACCATGAGTTGCGATGAAATTATCGACGAGTTGCTGAAGAGTGATGATGACAAACCTCCAGAGCCCGATGTAGGGGGCACCAGTTTCTCATCCCAATGGCTGGGAACAGAAGACACGGATCGTACCGCATGTCTGCAAAAACAAAGAGAGGCTAGTCCGGCTTGCTGCTGGTGGACGGTGCAGACAATACCTGGGAAAAGACTTCACTCCCAAGAAAATAGACCGTATGGACTACGAAGCAATTGAAAGACTATAACCGTTATGAGATGCAGCTTGGTGAGGTTGTTACGAAGGCTCTCGGTCGAACCGCGCTGTCGTTGGCGGGATTGTTCCTACCAATTCCTCCAGAAAATCTGCCAAAACTAATTGAAGATATGGAATGTGATCCATTTGTTGAACACGCGCTTATCAGTACCACATGCGAGCTATACCACGGGTTCGGCATGTATTTAGACCCTGTTACAACAGCTTTGACTACAATGAAGCATCATCGACTTGGGCATGCATGCCCGAGAACAGAAGATGAAGATGAAGATTATGTCAGACAGCCCGAGAGTAGCATTGGTGACAGAGACTCCGCCAAATGAGACGCCATCGGCTGAGGAGCGTCAGAAGAACCTAAAAAAAGTAACCGCAAAGCGAGCAGAGGCCGCGACCAGAAAAACCAAACAGGAAAAATTGTTGGTCGAACTCAGAGAGGCCAATTCGTTGGTCGAACACAGAGGCTGATAATAATGAGAGACAGCAGCAGGACCAAAAAGATATTCAGAAGGTGCGAACACCTACTCCACTTACAACCAATTGGACTCTTTATATTGCTGGGGCTCATGGGGTGGCAGGAGTTATTTGGTGGCAACGGCACCACGCGTCACCAGAGGCACTTGAAACAACACCTTGAGAGCCACAGCAAAATGTTATTAACCAATTAGATACATACCAAGACCCTTTCCATATGAAGTGAGCATCAAACAGAAGTACCCCCAGATGGAAATATTCTTGTCAATACGATTTATCATATTGCTGTTGTCTCTGGTATTGCCGCTGGTTACGGCCGCCTAGGGAAAATAGTCACTGGAGGTGCCGCAGTAAAACTTGATTTCACCCCCCGTGATGTGGGCCTGCTTATCGCCGAAGTCGGTTTAACTATTGCCACGAATTGCTTATTAAATAAGGAATTATTCCTGCAGATATTATGAAGTAATGGCCTCGGTCGCTATGATGGTTGGAGGGGCTCTCGTAAATGCCATTGCCTTCTCGCGGAGAAACTTCCTCTTCTAAGCCCGTCGAAGCTCGAACGTCGATGCAGAGCGGATACCCCACGATAAAACTATACAACAGCTCCAGGCGGTGCATGGGGCTTGGTCCCAAGAAGAACAACGCGTCTGAACTGGATTAATAACGAATTTCGTCGACAGGGACACGCAGAGCGCACATTTTGCGATGTCGACGCCGCCATGCGCGAGTATGCTCAAGTTACGGGGAAAACTCTTAGCGTCACAAGGCCCGAACATGTCCTAAGCGATTTCAATACACCGTCGGAAGAACGCCAGATCGTCTTCATCCTCCTCGGGATGGGTGTAACTGGGCTGGTCGCCTATAAACTCGCCGAGTAATCCGATAAGACTGCGCTGAACTCTAGTAAGAGCTCCTCGCCGTAATGGCAGGCACGACATCAGTAGTGAGGCTCGAGTTATTTTTCCATACCATTTGTATATACCGCTTGGATATATCACACATGATGGGTTTGCCCGAAGAGCTATACTCCGCGATGCTAGAAGTTGACTACTGTGCCTGCCGCAACAAGATTCCTGGTCCTCTAGCCCGTGTACTGATTGATAGCGCAAATGATGCTACAGGTTGACTGTGCCTGTCGCAACAATATTCCTGGTCCTCTGGTCCATGTACTGATTGATAGCGCATGCAAGTCGCAGGATCTCTGGCGGCAGGATGAAAAGGTCGCCATGGGTTTCGCAGCACAGGTGCTGGAGGGCCCGACCAACCTCCGTGCGACGACCGGGCAGATGCCTGAGCCTTTGGCTTCCGCCTGTTGGAGGCTGATCAGGCTGCTGGAATACCTTGCTTATGGTTCCTGTCATTGCCGACAGTAAGTTGTCTATTCGCCTGACGAATACATCCTATGGCCCCAAGGGCTACTAGAAAGGCATTCCCGCCATCAAGAAACTAGCTTGTGCTGCCAAGGTTTCTGAACATGCGGCCAGGTCCTGCCTGAAGAAGCAGGCCATCTGGCAGATTTTTCTACCATCACGGCATATTCCACGGCGAAAATTTGATGTTGCTGCACCAAATGAGGTTCTTCAAACGGATCTGCTCTTTCTCCCCACGACAAGGTTTGCAAGCGCACTTACAAGTAGGCCCTTACAGTTGTCGATTTCGCCAGCCGATTCAAAGGAGCTGAGCCTTTGGGCATAAAAGAAGCCAAAGAGGTTGCAGATGCCCTGGGCGTATGTATAAGTTCGGGCCTCTGAGGTGACCTGAACTGCCGCAGGTTGATAGGCTCAGTCTACCAGCTGTTGGCGAAGCACGGGTTTTCGTTCAGGCGTGGGCGTGTTGACACCCACAGGAACCAAGGTGTTGTGGAACGCTTCAACCGTACCTTGGCTGAGCGACTATTCGGACATCAGTACGCCCAAAAGATGCGGCTCCCTTCTATTCATTCTTCTGAGTTAGTGAAAGTGTTACCCGCAGTCTTGGGGGCTTTGAACGGAGAAGTGACCCGACCCACTGGCAAGCGGCCTTTTAAGGCCATCAAGGCAAAAACTATGGCACAAAAGCTCTCCTCCACTGTTCTAGACCGTCCAGTTGGCCTTCGTGAGCAAAAGCTTGCTCGTGGGGTTGGCGCTCACTACCTGTACCAGCCCGGCGAGCTTGAGGGCGATCGCCATTGGGCGACTGATCCAGTGTGTTCCCTGGATATGTATCGGCTCGGATATCAGTCACCAACCCTGACGAGCCTGTGTTGTACTATCTGCTAGATGGCCCGCAGCGGGGTTTGTCCGCGGGGAACTTCTGATGGTGTCCCCCAACACACAGCTTCCACCGGATGGGGTCCTCAGGCGTTGAGAACCGCAACCCCTCTTTTTCGGTTACACTCCAGACAAGTCGGCCTTATGTTGTCACGGGTGTGGCCTTTGGCATTGTCCACGCGGTCGACACTAAACTGCTGGGTAACCTTTGTTTGGTAAGCACATAAGAGCTCAATACTGCAGACAGGACAGCGGTTATTTTGCTGCTCCTTGAGATGCAGGATGTGATCGACTGTCAGGTTAAACCTGAGCCCCTTGTCTCGGCCCTGGCGCTTGTAGGCCACCATTTCCTTCTGGCTGGCTTTACGCAGCTGCTGTTCTGTTGGGGGCCTGAACTCCTCACCTTCCTCCGGGGGACAGACTACCCGTTCGAGCTTGCTGAGATATTGCACTCTTGATACAAGGTAGGCAAGGTTTGACCACTGGAGGTAATCGTCGATGATCCAGACTTTTTGGTGGTCTTTGATGGTGAGACCCTGGCTTGAGTGGACTGTGAGGGCATAACGAAGTCGCCAGTCTTCGGACTGGATTGCTACCTCTATGTTGATATCGACGATGGCATTGAGTACCAGCTCTTCCCTGCTGTCCGTGCCTGGGATGGGGACTTGTATGTTTTCTTTCCAGCTTTTTTTTGGGTGATACAAGACGGGCGCCGGGGAGTTGGGAAAGTTGTCTGCTCTCCCAACCGCCGTTCGGGTAGAACCGCTGGTACCGAGTCAGTGGGTCATCGTGACGTAGTGCAGTGCTGAGATTGAGGTTCTTTTCTTGCTTCTTGTATTCGTTCTTGGGGAGCTAGGCTGCATGCTCCTGTGGCATGTATACCTTTTTTCCCTTGTCGCGTCCCTGGGCTGGGGCAACTGGAGGAAGACACGTTTCCCCTATAACTGACAATTGACACAACAGGCTTCGTTGTAGCTGCAGGCCCAGGGGGGGGGGGGGCACATACGCCTCAATCCCTTCGAGACAGCCTCCTCTGGGTCGAACCTCGAAAACATGGAGAGGTTGATGTGGGCATAGGCCAGCATAGATGCCCTTAAGTCAGCGTACTGAGGCTGGGAGCCATTGTAGTATGTGAGGATATGGCCCAGGGGGAATTTCACTAGTGCTCCGACCAGGCTGCCACTTTGGTGGGTGTCTCTGACTAGGTAGTCAAGCTCCCCTTCACCAGTCATCAGTGGTCGTGTGAGTCTTTTGCCGTCAGCCGTGCTCCCCTGTGTGAATTTACCGATCATTGAGCAGGCTAGATCTCGACTGTCGGGCAGATAGACGCCAACCTTCGTCTTGAAGGCGTTAATGGCTTCACGGACCCTAAAGGACTTCAGGAGGCTGGACTCTTTCAGGAATTCAAGGGGCGGCGTTGGGGCCCATCCATTCTCTCCGAGATGCCTCCCAAACCACGTGGGGATGACAGGATGGCAGTCTGTGAACTCCCACTCCTGGACCTCGGCGAAGCCTGTGCCGATGTCTTCGGGGAGGGGCCATTGATGGCTACACGGGCCATGCGATGGATTGGATGTCCGAAACGCTCGAAATAGGGCTTAGCTTCGCATTCTCCCTGAAAGGAGGCCGGGTAGCAGGCCTTCATGTCGATGTTGACTATGTCTCGGGTGTCGTAGCCCATCGAGTTCCAGAGGCCGCCATGGCCGTGCTCTAGGAAGGCCTTCTTGATGTCGTCGAGAAGACTGGCTGGGATCGGTCTTCTTTTCTTTCGCCACGATGCTGGCCACCTGGTTGTCGCCGAAGACTCTCTCGGCAAGTTCGGGCTCACCTAGTTCGGCGCACATCGCTTGAAGAGGGCCCCCTGTGTCCCGTAGGTTCGGCCGTCCTGTAGCACGAACTGGTTGACACGGAGTTGTCTGTCGTGGCCACCCAACAGCCAGACACCTAAGGTTTTCAGCATCTTCCGGAATAGGTTCATCAAGAATATACCCAGGCTCGTCAATCCAGTCATCCATAGTAGTCATGTTGTCAGTTGCCTATGCCTTTTGCACAGGAATGTCTAAATGGGAGTTCGAACTACAAGAAGCTGCTTAGTTGGGTATGTCGTGGACACAAGAATGTCTAAATGGGAGGTCGAACTACAAGAAGCTTATCCAGTACCAATTTGAACTGTCTTTTGGATTTCTTCTCCAGGATTATATGCTGGTGGCGAACTTTATCTGGCGCAAAGGCCCGACTAACTTCTATTTCGCTCTGAACCCCCTTCCCGCAAGACCTACAGAGCGCGGGGATTTTGCTGCCTTTGCGAATTTTGGCTAGGTGGGATTTGCAGTACTTTTGACAGCAGCTTTTCCCACAGATCTCTAGCTCACCCACTTTCAACCATGCACATTTATTACGACCCGTCATGTTGCAGTTCAATCACCACAGGTATACACACGGCAACACATAGCTTTCAAAGGACATCCAGGCCGCGGTGGGTGGGTAAAAGCAGGGCTGGTGGCCGCCCAGGGGGAATGTGGCGGCTTTGGCCTAGGTGAGCTCCTCTTTTCGAGTAGTTTTCTGAGGTTCGGTCCTGTTTGAGCTCCGACGTACATACACAATTGGCAATTATTTATGTACGCGAACGGGCGTCCCTAGACTCTGTTCTGGGTAGGAACCTGGGCTGGGGACCTCCCTGGGGAGTGGGGCGGCTCCCAATAGTTAGTATGCTCACACTCCCTGCTACTATGATTTGTTGTTACTATCGTTTATAAACAAATCTGTCAAGCCATGTCCTGGATGTGTTATATTTTAGTGCCGGTTGTGCATACAGAATAGTCCAGCTGAGTGGTTTTTACTGCTCTGCTTGGAAAGAGTACTGGGTGTCCCTTTGTCTGCCAGTACAACCACTGCACTGAGAAATTCCAACTGGAATCAGCATAGAATCACCGAGTTTTACATTTGGGCTCTCATGTGAATTGTGAGAAGTCCATCAAAATGTCACTGTGCTGGGACTCTGACGGACATTCAAGACCACTTATATTCACCCTATTTGCTGTGCATATCTGTGCCTCACGCAATGGAAGTTTCGTCAGTGATTTGCTCTATGTCACTGGTTTAACCCTGGCACTCGGGTTTGCTCAAACCATGATACCAATCACTATGGTATAAGTGAAAAGTTATTCAGTATGACGTCCAGTAAGAGTGACGTAAATAGAGAAAAACAGCTTTTGGCCTTGAAGGGGAATTTTTTTTATTCCCCTGCTGGTCATTGTTTGTGGGGTGTTAGTGACAAAAAGTTGTCGAGCATGCTCGTTTAGCCATTCACAGTCTAACAATCATTCAAGACCAGTTGTCTTCCAATCATATGATGTGCATATGTGTATGTCACATGTGGGAAAGTTTATCAGTAACTTGCCAAAGGCCGATAGTTTACCCCAGGCACTCCAGTTTTTTCCACCCATAAAACTGACTCTCACTCTTAGGATTAGGTGTGTAAAATTTGTGAGTAATTCATCAAATAACAATCAAGTAAATAAGTACAGTTAAGAGGCTTGTCCTTTAATAACTCGGGTAGTGGTTGGTTCAGTCTCTGCTTTAAATATTTGTAGTTCCCCAACATCTCCTGTCATCTTAGCTTTGGTAACAATAATCAGTCAGTGTTGATAGGAGTGCTCATTCATGAAGATCGTGCGAGATTACTTGCCTTCCAGTGTGACATGCATGCACACACAGGTCTTGCTTTGTGGGCGAGACACTGTGCGTCACATCTGAGACAGTTTATTGCTTACTTGCCAAAGGTTGGTGGATTACTCCAGAGACCAAACACTCATCTTTCCTCCACCCTTGAGACTGATTGTGTTGATACAGAGAAATATTCTGGTAAGGCACTGAACAAGAATCAATCAACTAGCAGGATGATTTAGTAAGTTGATCCTATCAATATCAGTAGCGGTACCCACCTGTTACAAACACACACCATCTTGTAGATCTGTAATCTGTTTCATTCTTCTCAGCTTAGCTTTCAGAAATACCATTTGAGAATTATTTGACGCTAAGCTGGGAATATTGCCCACTTCTCTTGGAGTGGACGGCGCTGCCATCTTAGCAGTCTAACTACTTGTCATCCACCAATACAGTACGCATATCTGTATGTCACATGTGAGAAGGCTTGTCAGTAACTTGCCAAAGGTTTGTGGTCTACTCTGGGAAATTCTGTTTCCTCCACATCCTATAAGTCACCGCCATACCAAGTGATAAGGATCAAGGAAAAGTTTTTGTGTACTGCGCTGAACAACAATCAAAGAAATACACCATGATATAATTGGAATAATGTTGCTAAACAGCAAATAAAATCCATCAATGTCTTGGTAACCTAAGTTTATGTTTTCTACTTCTGTCACATGACTATCACTACACTGGGTTGATGTAAAGCACTTTGACCTCATACATTATAACAGGAGTAAAATAATACAATAAATACCAGCAGCAAACCTTGAGTTGTCTTTACAGAGTGTTTATTTGTAAAATTATGTGATAAAATCACCTTTCTGTACAGTTTTAGTACCATTTCCACTTCATTATACACATGTTGCTTACCTGCTGCTTGCTTTTACAGAAGTACATCATTTCCACCAGAAAAATTCAACCTGACTCAGAAAAAAGTCTAAAATAGTTTAAACTATAAAAGGAAACTTAAAGTAGAGTTGTTGCCTGCTTCGTGATGTCTTCTTGGATTTTACAACTTTCATATAAACAGCAGAGTAAATCGGGTACAAAAAGTCTATGAACCCACAACATCTGACTTGATTTCACTGGGTAATCGAAGGCTTGAGAACCATTTGTTATGTGAATGGGTTGAAATGCATAGAATTCATCTGGTCAAATGAAATCCAGTACATTCAGTTTGCTCATCACTGTTAGATACATTCTATCTAAGAATCTCTTAAAGACAAAGTATAGACATGCTTTTTTTCTGGGTCAAAAAATCATCAAGTCAATTGGCAATTGATCTGTTTTGGTTTTTCAGTGAACGTGGAAAATTAATATTTAATGAAATCAGTTATAAACTTGATGCTGTAACAGTCCAATGAGAAATTCAAAGTAAATATAAAATGTTTTTAACCTATGTTTTGTGTAAATTTAGCATCAAATGGAAGTCTTTCACTCAACCTTTAAGAGATTTTCTTCTTCTAAACCATCTGAGTCGTGTGATTAGATTTGGAACTGGGGTTTTACATACACATATACAGTTTTTCACATAATTTTTAGGCCACACCCCTAACCCAGAGGCGTCCCACACTATAATAAATGAATATGCATAAGCCGGTAATGTCATTTGAGTCACGTGTATGTAGCACTGGAAAATATTTTACCGGGCTTAACCTGAGATGTTGTGAAGTCACATTCACACACCACTACGAGAAACATTTTGTGAATGAAAAAAAGGTAGCACATTTCACACATTTTTGCAGCATACTTCATGATCGAATTAAATCATTGCAGCACTTGAAAGAGCAAATCTCACCGAAAAAAAAACTTGTTTTTGGAATGCTGACAATTATTTATTGTGGATGTAAAAACTGTACTTTTTTGTCCAAGATTTTTGGTAGACACAAACAAATAGCACTATAAAGTTTCAGAATGGTCTCAAAATATCACTCCCAAATCACACCAGTTAATCACACGGCACTTGACTTGATTGCATGGACGGACATTCATCAGCATACAAGTACATTCACAACACAATAACACATTCTAACACATTGTCATCTGCCAATCACACAAGCACACATACATAAATAACACCTTCTGCTTCACATTTCTGCATAAAGTGTCCTTATTAAATTATAACACAGTGCATTCAAAAACTCAAGCTCAGACCAATCACACTTTTGCCATATCTTCTACACTGAAAATCAACACTGGCAAAATCTCCACAGCTGTTTAAATGTCTCTAAAACGAATAGCATTTAAACACCAAACTTTCCTCAGCAAACTTTCCTAAGCACCAACTTGACGTCTTTATTTTTGTCCAGTTTCAGAAAGCTAGTTCGGAACACTTTCTGGATTTGCTTGAACTTGTCAGCATCAAAGACAGAGCGGGCCGTGTTACTCAGCTCAAATGGTTCTGAAAGGGACATAGAAAACACAAATGAAAACATTATACATTTTTATTGGCAATATGTGTGGGGGGTTAATTTATTTAATTTGAATGTTATTCTGTTGCAAAACAAGCAGTCACAATCAATTACTGTATCAACCAGGCTCGAAATACTTCTGCAAAACTACATGCACACTGTGTACTCATATTTCACAAGTACATGCACCAGAAGAAACTTACGTGCACAAATTATTTATGTATGTTAAATAAATGCAAATTTGAAGGTGAAATATCTTTTTCATACACCCTGTGCCCTTTACTCAAAAGTAAAGCACTTTCTACCCTTTATTTTTTTCTCAATTTCTGGAACTGGTAAACTTTTAAATTAAAAACATTGCACTTGATGTTTATTGAGGGCGTAATAGATCATTTCCTGCTAAAATCACTTTCCCAGCTGGTCATTTCCATACCCTGTACATTAATCCTCAACAGCTTCACCCAAGAGATATTTCAAGAAATACATGGATGAGCAGTTTTGGACTTGTGCACTTTCACTAATGACACAGAGTGTTTATGGAAAGTTTTGGAAAGTGGATCTATATAGATATCTGTTCAGGGTCCTAAAATGTAATTTCTCCTGTAAGAAAATATACTACAAAATAATAATTTGCAAAATTATTTCATTTAAATGCAGCCATATGACCTATACATTGGAGTAAGATAGTATGAGAGGAAGAACCAGGCATTCTGCGCAATCATTAAAGTTCAAGTATCATCATTTAATTCATTAAAGAAAAATTAAATTTACAGGTAGAAAGATTTAATGTTTCAAGGGAGGTAACTTTATTTACAGACTTAATACCATCTACATTTGTCTCCCCGGATGATTTTTTTTCATGTAAAAATGGAGACTGTAAAAATCATTGTAAAATATGCTGTGTTTTTTGGCCAGTATAGGACAGAAATGATTTTTCAGGCATTACTAGTATCATATGTAAGTCAGCTGACAAGAATGGATGTTTTTTTTCATGTAAAAATGGAAACCATAAAAATCATTGTAAAATATGCTGTGTTTTTTGGCCAGTAGAAGGACAGAAATGATTTTTCCGGCATTATCTTATGCAAGTCAGCTTACAAGAATGTCTAGACCTCCTTTGTGGATTTCAGTTAAGTCACAATGTTGTTGTTGTTTCACGAAGATGAGGCCATGTGAAATCAAAGTGAAATGTTAACGTCTACACATTTTAACTTATTGCATATTCAGCAGGTGGGGGAATAACAATACCTTAAGTTTTCACTTTTCTCAGAAACGATTGTTTTCATCAGAAAAATAACTGAAATACGCAACAAACTGAAACCTCTTGCTAGCTTCCTCTACCAACATGCACATGTATTTAGATTTGAAAAGTCTGTGATCCAACCAGTTGCTCTTTTGTAATGGAGGTAATTTACTTCACCATCTCCAAAACATTTGGCAAATGTCAACTGTGCAGGAGTCTGTTAATCAAATCTGTTTCTAAAGGAAAACGTTTCTTGCTCTGAATGATATTAAGACTGCAATGCTGCTGGACAACAATTACTTACTGCTTTCTGCCTCAAAATATTTGGGTGCACATCACATAAAAAAGTTGAGTACATTGGTCATTTTTCATGTGCATACATGCATGTATGCATGCTTTATTTCAAGCCTTGATCAATGCCCCTGAATCCTAACAAGCCATCATTAAAAATATGTCTGCTGCCGGCAACCCTACTGACCTCCCAAAAAAGGGCCCTACTGTAAAGTTTTTATTTAGCTTGCGATGGAATTTTCTTTTTTATTTTTCTCTCCCTGTTAAGTTCTTGAACATCATTAGCCCCCTAACCGTCACACTAGCCTCTATCCTACACACTGGCCCCTAACCTTCACAATGGCCCTTAACCGTCACACTGGCCTCCAAACTTCACACCGGCCCATAACCTTCACACTGGCCTCCAACCTTCACGCTGGTCCCCAACTTTCACACAAGCCACTAAACTTCACACTGACGCCTAACCTTCACATTAACCTCTAACCTTCGCACTGGCCCCTAACCTTCACACTGGCCTCCAACCTTCACACTGGCCCCTAACCTTCACACTGGCCTCCAACCTTCACACTGGCCCCTAACCTTCACATTGCCCTCCAACCTTCACACTGGCTCCTAACCTTCATATTGGTCTTTAACCTTCACACTGGCCCCAAACCTTCACACTAGCCTGTAAACTTCATACTGCCCGCTAACCTTCCCTCTAGCCTCCAACCTTCACATTATCCTCTAACGTTCACAATCTAACCTTCACATTGTCCCTAACCTTCACACTGACCCCTAACCTTCACACTTGAACCTAAAGTTCACACTGGTCAATAACCTTCACACTGGCCCCTAGCCTTCACATCAACCTTTAACCTTCACACTGGCCCCTAACCTTCACACTGGCCTCCAACCTTCACATTGGTCTCTAACCTTCACACTGGCCCCTAACTTTCACATTCACCCCTAATCTTCACACTGGCCTCTTAATATAACACTAGCCTGGAACCTTTTCTCTAACCTCTAACCTTAACACTAGACTTTTACCTTCGTTGAAGCCTTCACACTTGCCTGTAACCCTCACACTAGCCACTAACCTTTACACACAGCTGTAACCTTCACTTGCCTGTAACCTTCACCCTTGCCTGTAACCAATGGATTAGCCACAAACCTTCACACATGCCTGTAACCTTCACATTGGCCTCCAACCTTCACACTAGCCTCTAACCTTTATGTTAGTCATTAACCTTCATACTTGCCTCTAACCTTCACACTAGTCTGTAAAATACCCTCTTAACTTCACTATAGCCTTTAACTTTCACAACAGCCTCTAACCTTCACACTACCCTCTAACCTTCACTCTACTAACTAACCTTGGATACAGAGACAGCTCCATTATCTTTCGTCCAGTGTCTGTCGCTGTACCGTAGCCTCTAACCTTCACACTGCCTCTAACCTATACATTAGTCACTAACCATCACGTTAGCCACTAACCATCACGTTAGCCACTAACCTTTACATCAGCCACTAACCTTCACACTTGCCTCTCACCTTGTAAACCCTGTAAAATGCCCTCTAACCTTCACACTGGCCTGTAAAATGCGCTCTAACCTTCACAATAACCTTTAACTTTCAGAATAGCCTCTAACCTTCAGACTACTTAACTTACCTTCGATACAGAGACAGCTCCACTGTCTCTTGTCCACTGTCTGTCGCTGTACCGCATGGATGGGAACAACTTTCCCCTGGCGCACACTTATTGCATCTCTCCTGTAACTGCACAACACAAATTTTATATCATTACACTTTTTTATTTAATTGATGCATAATCTGCTTCAGAAAGGATACATCACATTCTGCTGGGACACCCTGGTTTAAGGCATGTTAAGGTTGAGAAATCAGTTCAGAAAAAACTCATCTACAGTGTGCTATTCTGTATGAAAACTCCCACATATCATATCAATGAGGCTTGAATGATCTCGCTTACAGATGGCCGGATGATACTTACTCAAATGTGAAGGTGAAGTACTCCAGGAAGCCGAGAAAGAGTTCTCCCACGGACAGGTCGTTTGGAGATTGGTGGTTTAAGGTGACTGGTCTCAGTGTACAAACATCGCTTTTAGGGTTGAACTCGCTCTGATCAACAAGACAAGGTCAAAGGTCAGATATCACGCTTACTGAATTTTATTGACAAATTGACAATACATACATATATGATGTAATCATCTGTGCTGAATACACACTCCTATGTATATGTACTTTGTCTTTTTAACAGATAACACAGACAACATTCCAGACAAACATTTCAACGTATTCTGAAACTATATTCTAGACAAATGTTCCAACACACTTTATCAGACAAACACTCCAACACATTTTATCAGACAAACACTTTATCAGACAAACACTCCAACACACTTTATCAGACAAACACTCCAACACACTGTATCAGACAAACACTCCAACACACTTTATCAGACAAACACTCCAACATACTTTGGCAGGCAACACTTCATGCAAACTAGACAGACTTACAGGGAATCGTACTTGTAACGACGGCAAGACTGGAGGAGTGCAACCACCTGAAACATGTTACAGGACACCAACTGACTGTCACAAAATTCACTGCTGCTGGCAAAAAGGTACGTATCTACTTGCTTATCTTTACCGTCCAATAACAAAAGCTCAAACACAAGTCCACTGGTGTTTGGAACAAGGCATTATCCCGACATAATCCCAATATCTTGATATATTACAAAAATTCTGATTGCATAACACATTTGTCTCACATAAAACATATTCGGCGTCTTGTTATCTGCAACATGCAGCTTTTTGTTGGTTGGTCAAATTTTTGATCTTCTGTCGTTAAACACATCCTGGTTGGTCAGTTTTCGACATTCTATTACGGAGATTCAAGTTTCTGCAGGATGTTGCAACCATTGTGAATGTGCCAATGTTAACTGGTATGATCCAAAAGTAAGCGTCTGATTTGACTCTCAAATACTCGCTCCAAGTTACGAGAGGCTTTATGAAATAGACTTCAGATCTATAATTTTAGTCAGCTGTGATTTTTGAGTGATTTTTAGCCTTTGGGTGTTCCCATTATGTTTAGCGTACTCACACTGCAGGTAATGTATCAACATCAGTGCAAAGGAATAGCTGGAGATAGTCATATTCCTTGCGTCGTTGATGTTCTGGCATCGTGCCCAGTACTTGATGAACAAACCCAGCGGCCGCACTCTCCAGTCCACTGAGGGCAAAATGAACGAAGGAATGATTAGGCCTTAAGGCCACTTAAACACTGCAGCTGGAGACCATGATCATGTAATTACCTATGTGGTATTTCCTTTACTACTCTGATCCTTGTACTTAATGTAACATATTTCAAATGGCAGATCCTACGATAACCATATTATTACGAGAGGAAATCAGGCCGAGCCTGGGAAGAAACACATGGATGGTCATGGGTTTCCCCCAGGCTCTAGCTGCATGGTTTCCTCCTGTCATAATGATGGCCGCTGTTGAATAAGTGAAATACTCTTGAGTATGGTATGAAACTCCAATCTAACAAATAAAAAAAAAATGTTTGCCACTGTACCTAACTGGTTACCTTATTCCTTACAGAAATCTGAGAAAAATTACTGTAGCTGGATGTGAACTCCATACTCTTGTGGACTCTTGTGGTCATGAGTGACTTCGCTTAACCACACAGATAACATGAGCCATGAAGTAAGGCTAACACAGATAGGTTGCAGGCTTGACAGCATTCTGAATATGGCATGTGTTAAACATTGACACTTCAGTCAGACCCAGATGTAAACTGTTGTCAGTCACTTGGCAAATGATGCTGTTTTGTCGCTTTCTACCATATGCCATTGTGTAAGTCAAAACTTCTTGAGTTTTAACAAACAATCAAACCTCAAATCAACCTTTTCTATCAGACACGCCAACTGACTCACACACACAGCCCAGTGACTTTCTCAGGGCGTAGTGCTTCAGCAGATGACTCAAATCAACCTTTTCTATCAAACACGCCGACTGACTCACACACACAGACGAGAGTGACTTACTGAGGGTGTAATGCTTCAGCAGACGACTCAAATCAACCTTTTCTATCAGACACGCCAACTGACTCACACACAGACCAGAGTGACTTACTGAGGGCATAGTGCTTCAGGAGATGAGTGTTGCGGATCCCCACCAGGTTGTTCACATTCAGGTCGCATTCCACATCACTGCGCAAAATACAACACAGCGCATCAATGCCATGTCCTAGACACAACTGTGTGCATCAATTCTGACATTTTGTTGGCCACATTGTTGTAAAAGCGTGCTCTTGACCCATACAAGATCGTATGCCCCACCCATGCAGGATGCCCCACTTATGCAGGATGCTCCATCCATGCAGGATGCCCCACCCATGAAGACTGTCACATCCATGCAGGATGCTACACCCATGCAGGCTGTCACACCCACACTGCGGAGCCAATGATAACCATATTATGATGGCCATGGGTGTCTCTGCACAGTTTTCTACCAACATAATGATGGCCTCTGTCACTCAGTGAAATATTCCTGAGTGTGGCATAAAACTGTAGTCAAACAAATAAAAAAATGTCAGTCACTGAACCTCATCAGATACTAAACAATCTTGTTTTCAGGAATTCAAGAAAATTATTGTTTTAAATTATTGGATCTGAACTCAGTATCTTACCTCAACTAACCTTCAACACCACTTCTGTATGATGTCCCATCCAGACAAGTTGCCCATCCAGACATGAAACACCACTCAGACATGATGCCCACCGAGACATGAAATGCCACTCAGACATGATGCCCACCCAGACATGAAATGCCATTCAGACATGATGCCAACCCAGACATGAAACGCCACTCAGACATGATACCCACCCAGATATGAAACGCCACTCAGATATGATGCCAACCCAGACATGAAACGCCACTCACACATGATGCCCACCCAGACATGAAATGTCCCTCAGATATGATGTCCCACCAAGACATCAAACACCACTCAGACATGATGCCCACCCACACATGAAACGCCACTCAGACATGATGCCCACCCACACATGAAATGCCACTCAGACATGATGCCCACCAAGACATGAAATGTACCTCAGACATGATGCCCCACTCAGACATGAAACACCACTCAGAAACGATACCCAACCCAGACATGAAGTGGCACTTACTAACGATGCCTCAGCCAGACATGGCCTGTTATTTAGACATGAAACGCTACTCAGACATGATGCCAACCCAGACATGATGCCCCACCCAGACATGAAACGCCACTCAGACATAAAATGCCACAAGAGACATGATGCCCACACAGACATGAAACGTCACCCAGAAATGATGCCTCACCCACAAATGTAACGCCACTCAGAAATGATGCCCACACATTAAATCCCACTGAGACATGATGCCCCACCTACACGACACATCACTCAGAAACGATACTCCACACAGACATGAAACACTACTCAGACATGATGCCCACGCACACATGAAATGGCACTCAGACATGATGCCCCACCCACACAGCAAACGTCTCTCAGACGTGATGCCCTACCAAGACATGGTATCCCACCTAAGCACCTGGTGTCCATAATAATTCAGGTAACAATGAAATCAATCCATTACTCAAATGTGAATTGTAAGAGTTCATCCACTCGCATTTGGTTAAGGTGTATCCCACAAGGCCATTAATGACATGTCCATCCCAGCTAACCATAAACACCACTTAATTTTGCATCTACTTTTTCACCATTTAGTTTTTATGTTAAGACAAATCTGACAAAAAGTTAATATGTAAACAAGAGCCACGAACAGATCAAAGGATTGAAATTTTAAAGTTTCACTGAAGTCTGTATAAAGTCATGAGACAAAAACATGTACACTTTGTAGCTCTTCTTCTAACTCCCCTTGATTCACTGCATATTGTATGCATTTATATTCAACAGATCAAGATGAACGTAATTTAGTGGACAAAAACTTCTTATCTATGAAAAATACAAAGCCATACTGTACCTTATCTTGTCTCTGAACCTAAGAATTGGCACACGGGCGGGAATCACTTCAAGGTTTTTGACAAAAGCTGCAAATATTTGAACAGTGTTCAATATTTAATTGCCAAACTTCAATAAAAGTTATTACTTCTTCTTTAAGAATTTTTTTCACCTACACAATTAATACATTTAACATATATTCACTGTTCTTACAATCTCTGTTATATGCTGATAGCCAGGGTCACATGACAGATGTTGAACAGTTCATTGCAAACTTCAATCCCATTTAAAGTTTTAATACCACATATAACCCAAGGAGCCCACTTAATGTCAACAGCCCATTTAATGGCAAGAGCACATAAAATGCCAAGTGCACATGTAATATTAAGAGCACAAGTAACATCAAGAGCACACCTATGGCTAATAGCACATCAAATGCCAATCGTTCATTTCATGTGAAGGACTGAGCCTATTATCCAACAAACATCGTGACACAGGTAACCCGTGATGAAATCAACAGCTTTAATGTTACCAGAAACACAATAATAATAGAATGTCTACTCACAACACTTTCGTAAACTTTTCTGTAACGCATAAAGCAGGTCAATGGCTTCCTTCTTCTGTACATTCTACAGGCATAAAGCAAATGGGTCCATAAAAATTAATGGTCAAGATGACTGCTATTTGCAACTCTTCATATTTTCCACTAGTATACTTCAATTATCTTTGTAAGGCTGTTAAATAAGGGAGATAACTTCTACCAATACCTGCCAATAGCCCCTGGCCAGTTAGCTAATGGTGGTCAATACTATGGTTACACATATTGTTGTACCCACAATTCAGAGAACTCGGGTTGCACAGAAACAACTAATGAACCTGAAGTGTGCAGAGGGCATGCACAAATTTGCAGGAGCCACAAAAATTGGATGTTATATTACACTCAGGCCCCTTGTTAAGGGAATTGCCCATACAAAATACATCAAAAGTTTGGCTGACTGATTGACTGACTGACAGACTGACAGACGTAGTCAAACACATTGGTACTATTACTGATAGTTCTTTAAAATTCTTACAATTACATAATGCTGAAAAACACATGTAGTGTTTGACTATTTTCTTCTGCATGTGACAAACGTGCCTCAAACCTGAAAACAACAATGTCATTTGAATAAAATATTTCACTGAACATTCTACTGTGTTAGCACAATTTCCGATAAACACTAATCAATGTTACACTGCTTCTAGTTGACTTTGTAGTACTGACGGTGCAAAATAATCATCCATTCAGCGACGCTGTGGCTTTTCGGTTATGATTCTGGAATCATCACAGCTATTTTGAACTGGCCCTTGGCATTCCCTGATGAACACTTACATTTTTCTGAGATATCATCAAACACAAATCCATGTCGCTTTTCTTTGTTCCAAACCCACTCAAGGAGGAGCCAACTATGTACAATCCTGAATCTGAATATCACAAAATAAATAAATAAATAAATAAATAAATAAAATAAAATAAAATAAAACTGCAATAGAACTGCCGCAATATTCAGCCCTGTATATTACATGGTGCTTTAGATTACCATCTCAGCATCATATGTCCATGAATTCCCTTTCAATAGGTCCAGATATAAGGCAGTTGTAAATCAAGCTCATTATTAAATATGCAAACTGACAGAGGTCTAGATTTGAAAAACAATGACATGTAAGATTCAGCGTTATCAACTGTGTAAAACTCTGGAAATTTCTTCTTAACTTGGAAACCAGACCCAATGGTGACAAAAATGCTGACAGTTATGCAAGTTAAGCTGATTAATATGCAAATTAATGCAAGGATACACCCGAAAAGGCCAAAAAGCCCATGCATTAATAGGCCTGATTGTCATCCCCAGAAAACAACATAAATATACCATGAATAGGGTTACAGATATGGTGGTAACCAAGATGGGGACTGAGACAAATGGAGAAACAGACAGATGTGACAATACATCTTAGCCCTGAGGCTGTGGAGGGCTAACAATGGACAGTATAGATCACTGATCATATCAGTTTATCACACTGCAAGACCGACATCATGTTAATTTTATGCAAAATTTTGTAATTAGAATTTTCTTTTTCAATATTTTAAGTGAATTATGAGCAATATGAAAGAACAAATTCATTCCCTTCATGAAGGCTTCTTAAACTCACATGGGAAGACACTCTGTATAATGTTAGAGAGAGCATTTCGTAGCTGCATTTTCCGAATGCCGACAGCATCAGTTTGCTGGTTCTCCAGAAAGTACTTTATGATGGCTTTTGAGATCTGCAAAGAATAAACAATGCTATACTGTATAATATCTAGGTTTCAAATAATTACAATGTTACTTTGATACCATTTTTGTACTTTTATTTGTTTACTTATTTCAGAGGGTAAAAGGCAATTATACTCAAGACTACTTCATTACATGATGCCATTCAGTTAAATAGGTGAAGGAAACCACAGTAAACCAAAGTCAGCCTTTGATTTTTTTTCATTTTATTTTGAGTTTTACACTGTACTCCAGAATATTTCACTTACATGACGGTGGCCAGAATTGTTTTAGGAGGAAACCAGGCAGATACTTGGGCCGACCTTCTCAAGCACGGCTCGAGAGAAAGCCAGTGAGAGCATTGGTGGGAAGCTTCAGGGTCAGTGTACTGCACTAGCAAGCTAACCAACAGGCCACCCATCAGCCTTTGCCAACTGAGAAACTTTTCCTCACAAGTGATGCATAAATGTCCACCCTCTGAACGGGCCATTTCTGCATGTCATATAGGATGAACAAGAGAAGCCTCCAACAAAACCTAACTAAAGCCACTGAAATGCTAGAGGAGTGTTCAGCCTAATTTAAACTAAAACCACCACTGTAGTCTGTATCATGTCACTCTTTGTATATGATGGGAGATCTGTCTTCAGAATGGTGGGAACAGGAATGCTGGAGGTAAACTGCTAGTCTCTGGACAATTTCCCAGTAACAGAAAGGCAAATATCTTAACACTTTCCCATGACCCAGTGTACATGTAGTTACTCTACTGAGAAAAATAATAATGGAAGTTCTCTTTCAGGTTTATCAAGTTAAATCAACGGCCAATTTGATTGGATACGCTTTTATGTACATGTATACAACAAAAATGACTCTCTTACCTGTTCACATGTATCCTTATTAGAAAGACCACGCCTACTCGGGATGGGTAACTCATGACGCGGGACAAAGTTCGCCCCATTGTCATGGTAACTTTCAATTCCTCTCTGCAGAACATCTCCAGATAACGGTTGGCATGATGGCGAGTTTTGTAGCCTAAGGGAACGTCTTGATCTGTTTTTTCCATATTCATCAGACATTCTCTTTTTTTTCCCGCCAACATTTTCTTGGAAACTAGACTGCCTCCTTCAACATTTGAAAAAAACAAAGACGAAGATTCATATATCAGTCTCGATCAAAGTACATGTATGTGAAGAATAATGTTTATGTACATGTATTGGCAAGGCGGCATATTTTTTAATCGCGCCAGATGGCTCTAGGACACTGAGCCCACTTTATGTCAATACTGGATTGTAACTTAACATAACTTACAGTGTTACAATGTATCAGTTTCTACTATAAGCCTGCAAGTAGGTGCCTGGCATTTCTGAAAACCCCCTTAGGATGAAATGGTATGGCCATGTTATCCATGTAATACATATTGGAAAAAGGCTTCTTGGGTCATACCACTTTCACCAAAAGGGTGTTCTCTAAAATGGCAGACACCTATTTGCTGGTTTGTACTCTAACATCATACTGTTTTTAATGTAATGCCATTATGGTGAGCAGAGAAAGGAACATCTGAAATCATTAAAACAGCCCAGATATTGGCAAAATCATATAATAAGTAGACAAACTCTGCATAAGTACATTTATATAAAAGAAAGATTAACTAGCTAAAGCCGTTCAAACAGTTTACTCAATCAATAACAAACAATAATCAACACAAACAACTAACTTGGATCCACTTTTTGCCGAGACCACTCCTGATCCCTGCATCATATCAAGACTTCTGTCATGATCAAACTGTCCGTGCGATGGTGAGCTGAAGTCGTTTTCAAATCTGTTTTGCCCAGATTCCACACGACTGTACACTTGAGGAGGGACAGACGTATGAAAGGAATCTTCTGCCCGCCTGAACCTTCTGGATTGGAGATGGAAATCTGATGTGTAATCAGCGACTGAACCGCTGCCTTCCCTGAGAAGAGTGTCTGCTTGACTGTTCAGTTCAGAGTTAGAGTCTCTACATCTCTCTAAGCTGCTCAGTTCTGGCGTGTGACAGTGAGTTCGGTGGGAAGGGTGTGTGGGTGTCGGGGTGTTTCTTTGGCGTGGATGATGTAAAGGGGAGGGATGTATCTGCTGTAGGATGTTAGCCCGAATTTGTTCTTTTAATGTCTCTTCTTCCTCATGATGATGACGATGATGAGGATCATGATTGTAGTTGAAGACTTGAACACTGCTTGAGCTTCTAGAGCTTGCATGAGAAGCCGCCATGGGTGAGGCAGCCTTTGTGACAGTGTAGTCCGAAATCATTTGACTGCAATGGTTTCTACTCTCTTGAATAAGTCGCTGCGAAGCAGTCTGAGGTTCAACCCAGTTATGACGGGTTCGAATTTCTTGTGATGACGTGGAAGGGGAAGCCAAAAAAGAGCGAGAACCGGGAGCTGAATTTCCATAGCCATGAGTCTGTTGTGATCTCTGCTGTGTGTGTAAATGCAGTACAGGGATGTCTGAGGCATGAAAGTATCTCTGGTTCGACTGTTCTGGAGTAGAACTGGATGGGTACTGCATCACACTATGAGAGGCGCTCGCACTGACAACACCATAACCTGTATGCAGCCCTGAACCATGTTGTGGTTGTTGGTTGCTGTGAGCAGCTTCTCTGTAAACAATGGGCATCTCTGGTGAGCAATGAATGTTATTCCCACCGTGATACCCACGTGTCATCCAAGGAAACATCTCAGGGCTTTTAGGCAGAGCTTGGAAAATAAGTTGCTTTATAAATAGTAGCAGATCTGATGAAAGGCACAAATGGCAGATTCTCGGTCCTATGGCGTCATAAAGAAATATCCAGTTTTGACACATCCCTATCCATTGGCTTTTCAGGTTTGGAATGGCATGACATCACAATCTTTCAGCTGTAATGAGCAATTAACAGAAAGAGAAATCACTCACTTTTTATGCACTGTTAAAGCACATGCATTTGACAGGATTGCCATAAAGCTTTTACATAATCGCTGAAACATTGAAAAGGAGGCAGGATTTCACTGCATTAATGCAGACATGGTGAACCTTTTTAATGTTACTGTCGCACGATGCAGAACACTAAACTTCAATTGTCCCATGTATATATATATATTTGTATTATTCATAGGCAGCATAAACATAGACAATGCAATATTTAAAATCCAGGCAATGTAGGCAGAGCAAAATTTGAATTCAATGGAACAGGAAGCACATTTCTGCATGTTTTGACAGTTAAATCATAGGACTAACAGGATAAGACTTAGTCCAAAAAGCCCATCCACACTCTATCGTGGTGTATATTTAAGTACCTTTAAGTACGCTAACTTGGACATGAGAAGATATTCTAGATTTTCCGTTTATTTAACACTAAGCACACAAGTTTCTACTTTATCAACCTCTGCACTAATTCGCCAAGTTGCACTGTTATTCTTCGGCCATGTCACATGATGTAGACCGGTACCGTAGTGTAACTGTAACACGGCTTCAAAACACTAACAGGGAATGGTTACCCTTCAATCAAAATCAACCTGAGCTGAGAAGTTTAGAGAATGAATGACAAACATAGCGACCGTGCTCACAACGACGTATAAACGTGCTGAAAATATCAGGGTTTAGATAAAGACTCTAGAATTCTGTTTATGGTGTAATCCCCGTAACATGAGTTCACTGTAGACACTTACGATGTTGTCGAGTAACCACATGGAGTTACTGCCCATGTGTAATACGTCATCGAAGTCTGTGTAGGAATACGGTCAGCGAAACATGTGCACGACAGTGACGTCAACATCGAAGAAGGAACGAAATGGCGAGGAGGATGTTAGGTCGACGCTAGTTTCGGTTAGAAAATCTATTGCTGCGCGAGTGAATGTTGTTTACATACCTGACCAACCGGTAATCGAAAGTACTATGCGCCCAACAACTTGCTGACAGGATATACAGGGCTGTCAAGATGAGCGTAGACGCATATGGACCAAGTTCACAAACCCTAACTTTCTTGGACACCGAAGAGCCCGATTTGTTGGGAGCGGACACGCAGGGCTCAGAGTTTGATTTCACCGACTTCACTTTACCATCTCAGACACAGTCTCAAACCCAAGCATCTCAGCTCGACCCAGATCAAAGCCAGAGTCAGGTAGCACAATATTTAACGGTGTTTAATGGCTTACCGGAAATAAACTGCACTTGAGTACGACCACGTTGTCCGATGATTTTAATGGAAGATAACTCGTTTGCATGCAAGGTCCATTGGAGAAAACAGATCAGTGGGCCTTCCGTCCAGTCCTTCACGTAACAGCTATAAACCAGTTTAGATCGCCTCAACTGCAGAATCCAGGAAATGTGGTTGTTGTAAATAGTGCTATACTCTGATTAATATTACTGAAAATTTAAGCTTTAATCACAGGTCAAGTTTCTACTGTACATGTAAGTCATCACCAAGTAGTATCTTGATGTAATGCACCTAAAGTACTGCATACACAAGTCACACTGTATGCTGTACCAAGAGTAGGTTTAAATCGTACAGCTACTAGAAATTATCTTTGTAATAGCTATTTTCGTGAGAGACCTGTCAGCTGATTTGGAGTCGTGAAAAATAAGCCAAGTCGGCATCAAGTTCACCATGGTTGAGGCGAGACGGGTTAAGGATGACACAGTATTGTGAAATTGCACCTAATAAGTATAGTCAGTCAGAGAAACAGTTTGTGAAAAATATCTAGCATCTCTTTCAGAAGAATATTGCTTCTTGTTTGTAGTAGGCCATTTGAAAGTTCGCGCCTTCAGCCGATGGCGACACTTGGTGCCCACTTTCACTTACCATAACTGGACATAGTGGAAATGTGTGGAAGGGACTGATTTAGTGGAGAAAGTGCAATTGTTGTTGATCAGAATATCAAAAATGGCAACTGTCAATGTGACCAACATTACTAACATGAAGTAATTCTAATACAGTGAAAACACTTTGGATTTACATGGTGACTCACATTAAACAATTGGTACTCAGACTGAGGTAGCTGAAAAGTGTCAGGTATTCAGATCAATGCATATTTACCTGAGCCAAAACCTCGAGTAAGCATACCTACAAGGGGGGGTGCTTGCGCAAACTAACACTGCTAAAGACGTGATTTTATGTTATGGACAAAGCTGAGTCGTTTGGAACTCATTGGCTGTCAGAGTTTGATGCCACGGAAACCCCCAAGTAAAGGCCGACTATGCAACTACGGCAAAATCCTGTCTTCTGCTACTGATGTGGACTTGGCTTATTGAGCGGTGTTTAAATTTAAACTGACTTGCATGCTTATTTTAAGAGAAGCTTCTTGATTGGCAGTGAGATCTGCTATCACAAGGTCTGTGCCTTTATTGATTGCTGACCAACTTTTCCATTTTTCATTGTGAAAAGGGCATTCTTCAGCATCACTCTACCAAGTGATAGCAACCTAGTCTTGACAACTTTTCAGTGTTCCTGCAGTCTTAAATTGCAAAACCAGCAGAATATATCAAGCCTTCTCACAGCAATTTTTGGGGGAGAGACGGGCATGACCTTTCAGATCTTGGAGTAAATTATAAACTCAAGTTTGTCTTGATGTGTTTGAGCAACACAGTTGCCAAGGTTACTTATACGAAAAGAAACCTGTATTTACATCTCTGACAGCATTAAGGTCTGACTGGATTGTAATGTATTAAAACACCCAGTCACCAACCCAGTTGAGCTGATTCTTTAAATCTGTTCAAAACTGCCCCTGCACGTATCACTTGCATGGCCGTGACCTATGTTACACACTGAACTGCATTAAAACCTCAGATCGTTTGGTGATCAGAATTTTAAAGTTTGAAAAGTGGAAATATTTATTGAAAAACTGTCATACAATTAGTAGGTGAACATTAAATGGCCTTGAATGATGCCAAAGATCTTAAATGTACCAAAATGAGCGCTTAAACACTCCATGTAACTCAACACCAAAGCACTGCCATGAAAATTTTGACTATCATTTAAATCATACTGAATGGGGGTGTGAAAATAGTAGATAACCTGAAAGTTCGCCCATGACTGCATTGCACATTTAGCTTTATTGTGAGAGCTCTCTTGATCTTAGAAAGCCATTTTGAGGGGTGTTTGGAAGACAGGATGATGTCCTGATGCTAGAAAAAATGTAAGTTTCCAGACATAAAGTAATATTTCAGGACATTTATTTGCCTCTAAAGGGAAAATTTAAAAGGAGAAAATTTTTGGTCATTTATTGTCAGTGCCATTGAAAAGCCACTAACAGTGATTTTTTTTTTTTTTTTTTTTCATAATCAGTTGTTAGGATTAAATTCTGTCATAATACAAGATTAAAATGTGAGAACGGTAAACTTTTGTGCAATTTGGCCTGTATGATGACCCATTTTAGAAATTTATTCATACCTGTGTGAAAATTGTTTGGTTTCTTTCCTTACAGGTCAATGGATTAGACATCTCATTGCAGAATGGACTGGATAAAAACTTCAATGCAATTAACCAGGGAGTTGGGGAGTTGACATTTGAAGAAGATGAAGAAGATCAGTTTTATATGAAAGATCTCCCCAAACATGCCTGTTCGTAAGTATAACCTAACTTTTTGGCTCAAGATCTCAGAAAACGTGTGCATGTGAAGGGGAAAGTCAGCTTCATAGAAAAGAGCTTCCTAGTGAATGTGAGATGTTGGTGTATGAAAGATTTTTCCTAGACATGCTTTGCTAATTATTGAGACATCTGTTTTATGTAAATAATATTTCCATAAAGACACCAGACCCCAGGATCATGAAGCTGTTTTAGGCTGAAGTCAGACTTAATCTTAACTTCAAAACAATTTACAGCACTAAATTAGTGACTCACTTTGAGCAAGGATTTTTATATCAATAGTAACATTTGTCCTGCTTGTAGACCCTCATGACAAAAAATGAAAATAAGCATTTAAATTCATGTCAAAGTCCAGGAATAATCCCACAAGTCAAGACTAAATCGTGATCCTGGGGCCAGCTCTCATTCCTCAAGCATTTGTATTACATATTCATAAATATACCTGAAACACATCCACATACATATTCATATAATGCAAAGAAGAATGCCAAACATACATTAGAACTACACTCTGATTCAGTACACACTGATCGGTTAAAACCCCACAGACTGATGCTCAGTCAAACTCCAGGCCCACTCGTTGAAAATGTATTAACCAATAACTGTAGAATGATAAGATGGCATTTGTCATAGAAGAATGTTAGACTGATTATCACAGACTTGTTTTTACGCAACATGTAACACAATGACCCAACTTTGTCATTTTAGGTACTGTGGGGTACACGATCCAGCTAGTGTTGTCTTCTGTAACACCACCAAGAAGTGGTTCTGCAATGGGCGAGGTAACACATCTGGCAGGTAAGTCAGTGTAAAATATGTCATGACAAGACTGAATTGTTTTATTCTGGTTGTAATCTATAATTCCCTGCCTTGTTGACTGACATTTTCTTGCTAGTATATTTTTGGTAAGCCTTTCCCATCATTATTAATTATCTTAAGAGACATAGCTGGATGTGATTTAGTATGCAGCTTTATATTTTGAACTTATACTGTTTGAATTATTTATTTGGTGGGATGTTTCATGCCTTGCTCAAGAATATTTCACTTATACGACGGAGGCCATCATTATGATGGGAGGAAACGGGGCACAGTCCCGTGGGAAACCCACGACCATCCGCAGGTTGCCGGCAGACCTTCCCACGTATGGCTGGAGAATAAGCCAACATGAGCTGGACTTCACTCACAGCGACCACATTGGTGGGAGGCTTTGGGCCCTTGCGCTGCGCTAGCTTGCTTACCAGCTGGAACTTATGCTGGGTGTTTGGCTGAAAATTCCAGTTTTAAATGCATGGGTATGTTAAGCGAAATTCATAAATGTGTATTTATGTACACACTGTACGTAATGAAAGTAATCTGCATGTTCATGTGCAATTTGTACATTTGAAATTTAACTTGAGATGTTAGACTTTCTTTGAGCTTCAAGACATACAGGATATGCCATTTTCTATGTAGCCTGTAACACCTGTCATGTTTGTGATACTTCAGCCATATCATCAATCATCTGGTGAGGGCCAAAGCTAAGGAAGTGACCCTTCACAAAGATGGACCCCTGGGGGAGACAGTCTTGGAATGTTATAACTGTGGGTGTAAGAACGTTTTTTTGCTGGGCTTCATCCCCGCAAAGGCGGACTCGGTCGTGGTATTGTTGTGTCGCCAGCCATGTGCCACCCTCAGCAGCCTGAAGGATATGAACTGGTAAGTTTTCAGATAAAAAACATTATTGGTTTAAAATCTGTAAGCAAAATCTAGGAGTTGCATGTATATTTGATTGATAGTTGAGATGGGATAAATTAGGCCAGAGTAAATATTTGACATGGCCAGAAATACTTTCCAATAAATTGTTTTATCTAAATTTGAATTTTCTTTATGATCGGGTGTGATAGCAGCTGAAAGATGTTTTATTCCTTTTGTTAGAGTACAATGACATAGCTTCCTCAGTTTAACTGATATTTAATGAAAGAGTGGCAAAATTGGCTAAATTCTCAATACTTTTCAATGGCCCAGACATGAACTGTACAAATACGCTAATTTAATCTGTGATTTGTCCTACCCTTGCACATGTATATGGTTTCTCTGTGCTAGGTGGGGATTGACACACTACAGCATATACCTGGAAGTGTATCAGATGCTCATTGGATCTATTTATGAAGCATTCGCAAAGTTCATGGCAATGCACTGCAGAGATGCGTTGCAACATGAAATGGGATCGAGCATTCTCCTTATGTTGTGCTCAGATTGATGTAGATTCCCCAGGCCCCCTAGCCACTCCCCATACAAACCCCAAAATGTATTTAATTATGATCGTCTTTTTACCCTGCAGGGACCCCAGCCAGTGGCAGCCTCTAATACAGGACCGTCAGTTCTTACCATGGCTGGTCAAGGTGCCAGCTGACCATGAGCAGCTGAGAGCCAGACAGATCACTGCCCAGCAGATCAACAAGCTGGAGGAGCTCTGGAAGGTTGGTCATCACACTGGTCAGCAATGTCCACTTGGGTCACATTCAGACATCTATACTGATGCTTTTGTGTGCCCTGTAATCCAGCTGCCAGTGTTTGTGATATGACACGAGTAATACAGAGTTTGTTTATTAAGGTGGAGGGTCTCTGACCAAGTAATGAGCAAGCAAAAAGCATTCATTCGTGTGTGAATGGATACATGTTTTGTTTTATTGGCCAGAATATGTCCGGGGCAGTAAATTTGAATGGAAGAGTTATCTGCTCTTGTTTGACACCCATGACTCCTGTTGTGGGTTTGTTCAGGCACAGGGTGGTCACCATTTGTAGTGGATTATACCCCTTGGGTTGACAAGATAATTGGACAACATTTACATTATTGACGCAACATGTATACATTATCTGGGCACATCTGTACAGGTTCATTTGTGTTCAGTTCCAACCAGTTTATGGAGAGACATTACAGTAGATGACACTGAACAACAAGTCTGGTTTTTGTTCTGTTTGATACACAGTTGTGATCTGTTGTGCAGTTTATTGCAAGCTGTGGTGGAATTTCTTGGCTCTGCCAAAACCATCAAGCATTTTTTCTTGTTTATAAATGTCATTTCCCTTAAATTTGCACGAAGTATACTTTTAAAAAGATTTCTTATTCATTGGCAACATGTATGACATTTGTGGTTTGATTATAAGAAAATGTCTCCTTAATATTCCAGGATAATCCTGATGCTAAATTGGAGGATTTGGAGAAGCCTGGGGTAGACGAGGAACCTCAGCAAGTCTTGTTGAGGTCAGTCACCAGCTACTGTATGATTACTTCCTAGAAATTAGTCCACCATGACATTGTAACATGGACATGTACCATTATAAGTACAATCTGTAAGTGCCCCGTATTGTGATATCCTAATATGCAGAGTTTGAGACACGTCATGAAAACAGAGTGATGTCCCTTTGGTAAAGTGTGGTTTAGTTAGGTAGGGTCAGTCTGCCTATGTTAACATGGGATGGTGTATTAACTTTAAAACACTAATCAAAGGGGATTACTTTAATCTTCTGTAATATGGTACTGGGTGGTTTTGGGTGTCATTTATTGAAAAAAATGCTGATATTCTACTGATACTTTTATCTGAACTCAAATACTGCCGTGTCAAAAGATGGACAAGCAGACTCACCATGCTGTCATGTGGCAGTGTCGCGATAATGCAGAAACTGGGTATTGCTTCATTTCTGTCTTAGTCTTGTATTCTTTGTTTCACCCGTGCCATTTCCCCTGCATTCTCATTCCCATGTGTCCACAGGTATGAAGATGCTTATCAGTATCAGAACATCTTTGGACCCTTGGTGAAGCTGGAAGCCGACTACGACAAGAAGTTGAAGGAGTCTCAAACCCAGGACAACATCGTGGTCAGATGGGACGTGGGACTCAACAAGAAGAGGATCGCTTACTTCCAGCTGCCCAAAGCTAATGAAGGTAACATATTGCTTCTGTCTTCGTGATCTGGTGTGTTTATTTGTATGTTGCACGAAAGGCAAATCATTACTAACTTACTAGGGGTTAGTGTTGTGTCCCAGGGACTCCATTTTTCATCACCTATAAGATTGACCTGCCATCGTATGAATAAGAAATTCTTGAGTGTGCAGCTCAAACTGCAATCAAAAAACTCAAATAAAATAAATAAAGACCAGGTGTTGCAGTCAAATCAGTCTAGAGTACCCCAGTTAAGATGCCCGACCTTTTACCAATGAGATTACTTTTTGTAATCCTCTTTTCAGTGATTCTGCTGTTGCCTAAAGTCATTGAGCCATTCCCTTGTTTTCTGTGACTGTGTACCATAGTACTGAACAGCATTCTTCTACTAATGAAGTGCAGAGACGTGACTCTAATTTTAAGCTGCCTTGCGGTTGTATATCTTATGTGCATGGGACATCAGTTTTGATGACATTACGCACAACATTGTGCTCTTCACATGCTCCTGTGTGCCGATGTAACGTGACCATGTTTGTTTGTGTTTGCAGAGATGAAGCTGATGCATGGAGATGAGTTGAGACTGAGGTACCTGGGGGAACTCCACAAACCCTGGTCAGGGGTCGGCCATGTCATCAAGATTCCTGACAGTATCCTTTCATGAGACATTATTTGATAAAAGGTAACTTATGGGTCTCCAAGTAATAATATATAATAGTATTGATTCATTAACCTCAGAAAAAGATGATTGGGCTGGATTAATGAATCTTTGGTTTATCACTGTCGACCAAACACAGTTTTTATCATGAGCTGAATGTGTGTACAAGAACCATCATGACTTACAGAAACAGGGCCATAGATATGTGCATGCTCGCTGATAACCGATAATTAAGCCGCAGTGATTCTCGTACCAGTGCCATCGACATGCAGGTAATTAACCTTTTGGTGAGTGTTCACATTGCGTCAAGTGTCGTACAATGTATAGTAGTAGTTTGTCCTTAACTAGCCTCCCCCCAGACTACAGTGATGAGGTGGCCATAGAGCTGAAGAGTAATGCTGGAGTACCTGCAGAATGCACTCACAAGTTTGTGGTGGACTTTGTGTGGAAATCTACATCTTTTGACAGGTAAGGGATTCACTTCTGTGACAGTAGGGTATGTGTGTGTTTTGTGGAGGGTAATTAGTTTCATGAACATTTCCTGTCACATGTTATTTGGTTGTTCATTGGTCATTCCTAAAGAGAAACCATGAAAAAAGTTGAGAATGCGTATGTGAATTCTGATTGGCTGATTGGCTTCTGTGCTTGAGCTTTGTTTCCATTGGGAACAGGAAAACGTTTCAGCCATTTAAAGTTCACTAATATCATTGTTTTATATGGAACTTTTGTCCTGTTCTATAAACGATATGTGGACAAAAGGTAATGTGGGACACATGTTTTGTGGGATTAAATGATAGTTGACTTAAAATGGAGTCACAACCATGATAATGATGTCCTGTGATGTACTTCATTTCCAGTAATTTCATATTGTGGATGCATTACATGTTTGGATCTTTTCAACGGGTGTGAACAAATAGCTAAATAAAGTGTACATCTTGATAACACTAGTGGTATGTTGGTATGTCGGCATGCCATCACCAAACAGTATTTTCTTTCACAGGATGCAGGCCTCTCTGAAGACATTTGCTGTGGACGAGACGTCTGTGTCTGCATACATCTACCATCGCCTCTTGGGGCATGAGGTGGAGGACGTGGTAATCAAGTGCTCCTTGCCCAAGAGGTTCAGCGCCCCGGGGCTACCTGAGCTCAATCACTCACAGGTGTACGCCGTCAAGACAGTGCTGCAGAGACCTCTTAGTCTGATTCAGGTAAGCAGGATGTTTTGTGCATCTTAGTATGTTACATGTAGGTGGATACCTTTTCTCTACCGTGTTGACCAGGATCGAAGCTGGATTGAATAGTATTCTCTTGTAATTCATGAGTACTACGTTACAATTTGCCCACTATGTGCCACATCACCAGCAGGGTGGACCATTATTCACACGAGTTTGGCCCAAATAACTTTATCGAAGCAGGAATTGTTTGCTGTTATTGATATATTTATTTGATTGGTATTTTACGCCATACTCGACAAATATTACATTTATATGACTGCAGCCAGCATTATGGTGTGAGGAGACCAGACAGTGCTCTTCAGAAACTGTTCACCATCCACATGTTTCCTATGGGCCACAAGATTGGCCAATCACTTTTCATCTCTTGACAGATATTGCTGTATTTGATAGGCTGAAGTTCAAGGCAACGGATATCTTTTCCCACCTGTCTTGGAAGAATGTCAATGTTACGTGATTTTATTTTCGTAATACACTGGCCATTATGCACTGGAAAGTGTAGCTTGTGTCACAGAGTTTCTGACCACCCTCGTATGACTTTGTATTGTAGGGTCCCCCTGGCACCGGTAAGACGGTCACTTCCGCCACTATAGTGCACCACCTGTCCAAACAGCTGCAGGGCCAGGTATTGGTCTGTGCCCCGTCTAACATCGCTGTGGATCAGCTGACAGAGAAGATACACCGCACCGGACTCAAGGTAACAATCCGGGTGGAAACCAGGATGTCATTGCGAAAATGGCTCTAGCATTCAGAAAATCATTTGTTGTCCAACAAGGACAAAGTTCATCACAGTGCAGAGTGTGATCACAACGCAATTGTTTCCTACCAGCACATGTTAGTTTGAGGCTTTGTAAAAACACATTGTTCCTTTCTCTTGTTCTGCAGCAGATTGCTTTATGACCAAAGTCTGCGATTTATTATGGCATGGACAAAAGAGTACACTGCTTGGCCAGATTTGTTTTAGTTGGGCAATGTTACCCGTTCGAACACAGGTTTCAGGTACCAAAACGATTTATTAAGCTATAATAAACATCATTGTTGACGAAATTATTTTGTATCTAATTTTGCAATTTGGATATGTTGTAACGGCTTATTTTCCCTGTTTTTGTACTGATTCTGTATGACTGCTATTGCCCTCTTTACCTGTAGGTTGTGCGTCTCTGTGCCAAGAGCAGGGAGGCCATTGACTCTCCAGTGTCTTTCCTGGCTCTTCACAATCAGATCAGGAATATGGACAGGTGAGATGCTCACTGGGATCAAATCAGTGGTTCTAGCCAAATTCTTTATATAGTAAGGAAGCGTTTTTTTCCAAAAAACAAGTCGGAAAAATCTCGTTGTGCAAAACTTGTGGGCACTTTTATTGAGTGCAAACTTCATACCGGAAACAAATATTAATTCTTTCTTCAATAAACTCTTTGAAATGCCTCTTTTTAAACACCCACTGATCAATCTTTTGAACTAAGGCAAGGTTATCCGTAATGTTCTCTAGTTTCTCTTAGCACTGATTTTAATTTATTATGGAAATTTAACAGATTGATGGGTTTATGTGATAGAAACATATATACTGCTAAATTTGACTAAGGGGCCTCCGCAGTTAGCACGCCAGCGCAGCGTAATGACCAAAAGCCTCCCACCAAAGCTGTCATTGTGAATTCAAGTCCAGCTCATGATGGCTGTACATGGGAAGGTCTGCCAGCAACCTGCGGGTGTTTGTGGATCTCCCCCTGGCTCTGCCTGGTTTCTTCCCACCATAATGCTGGCCGCTCTCGTATAAGTGAAATATTCTTGAGTACGGCGTGAAACACCATTCAAATAAATAAATTTTGACTGATTGCTAAAACTGAAGAGGGTTTTTATGTGCTACCAGATGTCAAACAACATTGAAGTGAATAAGGCACTGTTGTTTACTAAGTGTCATTGGGCCTTGCAATATGATATAGGCTTAATGATTTTTATACTGAGTTTGTGTACTGTAAAGTAACTGTGATTGTTGTCTGTGAACTGTCAAACACTGATATCTGTGTGCAGTGTGCCTGAGCTTCAGAAGTTACAGCAGCTGAAGGATGAGACTGGAGAGTTATCCTCCCAGGACGAGAAGCGGTACAGGGCCCTGAAGAAGCAGTGTGAGAGAGAACTGTTACAGGTAAGTCTGACAAAATATTCCTGAGGTAACACAGCAGTGATGAACACGTACCTGTAAAGTGGCTTAAATGACTAGGACCCATGTGGATTCAGTCCTGGCCTTAGATATGGAATTTGTTCGTCGTTGTACAAGTGAAATATTCTTGAGTATGGCGGAAACCACCGATCAAATAAATATATATTTGGAATTTGTGGATTGTTCTGCTCTGTGTTAACTGTTGGGCTTCCTAACGGTAACTGGTGATCAGTGATGTTCATACTGGGGGCCTCCGTGGCTCAGTCGGTTAGTGCACTATCGCAGCACAATGACCCGAAGCCTCCCACTAATGCAGTCGCTGTGAGTTCAAGACCAGCTCATGCTGACTTCCTCTCCAGCCATACGTGGGAAGGTCTGCCAGCAACCTGCGGATAGTTGTGAGTTTTCCCCGGGCTCTGCTGGCCGCCGGCGTATACGTAAAATATTCTTGAGTATGGCGTAAAACACCAATCAAATAAATAAATGTTCATACTCGGTGTGCTGATATGAATGTCTTACGTGAGAGAATTTGTTCGTGATTGCCAGAGGTCAGTGGTTTACCCCTAGGCACTCCAACCTGACTTGCTGACTGCAGTGAAAAATTTCTGAGTATGGTGTTATACAGTAATTAAATCAAATAAAACATGTGGCTTGAGTTTGTGAAAGTGATGTTATTTGTACTTGTGGAAAACTGTTTGTTTTGCTTGTAGGATTAACTATTGAAAAGATGTTCCTATGAAGCAAAGGAAATATGTGGTTACATTATATCTTTTGTTGTTTTCCCGGTGCAGCATGCGGATGTGATTTGTTGCACGTGTGTGGGTGCTGGAGACCCAAGGCTGGCCAAGATGCAGTTCCGCTGTGTGCTGATTGATGAGAGTACCCAGGCCACAGAGCCAGAGTGCATGATCCCTGTTATCTTAGGTTGTAGACAGGTAAGCTGTGAACCAGAGTGCATGATTCCTGTTGTCTCGGGTGGTAGAGAGGTAAGCTGTAAACCAGAGTGTAGGATTCCTGTTATCTTAGGTTGTAGACAGGTAAGCTGTAAACCAGAGTGTAGGATTCCTGTTATCTTAGGCTGTACACAGGTAAGCTGTAAACCAGAATGTATGATCCCTGTTATCTTAGATTGTAGACAGGTAAGCTGTAAACCAGAGTGTATGATCCCTGTTATTCTGGGCTGTAGACAGGTAAGCTGTAAACCAGAGTGTATGATTCCTGTTATCTTAGGTTGTAGACAGGTAAGCTGTAAACCAGAGTGTACGATCCCTGATATCTTAGGTTGTAGACAGGTAAGCTGTAAACCAGAGTGTAGGATTCCTGTTATCTTAGATTGTAGACAGGTAAGCTGTAAACCAGAGTGTATGATCTCTGTTAATCTGGGCTTTAGACAGGTAAGCTGTAAACCAGAGTGTATGATTCCTGTTATCTTAGGCTGTACACAGGTAAGCTGTAAACCAGAGTGTATGATTCCTGTTATCTTAGGTTGTAGACAGATAAGCTGTAAACCAGAGTGTATGATCCCTGTTATCTTAGGCTGTAGACAGATAAGCTGTACACCAGAGTGTATGATTCCTGTTATCTTAGGTTGTACACAGGTAAGCTGTAAACCAGAGTGTATGATTCCTGTTATCTTAGGTTGTAGACAGGTAAGCTGTAAACCAGAGTGTGTGATCCTTGTTATTTTGGGTTGTAGACAGGTAAGCTCTTAGCCGGTGTGTATGATCCCTGTTATCCTAGATTGTAAACAGATAAGCTGTAAATCAGGTTGTGTGATCCCTGTTATCTTAGATTGTAGACAGGTAAGCTGTAAACCATGATCCCTGTTATCCTAGATTGTATACAGGGGAGATGCCATACTGTATGGTATAATAGGCTAGAGACAAATATTAAAGCAACAAGTCACAAATAAGTAGTAAGGCACATTATCCAGAATTAGACAAAAGCCTCAGCTTTTGATTAAACAGCAGTGGTCACATGGTAGATGTGTCTGATGACATAACGGTAGGGAGAACACCATGACGTAATAGTTACAGTGTGATGTAACAATGACATCAACGACACAACGTCACAGAAGAATGTTGACACAACATTGTCAATAACATTGTGACGTCACAATTCCCCAGATCACTGCTTGGTAATTCAAAGCTTAACGCGAACGGAAATTACTGTTGAAGCTTCTTTGGTTTTCAAGAAGCAGATTCAATGTAGTTTTTAGGGTCTTCCACAGGATAAAGTTGTTAAATTTGAGGCTTGGATATGAGGCTTACAGATCCGAAATAGTTTTGTATCCTTTCAATCAGTGACCATGTAGCTAATAGTTAGCTGTAGATTAAGGCAAAATCACAATTGTTTTCCAGAGGCCGTACACAGGTTCATCCAAAGTATGAAACTGTATCATAGTACGATAGAACCATGTGATTGAAGCATTTCAATATACAATTTCACTCTCAGTTGTTCATCTGTATATGGCTTACTAGTAATCTGGGCACTCTGATTTCCTCCACTTGTAAAGCTGAATACTGTGGTATAAGCAAAAAATTTATTAAAAACAGGTCCACCGGCAACCTGCAGACGGTTGTGGGTTTCCCCCGGGCTCTGCCCGGTTTCTTCCCACCATGATGCTGGCTGCCGCTGTATATGTGAAATATTTGATTTAAATAACTAAATTAAACACAATCGTTTGAGCATGTGTTGTTGTTCTTGTTTCAGCTGATCCTGGTTGGTGACCACTGCCAGCTAGGGCCCGTGGTGATGTGTAAGAAAGCAGCTCGAGCTGGACTGTCCCAGTCTCTGTTTGAGCGACTGGTTGTGCTGGGAATCCGACCAATCAGACTGCAGGTTCAGTACAGGATGCACCCCGCCCTCAGTAACTTCCCCTCGAACATCTTCTACGAGGGTTCCCTACAGAACGGTGTCACTGCAGGTATGTCAAAGAGAAATGAGCGAAATACTAACTCTCCATCTCTGTAGCTAAGTAACTGTAGATATTAGAGATTTGCCCCACAACGTACATGTACATGTACCAGTTTTGAGCTTTGTTAACTTTATTGTTTGGAAGCAGTTTGAATTATCCTGTGACAACCCATCAGCTGTTCGTTCACCCAGGTACCCGAGAGCTGACTTTTGAGTTTTGTAATTTTGAGAATGGCATAAAACAGATCAAAGATGTAAATACTGTATTAAACAACGTTGAATTGTAGTCCTCAGATTAGATTCTCTAGGACTTGGTTCTTACTGATAACTTTATGTAATGGTTTTACATCACAATACTCAATGTATAACAGGGGGCTCAGAGGTGAAGCTGGTTAGCAGTGCTAGTGCAGTGCAGTGAGCCTCCCACCGATGTTGTCCATGTGAGCTGAAGTCCAGCTTATGCTGGCTTCCTCAGCAACCTGCAGATGGTTGTGGGTTTCCCCCGGGCTCTTCCCGGTTTCTTCCCACCATAATGCTGACTGCCATCATATAAATGAAGTATTTTGACATAAATCAAAAAAATAAAAGTCAAGTAAACAAATCAAACAGTGTATTTAGATTCTGTACTTCAGTACTGTGACCAGATGTAACAGATACCAACAATTGTCCTGTGATAATTATATTTATTCATTTGACCTGAGCCTGATTTCTCAGCCTACATATTTTTACAGCCATATATATGACGTTTATTATGACAAACTGCATGTATTTAAGCCCATACTTTGTCTTAGCCTCATTATATCATACCTGCCTTGTTGATTATTGAGTGTACCTGTTGGTCTTTGTGTTGACAGCTGAGCGTGTGAAGAAAGGCCTGGACATCCCTTGGCCTCAGGCAGAGAAGCCCATGTTCTTCTACACGACCACGGGGCAGGAGGAGATTTCCAGCTCTGGTACCTCTTACCTGAACAGGTGAGTCATACTGAATAAACCCTGTTAAATGCTGAATAAGTCAGGCTTTAATGTTTTTCCTTTATTAAAGACTATACCGAAGAATTATCTCAAATTTTCAGTTTAATCAACTTGAGTACCCAACTTATGCACTTTCAGAAAATGACACCTTCAGTATCTTGCAATTTTCTCTTCTCAAGCATATATGAATGTAGCAGGCCATTTGTCAAACTTCATTCAAAATAGACACTTACATTCTCGGCGTAAGCAGTTGTCACCTTATGACGTAACAGAACTATTGAACATTTGTAGCCAGTTTTTGCATCGTCCAGTTGACGTACCTGCAACAGTATTGACGTCGTGCATGTTTTTGAGTGACAGTTCCGAATGGGCTGCCCTAATGTTGAATGAGTTTGAAGTTCAGAAAAAAGCATGGGACGTCTTAAAACTCTAACAGACTGAGAATTCAATATTCCTTATGATAAATAAATGTACATATCTGATGGTCGACGTCGTTTTCTGGACAGAACTGAAGCTGCTAACACAGAGAAGATCGCCACACGTTTTCTGCGCTCTGGGATTCGCCCCGAGCAGATTGGTATCATCACACCCTACGAGGGTCAGAGGTCGTATCTGGTGCAGTACATGCAGTACAGTGGTGGACTCAACAAGCTACTCTATCAGGTCAGTTTAAAGAAAAACACCTTTGTATGGTTTGTTTTGTAATTTTCTTTTTGTCAGTTAGTGTCCTTTTTGGCATAAATGTTGCATTTCTAAAATTTTAATCACTGCATGTAAGTGGTCGTTTAGTGAAAGTAAAGGCAGATAAATCAATGAGATTCGGGTGTAGATCTGTGTCTGAAAGATTATTAGGTACAAGGGAAAGAATTATGGTTTTACCCCAAACATAAATATGTGATCACAAAGATGCCAGGCTGCAGTTCTGTGTCAGAATATGTGTCAGGTACTTGGTGAAGTATTACGGTTTCCTTTTGGTAGTTTTCTCCTGCTATAAATTTGGAAAAGAAGCCAAGAATCTTGAATATATAGTATATTCACGCATTTGGCTATTTAAGGTAAATAGTGACCATGTCAACAGACTAATAGGTCAACTGCTTATATTCCTCAGGAGATAGAAGTGGCGAGTGTGGATGCCTTCCAGGGCCGAGAGAAGGATTTCATCATTTTGTCGTGTGTCCGTTCTAATGAACATCAAGGGATTGGGTTCTTAAACGATCCCAGACGTCTGAACGTAGCCCTGACCAGAGCCAGGTAAAGTCTGCATGTATAATTAATTTCTCTGGAATGCATTTGATAGGTGTAATGTTGCTAGCAAAGAGGTGGTTGTTTTTTTTGTTTTTTTTTTCCTTTATTGGTATCTGCTGCATTGTGTGATTTTATGAGATGAATATTATCAAAAGTCTGCATATAATGAAAAATCAAGAAAAGCAAATGTGTGAAGGCTGTTTTCTCTTTTTTAACTCACATGCAACAAGCACAAGTACCATCTATATTGGTTGAACAGAACCCGATTTGTTGTTTAATCTAGTCTGGATAAAATGAAAAACCAAGAAAAGGAAACGTCTAAAGGCTGTTTTCTCTCTGTTAACTCATATTCAACAACTACAAGTACCATCTATATTGGTTGAACAGAACACTACTTGTCATGTAATGTAAAAATGTTGAAATATGGTTTGAAGCAAGGTGGTTGAGGTGTGGCACTAGCTCTTCTCTTGTGGAAGTCCCCATTTAACTGAACAGATTTCTTCTTTTGAAAAAGAGGAAGTTCTTACATTACACACATTTGCGGTCCCTGTAATGTGTGGGAAGGTCTACCAGCAACCTGCAGATGGTCGTGGGTTTCCCGAGGGCTCTGCTCAGTTCCCTGACATCATAATGCTGACCACGGTCATATTAATGAAATATCCTCGAGTATGGTGTAAAATTTATTTATTTATTTATTTGTTTGATTGGTGTTTTACACCGTACTCAAGAATATTTCACTTATACAACGGCGGCCAGCATTGTTGGTGGGAGGAAACTGAGCAGAGCCCGGTGGAATCTCATGACCATCCGCAGGTTGGTGGCAGACCTTCCCACGTACAGCCGAAGAGGAAGCCAGCCTGAGCTGGACTTGAACTCACAGTGACCGCATTGGTTCCACTTTTGGGTCATTGCGCTGCACTAGCAGCGACTGAGCCATGGAGGTCCCTATGGTGTAAGACACCAATCAAATAAATAAATGACACACTGCACAATCTTCCATGAGGGACATTCACAGTGACTGGTTTCCATCCACAGGTATGGCATCATTGTGGTTGGGAACCCCAAAGTTCTGTCCAAGCAGCCGCTGTGGAACCACCTGCTCACCCACTACAAGGAGCAGAAGTGTTTGGTGGAGGGCCCCCTGAACAACCTGAAGGAGAGCCTGATTCAGTTCAGCAAGCCCCGCAAACTCATCAACACCACCAACCCTGTGAGTAGGCAGAGCAGCAGCGCCTGGTACCGGTGTGCAGTGTGACAAGTTCTCTGTGTGCTCTCTGAAGAGGCAAAAGCAAAGCTGTTCCATACATGGCATAAACACAAGCTTATGGTCATCTGTGTCTATGCTTGAACATTACAGACTTTGGCGACAGACCAGGCCCCAGTCCCACAAAGCAGTTGGAGACGAAGTTGATTGTAACTACCATGACAACCAATGTTAGATTGGAAGCCGTAGTTGTTACAATCAACATAGCCTATGATTGCTGTATGGAACGGGAGCCAGGATTCTGCTTAGATCTAATTTTTCATGTGTATTTTATTAAGTTTTTGACTCAAAACTGTTCTACAACCCATGTAAAGCCTCAGATGTCACTAAGACTCTCATAAAATGGACTGGATTCTGTGTGATTACCAAGGGTTACAATGCTTTAGCACAGCCAAGTGGGTTTATTTGTCCCACAAAAAGAAACTCAAAACTGCTCTCTGGATTATTGTCTGTAAATGTTGCACTGTGTGGTGATTCCCAAGGTGCACTGGTATGCAATCCGGCAGATCTGATCATTTGGCGAATTGTTAACAAAATATAGGTGCACAGTGGTTTTTTGCCGGCATCATATGGCCTTTGTGTACGTATGGCTGAGCCAGTGGGATGTGAAGTATCTTCTCACAAGTGATCACACATACGTATACCTTCTTGAATAAAAATCAGTCTCACTGTAGTTGATTGACCTCTGACAAATGAGCTTTAAGGCTCAAGTCCAATTCTAGCAAGTCTGGCTGCAGCTTAAGGTCAAGATTTTTTCCCATAAATAGATATGCATATCGGAGTTAAGATTATGGTTTGTTGGCTCTTCTTTCAGGGTGGTCGCTTCATGAGCTCCACGATGTTTGACGCCCGAGAGCTGATGATTCCAGGCAGCATGTACGACCGCTCCTCTCAGGTCAACGGCGGTAAGAGCAACACCTTTACTTTCAGACACAGCAGGTGCCTGTCCTTTGTTTTGGGAGTTTTATGGGATTATTAGTTGTAGAGAATCTTGCTTAAAATATTTTTAACGGGCCTTGGTTTCATGTAGTGCACATCAGCTGAGTAAACCTTCACTACCATGGGTACATGTGTTAAGCAGATATAAAATACCCTTAGCACATTTAGCACCAAGAATGCTTCACGAAACTGGGCTCTGGGCCCACCTGCACGAAGCCCTCTTAGTGTTAAGAGCACGTAACTCCCATGGCATCCAGTGCTGTAGGTATAGTAGCTACATGATTGTAATGTTCAAAGGGCTTCGTCCAAGTGGGACCAGGTTTTCCCATACTGTGCAGCATTAGTGTGGAAAGAAGATATTGGGAAGTCACTTCACCATGATTATTTAAATGTTTTAAATATATATATATATATATATATATGTATATATATTTAAATGTATGGACAACCTTGAATTAAGGAAACCCCATTTATGAGTAATAATTTCAAGATTATATACAAGCAAACCTGTCTGTTAGCAAGCAATTTAAAGAATTCAGGGAAAATGTATGAAAAAAACCAGGACAGTTTTGCACCTGCCCGAGTGTACATGTAATTCATGTACCTGACATGTACTGATGTTTGGCTGTTGTGATTGTTATTAGTGTAAATGACGTTTGGCCATTGTGTGTGTTCAGGGGTGTCGTACAGAGAGCCTCTGATCAGAACCCATGACCAGCTGGGGTTCATTGGACCAGACCGAGGGTTTGCCAGCGGGCTCAACCTGCCTGTACCCGTGGGGATGTTCATGCCTCCCTTACAGCAGAACTTCCCTGCCCAGCCCATGGGGCAGCAAGGTACGCTCAACCTTGGGGATCATATGTCTGAAGAACACAAAATGTCCTACACTAAAAAGCACATCGTTAACATCACTGTCCAGAAATTCCTAGAATCAGCACCTTAAACGAGGCAATAAGGATGCATGTATGTATTTGCTGCACCAGCCTAAATGCATTCTTTTGCATCATTTTCCAGAAATTTCAAGTGGTAATACAGTAGACAAGGAAATTCAGATGTATATGTGTATTTGACTTTCCTGTGTTATGCAATTATGTATAATGTGAACCATTACAGACTAACCTAACAAGTCTCCATTAAGTAAACTGGTGGTGGGGCTGTCCACTGGCTCTTTTTGAATCCAGCCATTTGTCAGGCAGATACTTGTCGAAGTCAGTGACTTCCTCCAAGCAATCTGATTTCCTCCACCCGTAAACCTGACTCTAATCATCTAAGTACAGTGATAAGCTTCAATCAAATAAATGCATGGTCTGCTACATTTTTTCTTTTTCTCAGCCGTACTCTGAGCCTGATTGTTTATTCCTCTCTCCCCCTCAGGTAACCGTGGACCTCCCCGCAGCCGAGGCCCCCCTGGGCGCAGACAGAAGCCTCCTCGTTACAGTAACACCCAGCCCCAGGGCAACCCACACGTGAACTATGGCTCTCAGAGCCAGGCTAGCCAGGTAGGAGGCTGTGGACAGCGGTGGTGTTTTAGTGTCCTGCGAAAAGTTGATGCTGTGTAGGGCATGGGTTCTAGTTGTCCAGAAGTTACATGTTAAGGCAAACTAATTTTAAAACCATATCTCGTTTACAAACGTGACGGATGGATTTTCAGTGAAGGCATAATCTGGTCACCTGTACTCCTAAATGTTGACAGTTTATAGTGTCTGTGTTGACCGTATTACATCTGTGAGTGACAATGTGTATGTTTTGTTGACAGGACGCTTCTCAGCCGTTCTCCCAGGGCCCTCTGACACAGGGCCACATGTCAATGAGCCAACCTTTCCAGATGAGTCAGCCAGGCCTGACTGGCCTTTCTCAACCAGAACTGTCCCAGGTAAATCGACTTGACAACAAATTCCAAGACGCACATCAAAACAGCTGTAGTCATGTGGGTTGTTTCTCACAGAGGAATTAAGGAAGGCAAAATTGTTATCAAAACAAGGTCTTGATGGGTAGTAGCAGTTATGATATTGACATAGCAAGAAAAAAGGTTAGCCTGTCATAAATACCTGAAGCCGTTGAAACAGTTTTGAGAAACTGCCCACATTATTTCCTTGTTGCCGAACTCTTGCCCTGGGATGCCCTATGTTTTAGTTTTGACGAAAATTCATGTAATATGGGCTAATTCTGTTCTGAGCTTTCATTGGTTTCTTTCAAATGGAGGCTCAATCCTTGCCTTGGACAGGCAGACAGTAGTTTTCCCCGCTCTCATTGGCCTGAGTGGAAGTGGGACCATTTGCTCAGTTTTACTTTCATTGAAGACCACTTTACTTAACCCTTTAGTTTCTGTGTTCCCTGCAGGAAAGTTGGTCAGTAACTTGCCCAAGTCCAGTTCTTCATGCGTACATGCACTATCAAGTTCTGTCAGCAGAACCTCCAATAAACATGGGCATAGGTTGTACATGATTTAGATGGGTTTTTCTTGTGTGGTTACAGGACAGTTATCTGGGGGATGACTTCAAATCGCAGGCGGACGGAATGCTGTCCCAAGACTCCACCTACCAGGGAGACCGCCTGTTCTACGCCTCGCAGTTGTCCCAGGGGCCCTTCAATTAGATGGAGGTTCGCAAACATCCTACTGTGGAAAGGCTTTAGGAGAAAACATGACGAGAGCTCCACCAGTGTCCGCCAGGAGAGATACATAGATTGGCAGGTGTCCAGCAGCGTGTGTAATCCAGCAGCAGCCGTCATCGCCGAGCATGAGGTAAGGAGAGTTACCTCCCCCTGACCAGCCACCACGTCGCCAGGTGCACAAGCCTGCGTTCTTCTCACCAGGCAAATGTCACTCACCGAGGGGAGTTTGCCTCGCGCAGAGCTGAAACCGGCAGCGCACCAATGCAGGCAAGCAGGCAGGCAGGCAGGCAGCGCTGTGGATGGTGGGTAGACACCAATGTGGACGACAACATCAGCCGTAACTTATCAAGATGGAGAGCTGAGCGGTATCTTTCATCTGGGAGAGTGGAGGAGAAGAAGGAATTTGTTCAATTTTGTATCCAGCCGACATGTTTACCAGCACCCACTCCCTGGCGTTGAGGGCCCCTGAAACAAGGGACACATGGCAAGGGTTCCAGCAGAGAAACCCCTTAATGTATCCCATGATTCACTCATGATTTACTTCCCGAGAAGCTTAGGGAAAAAAACAAACAAATGGACAGAGATCGTAACAATATTAACTTGGTACACCTACATCTAATATATTGTTTGCCTGCTTGAGTCATCGATGTGTGCAGACAATATGGTATTTGTTTTTGTCGTTCTTGAAAAAAAAAATGAGAAGAATCGACTTTTACGCCATGGGACAAGGAGATGGGACAAGCAGTTTGAATATCTTGTTTTCTTTTAAAATTACTTTATATGCCTCATATGTCAGTTAATACATGTAATATCCCCTAAGTGAGGATGATTGAAATGACAGGACTTGCTGATGGGCACGGTTTGGAAAAAGTGGGAGGAGTAAACAGAATGTGACAACTGGTGATTGATGACTGTGCCTGGATGCTGGCAGGGAAAGTAGGAGTAGTGAGCAGAATGTGACAACTGGTGCTTGATGGCTTCACCTGATTGACGGCAGGTGAAAAAAGGCCATGGAATACCTGAATTACATTTATTGAAGGGTGGCTCCATACACTAAGCCCAGTCCTCTGTCTGGCTGGTAATCAGATATTTCTTTTTTGACTCTTAAGTTTGTAAGAAAATGAAGACCAGCTAATTCATTGTGAAAGCACCAAAGTTCGATAACTCTCAGCACACTGTTCCCATGAAATGATGTGGTCAGTCTGTGGAATTTTTGACACATCCATGGAATTTTTGACACGTCCATGGAATTATGTGACCAGTCCTGCTTATACCTTTAAGCATCAGGTGACTTTCAACCTCACATGCACTGTAATCCTTGGTTTGTATGTTGCTCAGATTTTTGTGCGAGAAAAAGCATATGTAGGGAGTTGTTACTCGAAAGTCACTGCATCAAATTAATGTTGATTACAACAGGCGTCCAAGTAAGGCTGCATCACTCACAGTCGAGGAATCTCTGTCACCAGTAATGAAGGGCTAGTCGTCTCACCAGGTCACTGAAACACTCCTGTTCACGCCAGTAATATGGTTATCTCCCTTTCTCTGTCGTATTGTCAAATGGCCATCCGATACAATTAAGAAAGGTGTATGTCTTGCGAAAGAGACTTCCAAGAGTGGACAAATGTTGGAACGGGATGTTGCTGCTTGCACAGCTGGTTATGGTTATTTCGTACCCTGTAAGGGAGATAACCACACTTCAATATCAAACAGCTCTAGAGGCAATAGCCTTTGTGGAAAGTCCCTTGTGCCACAGGGCTCACCAGTTGATGGCCAGAAAGGTTGCAGTCGGGGACCAAATTCACACGAGGCACTGGAAGTGCACATGGTCATATCAATAGGATGCCGGGCCTTGGTTACACGGCAACGTTCTGTATGCAGTACCGGTTGTCATGGTAGTTAGTGTATAACAAGTCAGTCCAAGAGCCTTGGGCTTGTTATGCTTGTATTTCATGAGTTAGGATTGTCACAAAGAGAAAGTCCACATCTGATGTAAAGTGGTACAGCATGATACAGACAAAGTGAATATGTGTGTGTTTCGCATGTCATCAACTGGTGTGCCCCGGTTCTGCCTTCATCCTCACCCCATAGTGTCGTGCCACCCCAGCCCCGCCCCACTCCTTAATCAATGCAAATAATCAGAATGTGGTGACAGATTTAATTATTATTATACATATATACGCATGTTTGAACCGTATATTGTTCTTTGGTATTGGGTGTTCCCTTTTTCAGTGTGGTGAAAAGAAAACTTGGCATTGGTTATTCTTAGTTCAGCATATTTTTAAAGAGGCTGTTTAAGTTTAGTCCCCTGGCTTGCCACCTCACTGATCAGTTTTTATTTAGCCACTGTATTTGCTTGGTTTGTTCGGCCTTCACGATTAATCTAGACCAATGTTTTAATTCTTCCAGGGCTTAGCTTGTGTACAGTTAACTGGAAAGTTTGATGATTTGCCACACATATTTGTCTTAATGCCACAATCAGAAATGCTTATGTAATAAAGAAATGAACTTAAAAATTGGCCTATGTTGTTTACTTCGTAGTGTAGATGTGTGTCTGGAAAGTAATGGCTGGCCTTCTGATGTATAACACTTTGACATAAGTTCAACATCAGTGTAGGGGGCTCCATGGCTCAGTAGGAGTCTGTCACCAATACGGTCACTGTGAGCTCAAGTCCAGCTCACGCTGGTTTCCTCTCTGGCCATATGTGGGAAAGTCTGCCAGCAACCTGCAGATGGCCGAGGGTTTCCTGCGGGCTCTGCCGAGTTTCCTCTCATCATAATGCTGGCTTCCATCATATAAGTGAAATATTCTTGAGTATGACGTAAAACACCAAATAAATAGATAAATAAACAAACCACATCAATGTAACAATTCATATGAGATAATAATTGGCACATTTTTTTTTTTTTTCAAGTTTGCTAGAAGTAATTAAAACAGGAGGAGGCTATGGTTAAAACAGCTTGTCTTTCAATCTTGAGGTGTGGGATCAATCCATCCTCTTAAAGGACAAGATCTGTTTGCCAGTAACATGCCAAATGTCAATGGTTTATCCCAGGCACTCTGATTTCCCTCATTCATAAAACTAACTGCTGTCACACAGATGATTTGAGAACAGCATTAAACAATAATCAGATCAATTCAGTCAAATCAACAAATTCTCACACATATGCAGCTATAGCCATAAGTTTAGCCATAAAAGAAAGCTTTCTAAAACATCTTTATTTATACTGAAGACGGCAAGAAGCTACTTTAAGATTCTTTCCAAAAAATCACTTTTTTTGAATTCCTCCAAAGAAAGGAGAAAAAAATTTACCTAGTTAACTTATCTGAAACTTAATGAATTATTATACAATGTTTCAATAATTAATACTTGAACCTTCCTTCCATCACACACGCAGATGTCATCTGTTTTCTACATGGCTTTTGAGAATGTCCAGTATTTTGTCTTTACTCAGTGAGGCAGATGTGACAGAGATGCTCTTACTCCTCGATTTGGCCCCCTGAAAAATAGAGAATATCATGTAGAAATGATTTTTAAAAGAATTAGCTATCATATTATGGTATGTACACAAATCTCTGGCCAATGTTATTTGAGATTTATTTTTCCAGATGACAACACAAAGACAGCAAAGAGAATAATTATGGTTGTATGATTTCTTCTGAAGACAAATGCTTCAACAATGAATTTATTACTTTACAAAAAATCTTGCCAAATTACAAGATTGTGCAAGGCCGACTTTGCAGCCACAAATTTCAGCTTACTGTCTGAAGACTGACATCTGATTTCCTGACAGAGAGAACTTTGGTCAGATATTTTATCAGTTCTGCGTTCGCCTCACCATCAACAGGTGGGGCAGCTACCTGGATTCCAATACTTTCCTCTCCAATATCTACAAAATACAATACGAGAACAAGTTTGTATTCCAATAACATCATGGCCTGCACAAAATAGTAAATAAAGAACTTGAGAATTTAAATACATGCATGTCTATAAATACTCCTTACTGTGTTCCTCTGTGGCAGGGCAAGTCCATGCCACCAAAGTGCTGCCACCAATGGAACATCATGCCAAAGACACCAGACAGGACACTCCACCCAGTCATATTATACTGACACTAGCCTGACCAGTCCTGTTTTCTTGCTCTTACCTCTCAGTGCTGAGTCACACGAGGCAACAAGTGCCATTTTTTGAAGTCCTTGGTATGGCCCGACCTGGCTTTAATCCCAGATCTTCAGATCTCCAGACCTTGCCAATGCTCTAACCACTAGGCCACTGAGGCAGGCTAGAAATGTGGATCCTCATACTTACATACAATGTTTTTCGTGAAGTGAGGTAAATGGCTGCTTTCATTGTTTTGGGGGCTGGGTTTGCAAGAAGTAGTTGATGGCACTCTCATGTGAATTTATTTATTTGATCAGTGTTTACCCCGTACTCAAGAATATTTCACTTATACGACGACAGCCAGCATTATGGTGGGAGGAAACCGAAGAGGAAGCCAGCATGAGCTGGACTTGAACTCACAGCAATCACCTCTCATGTGAACCTACTTGATTTATTTGTTGGAGAAAGTTTACCCTTTGCCGATAAGATGCACAGTCTGTCTATGTTACATTTGCAAAAGTTTGAGATAACCATTACAAAAAGTCAATGGTGCTACCATTTAATCCATGCCACACAGTTTTCTCCACCCATGGCAAGAGAAATTTTGGAGTGAACGTTAAATCTAAATGAATTAAAAAAAAAAGAAAAAAAAAAGAGGGGTATAAAAATAAGAAATGTTCTAGCAATGCAAGTTAATCCTTCCACTTCAGCTAAATAATCCATCATGCTTGACAAATATATGTACCAGTGATGTTGTTTTGCTGAGCTCCTGGTTTTGCCTGTACACGTATAGTGAAGGACCCATTCTTGTTCTCGATCACTGGGCCTTGGGTTTTGCCTCCTTCGCTGGGAGGGGTGGTGGATTTCTAATGAAACAAAAAACATAAAACATAGAAATGAAACAGCCCACAATGATGTAATAAATTCAACCCACTTTCAAGCTAGCGCAATGTGTCCTGGGTGACATCATTTGTGAATAAAATCACAGAACACTGAATTTTTGTAAAGCAGTTAATTCAGCAAACTGAATGTCTTGCAGCACTCTTAACTGGCAAATCTATTACTTACCAGTTCATTTATTATGGAAGTATTTAATAAGCTTTGGCTTGTCATGTGTCTATTTGTGTTGTAGCCTATACCACAACCTGATCGTGCAAGCAATACCAAATCATGCATTTATTATTTAAAGACTAACAACAACAACAACAAATGATTCCAGTTCTTTTACTTATGTTACATGTACCTTGGTTGTCTTATTTTTCGGCATAGGTTTGCTTGTTGAGATATTCGCATAAAGCCCGAAAAATCCTCGAGAAAGCATCTAAATATCTCTCCACCACTGTAACTGAGCTGACTTTATTTTGTCACATCAGCAGAGTCTCATTTTCTTTTTGAATAAGTTATGTATAGCGTACATGTAGTACATTGTTGAACAAGAACGCCCAAAACTTGTCCCTGAAATTTAGTTATTCGTGGATTTTACTTCGCGTAAATAGAAGCATTTCTTATCAGTGAACAAAGCAAATATTCTCTGTGACACTCCAAGAAGCTACTGGACAAGTGAATACCAATGATACCACTGGAAAGAAAGAAGAAAGAAAACACAGCCCCAGTGAAGTTGAAGTTGACATACGAACTCTTTAACGGCGAAGGTAAACTTAGTACACAATATGGCTACGACATTGGTGAATTCGGAGACACGTGTGAGGTGAAGTTGTTGTTCATAATAGGTGTCTCTTCAGGAACATGTGGTATTTTAACGCGTTTATGTCATTTTAATGAGGAAGGCTCCATGAGATATGTTGATTCATATTTTACACGGCCTGGTTTCGAAATGTGATCGTTGTTGTTGTCAAACGGACATAACAGATTCTGACGTCGTGTTGATATCGGCAGAGGACGTTTCTGTAACAGAGATCTTCTTAACTCCGCAAGGAAATATGTAATTCTGGGATAACACAAATGTAAACAAACAGACTATAGGTAGGAACAAACAAACATTGAGGGAGGGCGGGGCCCTGTGGCCGAGGGGCTAGCACTCTAGTGCAGGTCCGCTGGCTTCCTCGCCTGTCGTACATGGGAAGGTCTGCCAGCAACCTGCGGATGCTCAAGGATTTCCTCCAGTCTCTGCCCAGTTTCCTCCCACCATAATGCTGGCTGCCTTGGTATACATGTAAGTGAAATATTCTTGAGTACACCTTAAAACACCAATCAAATCACACACTGGTTTGTTTATCGAGAGGGGTAATATAGTAGAGGATACAACATCCATTCATCGAAGAATCTGCTTTTTATAATGAACAGGAAAGCAAATGGTGAACAGTACCATGAACAGTCAAGTTACGGAAATACATGTAGTCGAATTGTTGTAATTTGATTATGAGCACTTCCCTGACACTTTTGTTTCCTTTATTTATAGAGTCAGTTCAGTTTTGAACCGAAACACCAAGCAGTTTGGGAAACAGTTTTTGTTTGACACAGAAGAGGATACATGCTGGAATTCAGATCAAGTCAGTTCACTGTCCTTTCATGTTTAAGATTTAAAAGTGTATCATCCTGTAGCCTAATAATTATGACAGCTGTTTGCTGGTGATGCCATCTAGACTCTCTCATGACATGCCATTAACTGCTTACAAATGAGACTGACAGATTGTCCACGTATCACACCAGCATGAAAAAATTCTTTGTTTGGCATAACTTGGCTCTGTCTAAAGAAAAGACAGTAGGGTGTTTTTTTTTATTTTGCCTATTGAAAAAGATTGGGGTTTTAAAGAAATCAGCATGGCGAGAGATAAAAAAAAAAAAGGACACCCATGTATCAAAATGCCAATAAAAACTTCAAAGAAGTTGCCTTTTTGTAGCGATGGTTGGGTTACGCCAAGGATTGCCTGGCATGTCAAATGATGTCTTTTAAGAGTAGTATATCATGGTAATTACCATTTGTGTTTAGGGTAGGGCTGAATATGCTCTGCGCTTCATAATAAGGAAGGAAATTCCCCACACATAAATAAATTGCCATTATCCTCAGTATTCCTGTGGGAAGGGCCTCCAAGTGGCCGAGATGTCAGTCAAATGAATAAACGCAGACATCATTTGATTGTGTCGTTATGATGGACTTTATGGACCCTATTGAACAGGTTGGCATTTGTGCCTTATTGTATAAAAAATTACTGGATCTGGATCACCTTCAAAAGATTATGGATTGGCCCAAGGCCAACCTGTGGACAAAACTTTTCTTGAAATCCTTATATAACATTTTGTCTGAAATTGCTGACAGACAGACAAGCAAATGTCAGCAAAGACCATAATCTTCTCAGCACAGGCAATGCTATAGAACATTGTATTTGTCAGAGATGTACTTCTAAGACTTAATGACTAGTCTGTAGAGCATAGAGTCACATCTGAAGACATGGTTCTCTTATTTCAGGGTTCACCACAATGGATTCACCTACAGTTTCCAAAAGCGATTACCTTACAGGAAATGCACATTCGATTTCAGGGTGGATTTGCAGGCAAGGAATGCTGGGTAGAACTGAAGGGAGCTGAGAATAAGGTTGATCCAATCAAGTTCTACCCTGAAGATTCAAACTCTCTTCAGATATCCTTTTTTTATGTTGTTTGTGAAAAAAAAATTTGAGTGAAACTTTTAGCATCTATAGCTGTGTTTAATACCAGAAAGGCAAACAAAATTTTGACTTCTAGTGCAATTGACATTATCACAATAAATTACCTAAAGTTTCCGCCATGGCTGAGGTGCATGGTTTGCCTGATTCTGAGAAATCTTTTGATTCGAGGTTTGTGTGGAAGGTACAGTGATCTCGCACTAGAAAATGTAGTCTCAACATCAAAAGTAACATTTTGTGATATTGGTTTTGCTTTAAAATGGGCTTTTGTGGGTGAAATGTTAGGTCATTTACCTTATAGACAGTAGTGGAAAGTCTGTTGTGGTGTGGAGAAATGCCAAGTGTCGATTCTTGAAAACTAATGGCTGCACCTCGTCGATTATTTTCAAAGAATCAGCATGTAGGAGCTCCTCCTACATAAACGACAGCCACCTGGTGGCATTGCCCAGTTTCAGCTATCCCTAAACGTTAAGACTGATTTACTGTAAATACCTTAACTTTACATTTTTTTTTATCATCTGCATGTCCTATATTAGAAATTTATTTACTGTACATCAGTTACATGTATCTTGACATATTTTTTTCACCAACTACGCGTCCTATATTAAAACTGATTTACTCTTAATCACTTAACTTTACCTCATTATCAATGTCTACATGTAATCACCAGTCTGTATACAATCCAAGAAATCTGTGAAATTATGGGTGATTTAAAATACGATAGTGTAGTGGCTTGACTGTCAAGAACCCTACAGTTAGTGTCTCAGTGGCCATTTCCTTGACGCTAGTTACAGCTTTCCATTCCCAGAAAACACAAGTGGCACCAGTGTGAAAATAGTGTTTAACACAAGTACAGACTTCTATGGAAGAGTGACAGTGTATCACTTAGACCTGCTGGGAATGACCTGATGGAGAATGTCGCATGCTAACACGAGATGTGAACAGGGACAGAGGGACTGACAACAAGGGCTTGCAGAACTGGTGTGCCAGAAGTGGACAAAACTGCTAGTGTGACACTCCTACACAAACAGAATGTTTGTTAATGTCGCCAACAAAACTGGAAGTAGGACAAGCAGATGCAAGGAGGATGTCAGCAGACACAAGCAGAACTGATGCCAACAAAAGTAAGCAGAAGTGATGTTGACAGATGCAAGTGGATTTGATGGTAACAGACACTTGCAGAGTTGATGTTAACAGACACAAGCAGATGTCAACAGACAAAGCAGATGTCAGCCGATGCAAACAGGACCGATGTCAACAATCGTAAGCAGAATCCATGCTTTCAGACACAAGCAGAAGTCACCAGAAGTGAACAAAACTACATTAACGTTATGGAGGCTGAAGGTTGGCAGGTTTACTTCGTGGAAGGAACTTCCCAAAATAATATAAACATCCAATGACGAAGATACACAACAGCTAAGGTGACCTGCCACAGACTACATTCTAACAGAAATAAAGATCCATATACCAGTATATCGTCATGTTAGGTCTTGGTCTATTGTAGCAAAACTTTTGTTGTTGGGGCATGAAAAAACAAATCTGTATACGTCAGAAGAGTTGGGTTTGGCCATCATTCATCCAAAGTCTTGTCGCATGGTTTCATATGTTGCACTGGTTTTTAAAAATGTGTGTTTCATAGAACGCTACCTACCGACCGAAAGAGCCCTAATCAAATGGTTTTATTGAGGTTTTTTCCAGAAAATCATTGACATCATTTATCTTGAGCTGACAACTCCTGATACCCCATCCCACTATTTGGGTAATGATTTGAAGGTTTAATACATAACACAGTGCAATGGTAATCTATTGGACATTAACCTGCTCTTCTGCAATATTACATATTGATTGACCAAGTTTTCTCCCTCACTTATTCGACTCATCAAGGGAGCAGAAATTTGTGCGGTGATTATGATGTGTGATTCCTTAACGTTAAGGCACACAAGGAGCAGGTTCCACTCCAGCCATGGACACGGCATTTAAGAAATTCCTCCTGCTTTGGCTGTTCATCTGAATTTTGATGACACAGGATCTGATCGAGGGGGCCATCGTGGCTATTTGCGACAAGCAGACTTACGGTCGTTGAAAATCACTTAGATTTGTCTTCCACAAATATGGCGCGCAAGCATGCAGAAAAGTTCATAAGTAAATTGCCACAGGTAAAATTCTTGAGCATGGTGTTAAACAATAATAATCAGCAACAGTTTACCGAGTTTTCATGATCATGATTTTGATAGAATGTTTTTGATCATGGCGCTCCCAGAAATAGTGGGGTTGATCCTAATGACTGACCGGAAGTAGTGCTTCATAACTTGTGGTTTGATGTAAGGGAATAAGCAGCGCACTGTTTGGATCATTGACTATGAACTGTAGGCGTAACTGAGTGGGGGAGTCATGCATGTTGCCTAATATGGCGTTTCAGTGAATGTGTCGTGGCTGAGACTCGCCCTTTGCTCCATGGGGCATTTGCGAACACGCAGTTCGTGTAAGGCGTTATCAAACATCATTGTGAGGTTTGCAGGTTATCAGATAGACTTGCATTCACGTATCATTGTCTCATTTTGACAAATTTCACGTTGAGAAGCGGATTTCGCATTAAGTCTGAACCGTATCATTCCCTCCGTTGGGAGTAAACTGCCATAACAAAGAAAGAGACGCTAAACCCCAAGACAACGAAAGAACAAAGACACATCTTCAGTCCATTAGCAAATGGTCAGTTAAAGTAGATGGTTAAAATCAGTACACTCACGGTAAGTTGGAAGGGTGTAGACGAAATAACACAAACAAAACAGGGACAATGTAGGTCGTGTTTCTATTCAAACTCCATATGACGTACCAAACCACTGATCTCGAAAAGAACACAATGCTGTTGCATCTGGAAAGTTTCACGAAAGAAATAACAGAAGTAGATGACGTTCTGTAGATCCTTTATTTGCATATCTTTTGTAAATACTTTCATCTTTGACACTGGTTTCAAACAATCAGTATCTGTCTGTGAACGTACATATACCACATACATGTTTGCGCGGTGGACTCACAGAGAACTTAAATCCAGTATATAAGTGATATATTGCCTACGTTTTCGTTGTGTTACAGCCATATTATATACCGTAGCCCACTGATGTTATCCTTTAGTTTATATGAAACAGTTTTGCCCCCATTCAACCGTCTTGGTTGAAATTCCTCAACCCATATATGAACTCAACTCATAATGGGTCTTCGGTTATTCCTTTCATCCAAACATAGTATGACCAATTCTGCTCACACTATTTGGATATTTCTTTTATAATTTCTCTCCTGTTTCCATTGTTCAGTATGTTAGTCAATTCCATGTGATCTCAAAGAAAAATTATTTTTATGTACAGTTAAGAAAAACCAACGTCCACACAGTGACCCTCCCCTCAGATCAGCGGTTAGAAAAAGGCAGTATCATTAAATGGTGATTAAAAGAAATCATCGCCGTCTCTGGAAGAGGCAATGACGAACATGGCAAGAGATTCTTAAATTCCTGTAAACAGATCCATGTAAATCATTGTGAATGATTTATCACCATCAGACACTGCATGGTGGCAAGTGCCAGGAATGTCCCACGTGTCTTAGCGAAGCGAGATGTCCATATGGACTCATTCTTGTAAAACAGTTCCTGTATGTCTTCGTCCATGTGCACAAAGCGGTCTGAGGCTGAAGCAGGGTAAACTAATGATGCCATTTACCCACAGTGTCTCATCCGTGTTAATAATGTCCAGTATCAGTCGTCTTGCATCCGTGTTAACTTACTTAGGACAGTATGACATCCGTGTTAAAGCATTCCAATATTAACACCCTTTTATCAGTGTAAGCGTTTGATGACTAATGTCCGGTCTCGTTGTCATATAACTGAAACACTTTTAAGTACGACGTTAAACCCCAAGCACTCACTCACTAATGTCCGGTCTGATCCATCTGTGTTAACTATGTCCAATAAAGCGCAGTCTTGAATCCGTGTTACCTCAGTGTCCACAGCGACATTGCATGTTAAAGATCCACATCATCAAACATCTTGTGTAAACGACTGAAGTGTTTAGTTCTTGTGCCCAGTGTCAACTGGCCTCCCACCAATGCGGTGGCTGTGAGTTCAAGACCAGCTCATGCTGGCTTCCTCTCCGGCCGTACGTGGGAAGGTCTGCCAGCAACCTACGGATGGTCGTGGGTTTCCCCCGAGCTCTGCCCGGTTTCTTCCCACCATAATGCTGGCCGCCGTCGTAAAAGTGAAATATTCTTGATTACGGCGTTAAACACCAATCAAATAAATAAATAAACAGTGTCAATTGAGCTCCATATTTCCCTTTGCCAACTCATGTTTGAATGGTGGTTGTTAGTGGTTAAGACGAAATTAAGTTTGAAGGCTAAATACAGAAGATTACATTGAATACTGGCACACAATGTTTGAAAACGGCGGACAGAGCGCCCTCTATATCCGACTCGTCCAGTAACATATCCAGGCGAGAATAACTGGAATTAAAGCTCCTGAACTCTTCATCACAGATGCTGAAACATAAAGGCGACAAGATTAACAGGTTTTTTTTTGGAACCGAATGATTATTGTTTAGACGCGACGTATCCAGAATAACACCGTTTTATCTGGACCGAAAGTAAAAATACAGTTTGCAAAAGTAAGTATTCTCACACATCACAAATAACTTAATTCTACCTATTTGAATATAATACATTCTTTGTCGAAACAAAATTACACTCCCCTAAAATGTAATGGAACAAAACAGTTTAAGGTCGGGATTTAGTCTATTCTTTGGACAAAATCAAAGATGGCTAAATGTCACTCGGGGCTGCATTCAAAACGGAATTTAGTATGAACTCAAAGCGCAAGATGGGGGCTTACGCGTAGCTATCACTGTGACATTCTTTGTTCTTAGTTTTCTTTGCAAAAGAAGGAGACGAATGAGTGCTACAAACTCACCGTTGCTGAAGTAGCAATAGGAATATCGGGACTTGGCACTGCGTACAACTTCCCCTGCGATCTGACGATCGTCCTCCGAGCATCCTCTGCTCTTCCTCTCTAAGCAAGATACCATGCTTTCCACAGCTCTGAAACATTCCGCCCCATCGAAACCGTCGTATAAGTGCTTTAAATTCAAAATACCAATGTGATGTAGCCAATTCTGCGTTGATTTAACTGTAACTGACCTACAGGTAGACCTTCATATATGTCATATGAGTGGACTTACAGATGGATGACTTAACTGTGGAATTATTTAGAGTTTGTTAAGGTACGCGCAAATTTACTCACAACTGATTGACTGATGGGTAAAATTACTTATAGTTATTTGACATATGCGTAAACTTATACTCACGGCTGATTGGCGTACGGGTAAACTTACTTACAGTTGGTTGAATTCTCTAGTATGGCGTTCAACAGCAATGAAATAAGTACAGTTAGGTGGCAGGTGGATAGTCCTCATTATACTAAGTTGATCTAGGTGTAGACCTACTTTCAGTTAGTTGACGTACGTTTAGGTGGTCTTATAGCTGGCTGACGTAATTGTAAACCTATTTATAGCTGGTTGAAGTACATGTCATTCTACTTACATTTGGCTGACCGACGGGTCGACTTTGACGCATTGGTAAACTTACTTATATTTGGTTGAGGTATACAATTTGCACCTTTATATAGGGTATTTATTGCACTCTGGTGTTTATTATCGTGCGTCACAGTGATGGCCTGTATATATACGACTGGCTAACTTATATGACTTGCCCACAGCTAGTAAAGTGGCGTTTGGGTTGACATTTGTGTAGATCTACCTTCAACTAAATGGCGTGTGGGTTTACTTACGCACAACTGAGTGACATTTGTGTTGATTTACCTGCAACCAAGTAGTGTATGGGTTGACTTGCCTAGTAGCATTTGTGATGACTTACCTACAACTGAGTGGCGTCTGGTTGCTAATATCCCGTATTCCACAAGTCTTCATCGGATGCCCACACATATAAGCCTGACCCACAACTGTGTGGATGAGAAAAGGAACAAAAGAAAAAAAAGAAAATAGACAAAAAATAAAAAACAATTCAGACAAACTTTATGTGTGCTACAATCAGGTTTACCATTTCTCAGTTCGCATCACATAATAGTCGAAGAAAGTTTTTTTTTCAAACTTATGTGCAACGTCAAATACAGTAAGATTTTATGAACTAAAACCAATTACATAGGAAATCATGGAAAGAAGGTATAACTTGTAGAGCCAGATGAATATGTCTTCATGTGGTGATAAATCTGCACAGAAAGCTTCCTAGGCAACGTGTTCGAAATACGTCAAGATAACAGAGTTCATTCCAATACTGGGCACACTACTGTTTGACATTATCATGTGATTTGGAGAGGTAACCAATTTAAAAGATGGATTCTAAAGTCCATACAATTAATTATACAGCTAACCGATAGCGTTTATGGAAAAGAGAATAAGGCTGTAAACCCGAGAAACGCACAAGACAGATTCCAAACGCAGTATTTCTATATGTTTGTGTAAAAACCAATTAATGGTATCCTAGTAATTCTAGTAACCTTTGCCAATTTTTTTTGTCTGAAGAAATGATACAATTTCATTGCATGATGCCTTGCATTAGTTAACGAATTTGATTTTTTGGAGCAATCAAATGAGCCAGAATTGGGGAGAAAAATAATGAACATACCTGACATTATCAGGAAACCAGTCAGTAGAAGCTTCATGCTGAGTCTTTGTCTTGAAACTTTCAACGAAGTTTTTTTAAAAAAATGCTCTACAGGAGTTAGTAACTTTGGACGATGTATGGGCATATATATATGTCTAGATTGTGCACACGGCACGGTTGTGTATAGGTTAAACTTACGTCCTTCACGGGTGCAGGTTTTGACATCATGTTCGTCTCCAACAGAGCAAACTCATCTCTGCCACTTTACCCCTACGTGACCTATATCTGTGTGCAGAGCGGAATCCTACATTGTTTGGAGAAGCCATACACTGATACAAATGAAGGACTCACTCCCAAAACTGATTTTACTCATATTTTCAAACAAATCTTACCTATCCCCAATTTATTTAAACATGACACTTGTGTGCCATCCCATCTACGCACTTTTGTTTTTGTTTGTTGTTGCTGGTATATACAACCATATAGCCTTTGATCTTAAGCCTTGATGGGATTTTACATCAGTGAGGCAAACGATAATACAATTTTGAAACTAAAGTCATGATCATGTAGGTTACAGCGTAGACCTACTATGGAAAGACACAAATTTATTGCAAGTGGGAAGGTCAGCGGATGGTCGGTTTCCCTCGGGTTCTGCCCGGTTTCCTCCCAACGTCGTGTAAGTGAAATATTCTTGGATACGGCGTAAAACACCAGTCAAGTGAAGAAATAAATCAAATACAAATTTATTTCTCATTGTAAACATTCTTTTTCATAATTTAGAGTTTATATCAGGATATACGCATATTTAAATTCCAGTGCATTCAGCGTGATACATGTAGTCAAGAAAATTTAATATGTACCACTCCCATTTCTATATCGTCTGAAACTTCTGAAAGCCAGTGAAGTCGAGTGTGTTCCACTTCCTGCCAGTTTGTACGCGGCTTTACTTTCGCGGAGTTTGTACAGTGGGGCTAAGTGACGAAGGACGGTATCCTAACCGGCGTCGTATTTGAGAAATATTCTTTAAGGTAGCACAAAAGATAAATAAATAAATAAATAAAAGGCTAAGATGAAAGGATATTATTTAGGTGTGCATACCATTCAATTTCCTACTACTACCCTCCTTAACCAAATTCTCGCCAATGCCCTCATATATGTACACATACATATCTTCCTGTACGAGTAAACCTGGTTATACAATGCCATGTATATACCAAAGCGCTTCCACACTGCAGACTTCCTCATCTATTAACACTGACGAAGAGATTAAACTACTTTTATGTGATATACAGAACGTGACAGTAAATGTACAGACGAGACGAGGGTGGACTGTGTAGACTACACAGATACCATGGTTACAGGATACCGGGTCAAAAGGCCGATTGTGAAGACTAAGGAATCTTTGGAGAAAAAAAGCCTGTGTTTTGTTTTTACTTAGTTAGGAAGATCACTTTTATTATGTTTTTGAAGATAGTTACCTTTGCCATAACCTTGATGGTAATCAGAAAATCCTTCGAATAAGTATAAGAATGTGATCAAATTTAATTTATTAAAGCATTAATTCTTCACGGTTTCGTTTATAAGACAGTATCATATTGCATGGATTTTATCAACGCAAGCAATCAACTGTAAGGTAAGGCGATATATAGGCATTCAGTACTTTACATTGTTTAATTCAGAAAGGTATTCACTTTTCAACAGTGGATGTATACTTTATCCGCTATATCTGTTTGTATACTTAAGAAATCCTTTGTAATTCCAACGTTACATTTCGCACAACCCTTCTCATTTGGACTGATCAGTTTTTCTTTCTTTCATTTTTTTCAGCTTCTTGTGTGACTCATACCGTCTTTATAAGAATTATATCTGTTACACAGCTTATTTGATAATTATAATTTAGAAACCTTTTGTGCACAGTTAAAAAAATAACTCTCACGCAGTGATATGTATATACCTTGCCTTGTGGGGAGGTATTATCATATCCAATGGTAGGATGTCATTTTCTCTGAAAACTTCAACTTAAGCATGGTTCCGTGCGTTCCTAGTTCAAACTTAATAATCTGAGGCACTTAGTGAAAGTTTTAAAAGATATGTTTCCGCACATGCCTGGCTACGTTACAAGAGGAAGAATTGATCTTGCATTTCAGTTGTTATTAACGACATGCTCTGGAACTTTTCAACGTCAGCTTTAGGGTGGAGGAAACCAGAGTAAACCGCCTACCTTTGGCAAGCACCTGACGAACTTCTCCACTTGTGACATACAGATAACACACCCTATTCGTGAAAGACGAGTGATCTGCAACGAACGGCTGCGCAAATGGCCACAAGAATGTCGTCCACCGCTTATTTTCACCACTCAGGGACCCACGAAATTTCAGAACAAAATTCGGATTAAGACAGGGTTTTATCCTGCACCTGGTTGTTTCCTATCGATTGAAAACGAGCAACTTTAACCACTCGGTCACGGCCCATTCCACCGGAATTGGGGCCTACTGAAGAAATGGACTATATCAAATCCAATCCAAGCTGACTGGCTAATCAGTCAGTCAATTCCATAACCATTCAACCAGTGAAGTTCGACAACTTTCTCAGAAGACAATATCTATACCACATTCGTTGACCTTCAAATAACTAAACAGCATAGGCCTATAGTTGATGCATTAATCCACAAAACAAGGGGCATCAAGAATACAAAAGTAAAAAATGCTTTAATTCAGTTCCTCGAAAGAAATAAGTAGCACCACACCATCATTGTACATACGAGTAAATACTTCAGATATACATTATCAATGACATTTTCCTGAAGAGATCACGTTGTTATTGGTTATTATAAGCAGTCAGTATACACTGACCATGGACCGGGATACTAAATTTTATATGAGCGTCACGCAGAGGATTCGAACCCATGATTTTCGGCAGTATACAGCGTCGTCTATATATATATATATAAAAACAATATAAAATTAGACTGGCTGGGCCAGGCAAGCCCCATTGATTCTCAAAACAAAGTTAAAATTGATCAAAACAGTTATTAAAAGACGCATTATCACCCGTTTATTAATTAGTGAATGCTGTTTGTACTGTAGATACAGATACACATTTAGCCTAAATATATACGGCGATGTGAACTTAGCTGAGTGCGATACATGTCCACATTCTTGTGACCTCAGCTGGTATGTACGTCTATATGTATTCAGCACGACGGTATCTCAGGGAGTGATATTTGATGTTGCTGACGATAAACTCATAACGCGACACCTTGTCGTGTACAGGCCTAAGTGAGGACATGAAAAGTTGTTAAAACCTTAGAAAGCTGTTAATGCTTTTCTTAATACCCCGGCATCTCGTTATAGTCATTGTCATGTTCTCCCACTTTTGATGAATGACATGTGCCTTCCGGACACGTGACAGTTTAACACCATTAGGCTAAGATGTACATAAGTGACTTTGAAGTGCATGTAATGCATGTATACTTATTCTTATCAGTCATTTCTTCATTTAGACCCATGAAGAGAGCTTATGCAGTATTTACGTCCTCTGCCGGAACGATTCTCTCTCTTTTTATTTATTTTTTTTACGATTAAACCCAGCTTATTCACAAACTAATTAATGGAAGACATGAGCTTTTTTGTGACAGGATAATGTACATGATTTGAGCAAAAAAGCAAGTATCTGAATATAAATGAAGTAATATATTTAAGTCAAAGAAAACACTAAAATGACGTGTATCGGCCTATCTTACATGAATGACCATTAAAGACTGCTCTGAAAAACACACCTTTCTTTAACCTTGTAAAATCCTTTTTAAACATCCTATTCATCCTTTTTTTTGGAAATAGTTCGTGACAAGGTCCATATGCATTTTCAGTGAAACTTTTCATGTATAGCAGTCTGTGTATGTTCAGTGACAAAACCTGATGTGACGTCACTAATTACAATATGGCAAAAGTTCACCTTAGAATCCAGTGTTTCAAATGCATTTTGACCGGGCGAAAAAAAAAAACGCAGTATTTGTTGGTCTTCCGTCTGGTATAGCATACTGTCATATTAACGTTTCCTATTCCTTTAACTTCCGGATAAGAACCCATATATTTGCCTCCGATTGGCAAACAAGCCTCAAAGAGCCTCATTTCTAAAGATGAACTTAAACTCGTTTGTTCCCAGCGGGAGAGTATATCTGTATGCTCAAAATTCTGTTGTTCTGATTTCATGAAAAAACGACTCTTCATCAGCACTGCGTTGTTTCCTTGGCTAACGATATCCTACTATATCCGGTTGAGGGAGCATGACATGCGCACAATCCTCGTCCTTGAGGTCGCTGATGACGCCACCTTTCCTGGTGATAATTGGTTTCACTGTCTCTCTCAGACGCTGTATAAGGAAAATATGAAAATATTTATCGGAATTATGTAGACTATGACACACCCACCCCCGCCATTTTTAACCAAACAAATGCGAAAAACTTGGACATAGTTCGTTATAGTTCGTCATGACGTCACAATTGCTTTCGTCAGGAATGAAATTAAAAAGTGAAGTTGTCACGGGGAAAGGTTGGGTCCATCCAATCCATTCTAGGCTGACAGCTCTAAAGGTTTGTACGTTTCCACATATGAATATTTCTAAAGTGCACGAATGCTGAAGGTCTAGAGATGTATAGAGGTTTACCTCGAGAAGCGTGCCTTTCGCAGACAGGATCTTGTAAACAATGACCGCTGGGATGGGCAGTGTGATGCTCATTCCAAGCACCCAGCCAAACATATTCGTCCACTCCGGATAGACGTACTCTCCATATTTAGGCGAACGAAATGTGGCAACCGTAAATATCAGCGCACCCTGCAAACGAAGAAGACAACAAAGATGATAAGAGAACAGCCGATAGGTTTCATTGATGCCTGGAAACCACATTCGGTATAATTTGTTTATTAATATATTTGATTGTTTAGCGACAATTTTTTTTTCACTCGTGCGATGGCGACCATTGATAAGGATGGAGGAAACTGTGGTGCCAAGTGTAAACCACCGACCTTAGGGAAGCTGTACCGGCAAACTTTTCCGCGTGTGAGATGCCCCTGTTGGTAAAAGACAAGTGGTCTTCAATGAACCTGATGCAAGGAAACAAAGGAAACAAAGGAAACAAAGGAAACCAGCGTGAGCTAGACTGAAACTCACAGCGACCGTTTTGCTGAGAGGCACCTGAGTGATTTCGCTGCACAAACACGCTAAACCCCTCGGCCACGGAGGCACCACTAATAATGCCTATAACGCAGAATTCTAATTGTCAATAATGGCATGCATATATCTTCGCAAGCTCACTTTCGCAAACTTTCATAAATCATTTTTTGCATACCTTTGCTCGTACAATGTGATATATACATATATATACTCACAGCCATGACAATGGGCACTTCCACCATAATGCAGTATTTCATCACAGTCAGAAACGTGCTATTCACTGACTTCAGCATTTCCCTGACGTTAGCAAGGAACCTTTCAATGCCTGTGGACATAAAAAAAACAGTTAATCGAAGAAAGATGGGAAAATTTGGTATCCGCCAATGAAAATGTTGATGTTTTTTGTTCTTTCTCCCAGTACTGCAGGTCTATACGGTTTAAAGAAGCTAGATTTTCCATCCATTTAACTTCTTATTTAACTTTGGCAAGTTACCGACGAGCGTTCCCGTGTGAGGCGTACAGATATCGCGAATCGGTAGAAGTCAATACTTAAACTACAAAAACGCCCAAATATGATCCCCGTCGACCGCTTCTTGTCACCCAGTCCTCACAAACGGTGAGAGCCGGGGAAGTCTTTTTCTTTCACTTCTACGATGGCGATCAGTATCACTGGTGGAGGGAACCAAAGTACCCTGGTAAAACCACCAACCTTTGGCAAGTTGCTGACGAACATTCCTACATCTGACGTACAGATAAGTGGTCTTCAACGAAGGGAAGACTGCTCTAACGGTCAAAGATAGCATCGTCCACGGCTTATTGGCACCACGCCCCATAAGCAGTGAGGGCAGGGGAAAGCCTGCTACGCTGGCTATATTCTACAAAAGAGTTTTTGGAAGGTTTTATACAGGTTGGTTGTAATATTTTTCATCTAATGGCCTTTTTTTAATTGCATTTTCTTTTAAAAAGGAGAAGCATGTTTTTCCATTTATTCATTATATACCATTCACATGACTCTTCAACTAACCGTATGAATAGGCCACTACCAAGCACTCCAGCAGTGCGATCAGCATCAGGCCAAAGAAGCAAAGGTACCAGTCAAACAGTTGGAACCAGTACATTCCTCCCTGCGGAAAACAACGTTTTCGTTATTGTTAAATACCGCTTTTGACAATACTCTCGTAAATTCTCATTAAATGCGATAACTGCCATGTCATAACACTTTCATTTTATGTCCCCTAGTGTCGTGGAAAACGTTGCTGATCTAATCTCTGTACAATAAAACACACCTGACCAAGATCAGAATTGATTTTGTTCACCGTTTGTGCATTCTACTCATTACTAAACCTGCCTATACCTTATTCCCATCTGTCACAAAATACTCAGCTGAACATACTCTGAATTTTAGCTTTAATCACGCTACTTAAAAAATTTGACTTAATTTGTTATTGCTCTCACATAAATCGCAAGAACTTAAATCTATTCCCTGCGTCATAAAACTCTCCATACCTTATGCTGTTATTCTATCTGAGACACTGAATAGAGAGTCAGTTCTGATTAGTATTGTCACAGTGTATTAATCATGACTTACTCTTATTATCCCCTCCGTCACATTACCGAAAATGATTGTGCTTATTGCTTTCTGTGATAATCCATGTTGTCGGATTATCATTACTAAAAAACTACCCCCGCCCCCCAAAAAGAAAACAAACAAAAAAAAACAACAAAAAACAAAAAAAAAAGAAAAACAAAAAAAAAAGAAAACAAATGAAGTGAATGCAGAACTTTGTTACTGTGGCTAGTTAGCCTACTCAAATAACAATGTAGCTTACCTCTGTGACAAAAATCAGCCCAGACAGGTAGCTTGCCACACATATCCCCAATGTGACTAGTACCTTGTGCCGCCCAAGCGTGGAGGGGTACAAGTCAAACAATCCACTCGTGAACGTCTTGATCATTCCAAACTGAAAAGAATAACGGTAACCCTGTGAATTGTTTTCGTATTGTATTCAATACTGTTGTATTGATGCTATATAATGCAGGTAAACATATTTATAGTAAATAATTTTCTCACGAAAACGATTATATCGAGAACACTATGCGTCCTTTTCTGTTGGAATATAGTAGGCTACGGTACTTGGGTTGGTTAAGAAGTGCCAAAATTGATTCACTAAATGTTCCAACACTGATGCAACACTGTACGAAGTACCGAAGCTGCTGAATCCAACATTCATAGTACAGACACTGGTGGATCAAAAGAATCAACACTGACGCACCAGAAGTACTAAATTGGTCCACAAAAAGACCCAACACTGATGCCCTCAACGTACCAACACTGATGCACTCAACGACCAAAACTGATGCATTTGACGTACCAACACTGAAGCACTCAACGTACAAACACTGATGCACTCAACGTACCAACACTGATGCACTCAACGTACCAACACTGATGTACCAAAGTACTAATACCGATGCACCATAAATTACCAACTTGATGCACCAAAAATGCAAACACTAATCGGTACCAAAACTAACGGGCAAAAATTACCAAAACTGATGTGCCAAAAGTGACTCAAATTTCGAACTTCGACTACAGCACGTTCCAGGACGTATAACTTTCGGATCTAATCGCGATTTCCTGTTCAGTACATTGTATAAGTCGGTAGCTTTTTTGCCTAAATCCAACAAGGAATGTTTCTACTGTTACCATATCATACTGAATATGACACGGTTTGATGATGTAATAACAGAAAACACTCAAGCATCACGCCACAAGTTACAGACCTTCTGTTAACATGAACAGATTATTTTTGGGGTGTATGAATTTAGAAGTATATAATCCATGCAGGACAGAGTGAAGTTTGTTCTGTGCTGTACTCACAGCGCTGTCTATTCCCAGGAAGAAGACCAAAATGAAGAATAGGGACGCCCACAGTTGCGGAATCGGCATGGTGGAGACAACTTGCGGATACGTCATGAAGGACAGACCAGGACCTGCGTAAAGGAGGAACAGAACCGTGTTAGTACACACTTAGAAATCGTACTGCTGATACGTGGTAACGGAAACTGTACCGTAAAATGGTTTCCTATGCACCGCTCGCACCTGTCCTCACAACTTTCATAAGGGGAACCCCCGTCTCGTGGGCCATGTAGCCCAGGCCACTAAATATGACAAAACCACAGAATATAGCGGTCACCGTGTCGGCTAGCGTCACCAGGGCAGCGTCTCTGGAAGAAAAGCGGTACAACCATTTCATATAGTGCATACTGAGTCAGGCTGGAATAGAAGAAACATATGTATAAGCAAAAAATGGAGAAGCGACAAGCGAGAAGCTGTTTGTAAAAGTACTGGTGTTCGTCTGTATATAGTGAAAAACTCGCCTTTCAACGCAAAAATTAGCGAACTTCTCTCTTGCTGTTTAGCCATCTTGAAAGCCTGTAATTGTTCCGAGTTCAAAATTTTCAAAAAACGTTTCCTTTTGGAACTCAAGAACAACACGAACATCAACACATCAAGTTGTGGTGCATTTAGGCAAAAAAATTTGTGCATCTTTCTTGAATTATATCGTGAATTATGATATCGTGAAAAATATTGAGAAAAATTAACATTGGACATTCTCTGTACTCATCAGTCATCTACCTTTACAGCATCAATGAAACCATCTACTGGTAACTACCTCAGCAAGTCGTGCCCTCTTATTCTGGGACAACAGCGAGGCTCATTTCACCCAAAGACTATAATACTCCCAGACTTCCCCATTACCGCGATTTCATGCCAGTAACGTGTAGCCATGATGATACATGTACGCATGCTTACCTCACACAATTATGACGGAAGGGGTTGAAGCTGGATAGTGTGATGATGCCACCCCAAGCCGGGCCGAGCGAGTTGAACACCTGGATGAAGGCTTCCACCCACACCTGATTGAACAAAGGGACCAGATGCATTAGTGGTAATCAAATCGCCTACACATGACTGAACAGAGAACCGTGAGGCATCACTGGTAAAGAAACCATTGGCGTCAGTGTCGCATTATGTCTGAAAGTTTGCCAAATGCCGGACGGTCGACGGGATGGGGTGGGGGGGTCTCCATGCACTATGGAGGGTTGGGCAAAACACCAATCAAACTTATCAATTTCACATATACTTATATAAAAATAGTAATTAAATGACGCACCTGGTAATTTTTCATTTTCTCCCACTGTGGTGTGATATAGACCAGCATGCCGTGTGTGGCGCCCGGGAACGAGGATGACCAAGCGCAAAGGATGATCAGCAAGATAAATGGAACAGTGGCCGTGATGTAAACCGCCTTGAAATACAAACATACACCAGAGGATATAGAGATATAGGATAAACGGGACAATGGATGCGATGTAGGCTATACCGCTTGGAAATATAAATATACACAAGGTGACATCGAGATATAGGATAAACCGAATAGTAGTCGTGATGTATACTGCCTGGAAATACAAATACAAATGGGATGATATAGAATACACGGGCCAACGACCCCGATGTAAACCGCCTGAAAACACATTCATATATAAGGTGATATAGAGAGATAGGACAAAGGAAACAATGGCTATAACGTATACCGCCTGGAAATACGAACATAGGCCTACACAAGGTAATATCGATATATGGCGATAAACGGGATACTGGTAGTATACCAACTGGAAATACAAACACACACACAACGTGATATAGAGATATGGGATATACGGGACAATGACCGTGATGTTTACCGCCCGGAAATATAAACACATACAAGGTGATATCGAGATATAAGATAAACGGAATAGTGGCTGTGATGTATACCGCTTGAAAATACAAACACAAAGAGGATGATATCGTGATTTAGAATAAATGGGATTGTGACCATGATGTATTCCGCCTGAAATACACAAAGCCATAGTGAGATATAGGGTAAAACGGGATAGTGTCTCTGATTTCCAGCTTGCTTTCAGTTTTTCGTACTGTTACGTGGCTAATTACCGTTACATTTCTGGCTGATACTTACGATTCTAGATGATTCGATGCCCTTAAATATGCAGATGAATATGCAGCACCAGCCAATGAGCAGTGATAGGGCTAAGTGCCCCTGGATCGACCCGACGTCTTCCACACCCTTTGTTAATCCTAGAACTTTGTTCCTGAAAAGTCACGATAAGAAACTTTGTATCACAGCTCTAACTCCACACATATCCAGTAACTCAAACGCTGTTATTAGGCTGAGATGCAAAATTTAGCATCCACCGAAACGTTATTCCAGGAGATAAAATGTCAGTTGAGGGTGTTACTAAAGATGATGAACTTCCCAGGATGCATGGTATACACCAATTCCGCGCGACTTTTATTTCAGAAAATTGTGCAACATCTTTAAAATTTAAGGGTGTGCATCTGAAAATTGTAATGATTTACTTTACGATGTTGTCTAGAATATTTCAAAACTATACACATGAATGCGGTCTAAGTAAAGGGTGGAGGAAACTGAAAGTTTGGTACACGGAATAGTGCCCGCGTAAATTACCGCACCTCATCCGGTACCTGACAAAAGTCTTGACCCGAAGCCGCGGTCAGGCGCTGTATCCGTCAGTCCAACGGATTAATCCCTTTCTGATTACGGCTTAATTCGGTATCGGAAGCGGATTTATCCGTTAGATAAAGAAATGAAATAGGCAGTTCAATATCCCACATATAACTGACCCAACGGAAAATTATTTTGTAGGTCGAAAGAGCCTGCAAAGTGTAAGAATTTCCCCTCTCTGTTGGTCCCACTTCATGACCACTGGTATTCGGTCATTTTTTAACATTAAAAAAGGTTTCTTTCCAAGTATTACATGTATACCCTTAACATTCTGCCATTAAATTCGTTATTTGAAGGATGACGGATTGCCTTTCCGTTGATTTCACGGGTAAATCTTTTTCTGATTACTTCATCGGGGTCTGATAAATCAATTAGATCAACGGAAACTAATCCATTATCCCTCAAATAACAGGTTTCGTGGAAGAATTCCTGTCCTTATATCAAAGCCTATAGGTGTGCTTAAGAAGACAATATCGCAGAAGCAATAAGGAAAATTTAATCCAACGATGTTAAAGTTGTACTAACCCGGGCTAACCTGGGCTAGGGACTAAGATTAACTGTGAACTATAAATTTATTGAAACATACTCCCAGAATTCTTCGGTGGATAGCACTGGTTTTGTAAAGACCAGTCCCGAAGCGTTGAACGTGTTATTCCCGTCGGACGTCAGAGGCATGCAGGAGTTTGTATTCCAGGAGTTATCACACGTAGTCCAGGGCAAAGTGGACGAGAAGGCGTTGTAGAGGAAGTAGAGAGCCCAGGCAATAACAGTCATGTAGTATACGGGGACCAGTATGGAGATGATACACATCACGACACCGAGGCCTGAAACACACGAAACAGGCAACTATGACAACAGCTGTTATATATGCATTCGTGTTACGAACGAAAAGCAGTAAAGAGGTGACAACGATACCTGCAGCACACGAAGCAGGCAAATGTATATATATTTTACATATACAATTGTGTTATACGTGCGAGAACCAGTACAGAGATGATACACATCACAATACCGATACCCGAAACACACGAAGGAAGAGAATTGAGCAAGTATATGTATTACACATACATTCGTGATACAGACGAGGGCCAGTATAGGGATGATACGCATCACGATGCCGACACCTGAAACACACGAAACCAGATGTATGACATGCATGCACGTTCGTGTTTTAGACGAGAACCATGCAGTCTAGCTATGATACACATACCACGACACTGCATGATAAGCACGAAACCAGCAAACCCAGCAAATACATGTAGGAACATATATTCAAGTTAACTAGGACGTCTTTACATTTGTCCTCGATATGGTATTCCAGTCCGGCTACACCAACATAATGGACCACTCTACTACATGGAGACTGTGTCGTGACTTGACTGACATACAAGCAGTCTTAAAAGCAAAAGAACAGAAGGATATTGTAAAGCGAATATCTGCGGCTTTCAGTCATGACATTTGTCGGGTATGCGGATAAAATGCGGTTGTCTGAGGGTTCTGCTTGGGTTTAGTTCACGTATATGAACTGGCCGCCACATAAGTTCAGTAAAAACATTTATGTGATTGGTGTTTTGCGACGCACTCTAGAATATTTCACTTATACGATGGCGGCCATCATTATGGTGCGGGAAAGCCCGGGTGAAGCCCACGACGATCCGCAGGTTGGTGTCAGACCTTCCCACTCACGACCGGAGAGGAAGCCAGTGTGAGTTTTGAATTAAATACAGATGCCAATAAACAGATGAACAAGCCTTCTGCTCCTTTCTGCTTATCCACAGACCATAGGAACGCACAAAGCCAACGTGCATGCTTCTTTTCTAAACGTCACCGTACTTTTCAAAGATAAGTGAATGAAGTACAAAGGCTGCAGGTTTATGTCAGGAGCAATATCAAACGTTGACAAACAAATAAGCCAAACTGTCACAGCTTTGTGTTTACCTTTAAACAATGGACAGATGTCAAAGACACGGATGGGACTCTGCTGGAAGTACTGTCCGAGTGCGGACTCCATGAAAAACAAGGGAAATCCGAATATCGCCGCAAACACTATGTAGGGAATTAAAAAGGCACCTGTAAAAATGAACAGGTAAGTAAAGACAATGATATCACATTTATTAAAATAAAAGTAAACTAATCCTGATTTTGTATCCTGATAATGTATATGTAACAAAAGTAAATGGGTGACAAATACAAAGACTGGAAATATTTATGATTCATTGGTGGTTATGTCTTTAGAATGTTTGTTTAAATATGTTTGTTTAACACTTGTTTTAATAAGAGAAGAGATGGCGAACAAGATTTGTTGGTCCTTAAATTCTGAAGTGAAACAATCCATTTGCTTAGAATAGGTAAGGGGGCGCTCTGTGGCTAAGTCGGTTAGCGGGCTATCGCAGCACAATGACTCGAAGCCTCCCACCAATGCGGTCGCTGTGAGTTCAAGTCCAGCTCATGCTGGCTTCCTCTCCGGCCGTACAGGGGAAGGTTTGCCAGCAACCTGCGGATGGTCGTGGGTTTTCCCCGGGCTCTGCCCGGTTTCCTCCCAACATAATGCTGGCCGCCATCGTATAAGTGAAATATTCTTGAGTATGGCGTAAAACACCAATCAAATAAATAGAATAGGTGAGCCGAAGACGGTGACAGAGAAGGAAGGGTGACACAGAAGTCCCTTACAAACCAAATACGCGAAACAAAACCCCTGAATTACATCAACTGATGTGCCCATTTTTGTAATGTTTGCATCTCTAAATATTGTTAGATTATACTGTTTGGAGTACGTTGACAAGTAGCTCATGATGACATTTTACACCTGATGAAAGCTTGTTTGTGTAATGATTACCCACTGTACAAGCATTTCTGTTACCATGGCAACCAGTAACAAGGTTTTTGTTCGGATAAATCTGGAATACGTAGATTTCTGACCAATAAACATTTGTTGGTTTTAACTGCTCTCATCCAAACCTGAATCATTTTCTATTGACTAATATATTGTGTATTTTCTGACTGCTTAAAACTCATCCCGAGTGCACTGTAGTTTGCTAGAAAACTGACAAAAAGCGAATTGCGAAGAGCTTATAACAGTCTAAAAGCACTTTTTCTCCTCACCTCCTCCGTTTCTCATTGCTAGATAAGGAAACCGCCAGAGACTTCCCATACCGATGGCGTAACCGAGCGTGGAGAGGAGGAACTCCAGCGGGTTTCTCCAGTGGCCACGGTCCTCCAACTCTTCAAAAGTTTCCTCATCCTTTCTCTCATTGGTTTCTCCTCCGACCGGCATGGCGCGTGGACTGCTATGGCAGCTCTGTATGAAGGGAATCACTCCTGTAAAACGTATATTTGTTGTGCCATTAGTTATTACTGACACCATGCCGCATCTTGTGACAAGACTCTGTTAGTTAAAAACTCGTATCAATGTCAGTCAACAGGCTGAGGTGGTATAGTGGATGGAACCCACAGATTCAATGTCGAATCGAGTTATACCTAATAACGGTAATCTTCGCACTGCATCCCTTGGCACTAAGCTTATAGAATACGCCATGCAAGCACATACTGGTCGGCAGTACAGCGTGACTGGGTGGGGGCGTCACAACAAACAACAAATAATGTCAGTCAGTGTACACTGGTGGATATGTTTTGTAGGTAAAAATTTCTGTTCCGATGGAAAAGCTATAGAGTTGTTGTTGTGTTCTTGTGTTGAAAAGCTTTCGAACTAGAGTGCCCAAGGACATAAGCAGGTTACATGTACTAACCGACAAACACGCGTTTCTCGCAACGGTTTCCTGAACCTTTCACTCCTAGCGACGCATGCCCCGTTAGCTTTAATGCCGGTTTGTTTATACGTGATTCACTGTCGGCCCTCGGCGTTATCTGTGCTAGTCAGAAGTCAGATGATGTTTTTCAAACTCTTTCAAAATGTTTCTTGGTTACACATGGATATATCTCATACCTCCTCGTTTTCGCATCCCAATATGTTTGTGTACATGCACCAAGTTATGCACACATTCCGAAGCGGGGCCTCTCACCAATGCGGTCGCTGTGAGTTCAAGGTCAGCCCATTCGCACGTGGGGAAGGTCTGTCAGCAACCTGCGGATGATCGTGGGTGTCCTCCAGGCTTTTCCCGATTTCTTCCCACCATAATGTTGGCCTCGGTAGTATACGTGAAATATTCTTGAGCACGGTGTAAAACACCAATCAAGTAAATAAATAAATGAATAAATAAATAAGTATGTTTGTGTACATGCATCAAGTTGTACACACATTCCGAAGAGATCAACACTACCGTTCACTTGCGGTTCACTTAGCTTAACATTCCGTACCCATTCTTAGCCCAGTATGATGACCATTTCAGATTTGGAGACCGTTGTCCATCTAATTTCAATATTCCCATTATTAAGCGTAGGTATAAGGAGCAAATTCCTAACTCACACAATGCAAACTGTTATACATAATAAACTCTATGGATTGACATCAAAGAATATTTACAAGATGGCGCCGTTTAGAAATGAACTTAATGAATGTGATATACCATTATGATGCCACACACAAATGGTGCATAGGCCTATATGCCCTACATTTACTTCCCTACGATGTCAATGTTTGTAAATGGCTTCCAAATATGACTTCATCATATTTTGTAATGAATACATGGAACTACTTTGGCAAAATAATCGCTATTTCTGACTGGTCTTGGATGCCAGATCATTTGACATGGTATCGTAGGCGGTGAAAGTGGGAGCAGTCAGGGCAGAATAACCCCTTGCTGTAATTCAGCGACTTACATTTACCATGAAAGTGGCTATTATTTGACGACTATACAGAAGTTATAAACTTTGTTGTTCGCTTATATATGTGTTGGAAACCAGGTATACATGTACATTAATGGGTTTCTGCTAAGCTAACAAAATAAAGGTAAACGGACTGAGTTATAAGTAACTCCACACATATTGAATGCACAGAAGAACCTTTAGGCCTAACTTTCTTCAAAATGTTTAAATGTGACCGACGGTATCCATCGTAGGAGACGGTGCAGGGGATAAACGGGATGAGGTAAATACGGATCATTAATTATGCAGGGAGAAGATTACCAAATAATTTTATGGCTGTTATGTCTTTGTGAGCTGAACGAGATACCATCACAGTGTTTGGTTAAACGAAATTCAGGTTAAAGGAAACGGTGTGCGCATGTGCCAGATCGATGGTGCGGCTATGGTCTGAGCAGCGCGTGTAGAAGCAAATTGTACCGTTCCTCACCAGTGGAAAATTCCCGTTTAGTTTGTTGCTAAGATTTGACTTCACCCTTCTCAGCTTACACGAGGCTCGCCGTCAGACCTTCTGATGCTTGTTGGTTGAAGCAAGATGAATGTGGCCTGTCAGCGTGTAACCTAGAATTCAAAAGTCGGTCAGCCTTAACCACCATTAACCATGACCATACACTATACAGCGCATGTGTCGCTCTCCATCCAAACTCGCTTTCCAAATGGAACGGAGAGAACAGCCCATGCGCTGTATGAAGTATTAACCATGACTATTTCTAAAAGTGTCTGGTCTATGACTACCCTCGATCGGGTAGTCACATCTGAAATCACGTGATCACTTGTTTATCCATCAACTGCGATTGTTAACTGTATATTGTGCGTACTTGATTTTGGTTGTAAACATGTGGGAGTTGTGAGTTCACAGGTCAAAGACCAATGATAAGTCTTCCGCTCAGCAGGTGATGCTCGATGCCAATACTCCTTTATCTTTTACTTTGATTAGTGTTTTACGCCTTACTCAAGAATGTTTCACTCATACGGTCACCATGCAACAAGGGGTGGGGTGGGGTGGGGGTGGAGAGGGAGGAACACACGACCGTACGTAGGTCAATACTTTTATTGTTGTCTCACCGTAGATGTTGTGCGACTTGCAGCGAAAAGGTCTTCAGATATGCCCGATCGGGTTCATAGGTAAAACTAGAAACATTTTACATTTTACATCTTCGGTGTAATATGAATGATGGGTTAACGTTATATGGGTGTAAACAGCAACATGGGTGTGTACATTTGAATCATATTGTAAATTTGAGAGTATATGGCGTTACCCAGCAATGAAATAAATAAACAAAGGAATAAATCAGAGCGGTCGTCTGTAAAAGTACGAAAAATATGAAATTTGACATTTGGTTTTCCGAGCTGTGATTAATTTAACGTGTTGAAGTCGAATTGCAAGACGTATTAATTGTGTTCATATAGCAACTCTTCAAGAAATTTATCTTGCGCATCATTTGAACAAGTCAATTATTCTTACGTTAACATGCATTTATGTTTTTGTTCCAAAAGGATATGCACTTCTCTACACGGTTACTCATATGACACTATGATTTGAGGAGGTGGGGGGAGGGGCTGAAACTGAATGATATATTGGTAAACGTCCTTGTATAATTTGAATAATCTTCGATCCAACAATTTGACTGTGGTGGGTGGGGGAAGCGTTTATGACAATTAAAACTTTAAAAAGTGGTAGAAATTTGTTTCAAAATTCTTAGAAGATGGATCTGCCAGCAATCTATGGATCGTCTGGCTCCGCTCGGTGTCCTTTCACCATAACGCTGGCCGCCGTCGTTTAAGTGATATATTCTTCAGTACAGCGTAAAACACCAATTAAAATCTTAGAAAATGTTGTACTCTAACATTATCTTATGTTAAATTAAAGCTTCTGGGTGTTGTATTCGACATTACAGATGTTAAAAATCATGTAATCTAACATTATGTTACAATTTGCAAAGGAACATTAAGTGGCGTAAATTAAATCTTAAAATGCTGGCACTGGAATTTTACAGTATTTAACACTTGGGTTTTATAGTCCACTATCATTTTGCGAGAAAATGAAAATGCTGACAACTTAAAATTTGCATTTTAAAGAGGGAGGATGGGGACGGGGATTGGAGTAAGGGATGGGGAGGGGAAGTGGGGAAAGTGGCTGTACTTTTCCAATACCAGTTATTTAATAACCAACGCAACTGCATGTTTTAAAGTCCGGATTTGTACAGTTGAACGAGATTGAAACCATTTCTCTTACCTTCTCGATGTATTGCAACGTCGCGACACTAACAAACATATTTATGTTTACATATTTCTTTTCGTTTGGGTTTAATGTCACGTTTACGAAAAGTCCACTGACACAATATGGCGATTGGGTAAAATATTTGCTGGAGGGAAACGGACAGATCTCGAAGAAAGTTCATAAATCAACATGTATACATACAAAACATGTTACATTGGGTTTAGACCATGAAACTTGTTATACTCAAGTGTAAGTGCATGTCACTGCAGCACGCACCATTGTTCTCAGCAAGCCTTGTATCACTTACCTTTTAGTTCCACGTGGGCCAAACTTGTTACAGCAGTAACGCTTCACGTGGTCAATACTCAGACCAGTAACTCGGAGCACGCAGCTCAACGCTAATCGTATTTCCAGATACCTCGCATGTAAGATGTTTAGGCCCCAGCGCTTCGGGGCGTAAACGGAATACATGAGTTCCAAGATGGGCTGCCCCATTTCTCCATTGCGCGAACTTCATTCCCCCCTTTCTGGTGAACTGGACTAGACGTGCCAGTCTAGCCAGGTCGCTGTACAATGCAATTCAATACTGGCCAGTTTTAGCGTCCAAGCCTCTTAAAATAGCTTCGACTGTACTGCCTTCGCTGCCTCTGACGCCAACATTTTAAATGGTCAACATGTTTCTGCAAGTAAGTTGTCTTATTCAGTCAAAATAAACCTGTTTGCAGAAATATATTATACATCATACACGTCTATTCAAGAATTGGAAAGTTCTTTGATATTATACATGTCTCGTTGCGTCTAACTTCATGTAGTCACACTGTCATGATGTTCTGGTAAAAGACCTGACAAAAGATTGTCAGGTGTTTTCACTGTAAAAAAAGGTGTGAAATAATTTGTGGAAGTCATACAAATTACGTGGTCCGCCTGTTACTGGAGCGACTGGAGTGGTGAAACCCTCGTAGAGATACTGGAGGTAGTGTGGTACTAAAACACGGACTCCACTACCAGGGCACATATTTTCTGCCCTGAGCGTAGACTAGGTTTACTACTGTTTGAATTAGTAGTTGATAAGTAATTAATTAATGTAATGTCCGTCTTGCCCTGGCCACAGCTGCAGTTCATATGTTCGAGTACGTCAGAGCCTATAAGTCTTCGGAAGCAGCCGGCTATAACGTATAAAAAAAAGTTTTTGACAGGGTGCATATCAGAATCAGTGTGATGACAACAGAGCACTTTGAATAATGCTAGACCAGTGGCGTCCAATAAATTGCCTTTGACACCACGGAATTTTTTTTTTTTTTTTTTACTTAATTTTGCTTAACCCACGGTGCTATGGGGCGTATAAGTTGTTACTTCTTAAAAGACTTACATGAACAGTTCAAATACAACTCTACCTGATTTAAGTTGACAAGAGTTCGGACTTCACAGGTAACGTGTCACCATTTGCCAACTATCCCACTTTCGTCGCTGCTCGGGTTTTACTCTCTGTGCTGTAGTCCTTTATATTTCATACACAACCTTTAGAACAAAAGCCTGACAAAATGAGCACGGAATCCAACTCTGGTACTTATACTGGCGTAGAGATATGACCGCAAGTAAGTGAATAACACGAGACAGTAGTTGCTTTGTTTACACTGGTACTCATTGTTAACTCCTGCCCCGAGTATATCTTTACTATATATATACAGGGGTAAGTCACGAAACACGGAGATTTGCACTATTAAACACGACATCATAGTGAGTATGAAAAAAAGAAGAACAGAGGGCATTGTGCATGACAGTTGGTAAATGGTCACACGAAACCGGTTAAACTCAGCTAAGGACTTTAAGGATTTTATGTTACCTGTTCTTGTAACTATTGCTATATACTTCAATTACTTGGTACCTAGCACCATGGCCGCAGCAGAATTGGGTGAAAAAATGCTGTCATGTTAGCGCAACTCATCAGACATCACTGACCTAGAACTAGTTATCACATTTTTAACAAACAATAATTATCATACCACAATATAAAATGATTACTGATTTATCCCATTACTCATCTGCGGTTTTGTCAGTATTTCATGTTCTTATTTGGCGCTAATAGTTGTCAGTATGAGTGTAATCAATGTGCCAGGTTGACCAGCGAAAATTAATTTTCCATCCAGCAATATAAGGTCATTGGGGTTATCACGATATGTTGAATTTTTTTTGTCATTTACGCAGCGTCATAAAACAACCAAAATGAGACATTGGATGATATATTCCAAATTGTAAACAATCAAGTGATGCCTTACATTATTCAGCAGTGTCGACGATCGGTGAACAAAAACAAGAACTGGACGTCAGATTTTCGTTAATTCCTCTAGTCTAGCAGCTATTGTATATAGATGTAAAGTGCAAATATATGGACAAAAATTATCCCTTATTTAGGTATCATGTATCTGCGGATTTAGGTAATTCATTCACTCGCAGATTTAGAGGTACGTGTGCTGGTTCGTTGATTTCATCGCGTAAGCGTGATCTAAGCAACCTGCCTATCATTAACCAGAGCGAATGTTCTACCCGTGGAAGTGACCTGTGAGGTTTATCACCACGAAATGGTTGTAGATGCACATGTGAAATATGTTGTAGGAGCTTCCAAAACCGGTGCTCTTTGACAGTTTCGGCTTGCATAGTATTTAATGGCACCAAGTTAAGGTGCGACAGTCTTAAGCCGCTAACGAAGTAACATGGGAGAACAGCCTGTGTTTCCTTGCGGGACGCAAGATAAAAACTGGTGTTTTTCAACATGTTTTAATTCGGGACCTTGATGGAGGGTTGTCTTTTGTAAATAATTTATTTGTAAATGTATTGCAACAAGGTATACGACGTCGGGGTTGGTATCTTCTGAATGGATCCAGTGTACGAGGCAGTTCTAACTATGTCGGCATGGCAGGGTCTGAGTCACAAGCAAAAACCGAAGGAGACCACCACACCTTGACCAACAGCCTGATTCAAGGCCACATCAGAACCAGTGGGAACTTCGATATACTAACTCATCCAAAGAGTAGTAATTTACTGCGTGAGGGTAACTGTTGGACGACTTGGCCAGAGAAGCTATTTGAATAAGCCAGGTAGCTGTTTCGAGTAGTGAATGAATGTGCGTGGGCAGAACGGGTCATATGTGGGATAAAGAAAAACATGTAAACATTTATGTCTAACCTATAACATTAGGGACGTACGCATCAGACCTACATTGACGTCGGTTCAAGATTTTTTACATTTCATTTTCAATGTTTTCGGACTAAAATTAAACCCGAGCCTATAAAACCTCAGGTATTACAATAACTCACCTAATATCCATGAAATACAATGAACTGTGAGTTACGGCCGAGGGTTACAATGCTTTAACCTAGCGACGTGAATTTGTTCATCCCACAGCTTGGAAATCCAGGCATGTGCATTCGAAATAGCTACCTGGCTTAAGGACAAAATCCACCATGTAGTAACCACAACTTGTATATATCAATATACTACTGCTTTATTTTTAGTACATTAACAAACGAAAGTTTTTTTTTCATTGATGCAGCACCCACAAGAAACATTCTTCAGAGGCAGTTGAGGTACAATTGTACATTAATCAAATTGTCTAAATAACATCACAGGACCTCTTTTTATTTTATGACCAGATGCACAGGAATAAAGAGGGGTTTGAAAAGAAACAAATTTTACTCTGTGTACATACATAAAAATCCTTATCTCCATGCAAACAAAATCCATATAACATTTACATATTCGGAATATATTTTCTGTCAACTTCAAAATTATTGGCTTCTGTGTTAGATCAGTTGTAGACACAAAGCCCTCTTATCCCCAAATATACGCTTACCGTAGAGGTGTCAGATTTGCATTTAACATGCAGTGTTTACTCACAGGTAGCCACCATGGCAACGGGCGTTGGAAATGAGATACGTCACCATGGGAGTCTCGCCATACGATGTGCGCTTGGAATACGAAATATATGCGCTTTAGGATCGGGATCCTGGTTTATCAAAGGGATGTTTTAATATTCTATACTTACGACAATACAATATTTAATGAAACAAAATAAGCAGGAATACTACTTGAGCAAATCGTGATAAAAAGATTGTCATCAGGATAATATACAACTGAAAAAAACAAATCAGAACAACAACAACAACAAAAAAAAACAAACCAAAAAAAAAAAAAAAAAAGAATACTCATCCATAATGCGTGACGCATATCTCATGAAGTTCTGAGCAGAACATTGGATTCGATCCCCATATATAAACTCATTCCATATGATTGGATATACATAAACTACCGCTTCTACGATATTTTAGAATCAGTTGATCAGGGTCTAGCTCACAAAAGCTTAATTAAGTTAATATGCCCAGTGACGTATAAATTTGAGACCTAAATACATCTCGGTATTCCACAAACAGCGTAAACAGTATTGGTCAGTGTATCAGGCATTAGCCCATTGAAATGAAATAAACAGTTATCAGTTGTCTTCTCAGCCTTCTCGCATACGACAGAGCAACTTTCAGTGCGTTTTATACACCTTTTGAAATAGATTTTTGGAGACAAAAGGACATTGATCGGGTTGGCCAATGTCAGGGTTTCACAAAATGTATCAGTCTACGCTGAATAATGTCAGTGTATGCTTGAATAAACATCTTGCAAACATGTGAAAAGTTTTGAGAATTACAGGTCTCATGGGTAGCATGGTTGGGTGGTGTGAAACCGAATCAAAGTAAAAATGTGTGGGAAATTATGGCAAGGCGTAAAAGCAATCTGCAATAACCTAGGACTAGGCGAAGGTTGCTTGTGCCATATGAATGATTTATTGCATGCCAAGTTGGTACGCACGGATCGAAGACTTGTCTCTTTACATACAAGCACGCTTGAGAACGTGGCGCCATGGCGGAGGTCAGAACGTGGCGTCATGGCGGAGGTCAGAACGTGGCGTCATGGCGGAGGTCAGAACGTGGTGCCATGGCGGAGGTCTAGATCGGATACATTTTAAACCAAGGTTCAGGAATGAAAGGCTCCAACACGGGAAAAATCACGGCTTACCTCATCATTACACACACAACAAACTTAGTAACAACCTACTTCAGTCGTCTGTAGAATATTACGTCATTCGGCTGTGTCAAGACGGATGTGTCACCCATGAAAGGAGCACAAAATTCGGAACAAAGTATGTGGCGACAAAAACGATTTCAGTGGAATGACTTCCAAACACGGCAAAGGCAGAAGTTCTGTAATTAAGGATTAAGAAACGTAGAACACCTTTGCTCCTTTAAGGGTTAAGTCAGCTCGATGGCATTCTTCCAAAACTACACACATGATTCAAGTTTTTGCCGAACAAATGATTTGAACCATGATTCGAGACGGACAAGACTTCCCTGAGAAGAAACACATACTGGATGCCAAAAAGTAAGGCACAGCTTAATTTTTCACCTTTAAAAAGATGGATAATTCAATATCTCTTTTCAGCCACGTCAGGAACCTTGATAAGCAGCTGAAATTTCATTAAGGTAGGAAGCTAGGTCATAAGTGGGCGTTCATTGTGGATGTTTGGTGACACTTGAAGTGAACAGCATGTTCTAACTATGCGTTTCCTCTTTTGGAGAATATAGTATGTCTGGCTTAAAATGCAAAATATAAAACACACACGAAGGCCTGTGACGAGCCCATTCATCATATATTATGATCCAGTTGAGACAATTCACATTCCCAGACAATTCATATGAGCACAATGAGGCAATCCAAATTCACAGACAATTCACATCCGCATAAGGAGACAATCCATATTCACAGACAATTCATATCCCCACAATGAGACAATCCATATTCACAGACAATCCATATTCACTTAACGAGACAATCCATATTCACAAAGTTACATCCGCATAACGAGATAAACCGTGTTCACAGGCAATTCGTATCACCCTAACGAGACAACCCATATTCAGAAAGAATTCATCTCACACTAACGAGACAACCCATATTCACTGAGATTTCATAACGGTCTAACAAGACAATCAAAATTTACAGACAATCTACATAGACAGACAATTCATATCACCCTAACTAGATAATTGTTACACAATTCACATCAATTCACCCTAATGAACACAAGTTGTGATGTTTTGTCTCTTGTATCAGAATGATTCTGCGAATAAGTTCGACCTCCCAAACAAGGCATGCATCAGAAGCTGAAGTCATTCAATGTCGATCTACATGCTTGAGTCCTGCTCAAGCCACGACGTATTTATTTGATTTGTTTATTTGACTGGTGTTAAAGGCTGTCTTAATATTCGCGAGAATTAAATCTGTTTTATGGGTTCACTAAACCTGTGCTAGGAGTAAATCACTTGAATTTGGCAAAAAACAAACTATAACATACTACACACTTTCACTATCAGAGCAAGACAATGTGTATGCCATATTGGTGGGATGGCAAGTGGCCTCCAATAAACTTCATGTCACGCCACATGAATGGATATTTTCATCACTGTACTTTGAACAATTATAGAGTACGGGGACGGTGGGGATTTTTGTCATAAACATTTCCTGTCAAGTCCGGTTCAGTGACTTACAAGATTAGGAATGGGTGTAGACGTACAAAAGTCATGGTACTGCCACAGTCTGATCCATTGGGGGGAATGAAGCTGTTTTTATTTTTCTGCATGGGTTTTTTTGTGGCTTAGCAGATCAAGGGAAACACTTCTTCTACATCGATAGCACATGTTCAAAGTTCAGATTCAACTTGGCGAAGAGAAGTGTTGCACGAAAAGGGAAAAAATACACTCTTGATAGTTTCAACCTGAACTGGTAATCTGACGCAATCAGCCTGGTTAAAGGAAATACATTCTGGTATATTAAAGTTTGTTCTTACAGTTTGCGATGATAGGATGGTTAAAACCCACCATGCAGAACATACCTTTTTTACCATTCTCTGAAAATGCAAGCTTAAAGCTTCAATACCGTTTTCCAAACATAAGATTTTGTTTAAGCAATATTTAGCATTTTCTTAAGTCTATATTTATGTCTCTTCAATGTGTCTCAAGTTATTTATGTAACATTTAGAACAATTTTTTTTGTCCATGCACCTGCAAGTAATAGTATGTGTAACCACCGCAGTGCAAGATCAATGCAGTGCTAAGCATGTACTCTTTAGTGGCTATCTAGAACAGATTTGTGCTAAGCTGGATCAACCAACTGAACCCTTGATTACAAAGCTATTTCTGTGTCTTGGAATATAAGAATCAGTGTTGCACCTGCCATAAACAATCATCCAAAAAAGTGCATTTTTAGAAATTTAACGACGTACATGTATTATTTTTGGTTCTCAAGTCTGCATATTCCCAAATAGGGTGTCATCCTACCTTCCAGGCAAATCTCAAAGACCTTTCTAAGATCCACAGAACCCACAAAGTCACAATCAGTAACTTGGTCATGGAGAAATTTTAGGTCAAATACAGTTTATGTTGACCATCTGGACATTACACTCACGCACAATGTATAACCACAATAGTCAGGCACTTCTTTTTTTGATTGAGCATAATGTATCACATGAGTTTTCATATTTACACCAATCTGTTCCACAATCAATGTACAGTGGCACTAAACAGCTTTCATCAAATAGATATGATTTCCTACACAGATAGTGTTGTGAGATCGAGTCTCACTAGAGCCAGTATTCTTGCTGGTCTCGATATATCAGTGTAGGAAATCATATCTATTTGATCTATTCCCTGGTGATGATTGCTAAAAACAGTTTTATGCAAATAAAAAACTGATAAACAACAAAATTTTATCAGTTAAGTAAAGCAAGCCAAGACCTATTTGCTTTCCTTGAAGAACAAAGTGGGGGCCTGGTTTGAAGTATTCTCGCACTGGAGAGAATCACTTCCTCCCAAACAGAGACAGAAAACGTATGCAAAACGGAAAAAAAATCAGCAATGAAAAATTACATCATTCTGAAATGTCAATAGATGCATTTCTTGCATTCACAAAATGAAGAAAAAAGTACTTTGAAGGTTATTTATAAAGAACAGCTTTCCCTTCAAGTATAAACTCCAGTCTGTTTGAGAGAAGGTGATGTCTCTCAACTGTTGGCAATATGCACAGGTAAACATAAGACCTGATGAAGAAATGGCTGAAGTCTAACCAAAACTGGTCACAATAGCGGCCATGAAGCTGTCAACAATGACACTTGTATGTGAAAATTTGAGCACTCTCTATCTGGGTCTCCAAAAGATTTGGAATGTCTATCGAGGGAGACAGCAGTGGGGTCCACAGCTCTTGGTGATTGTTGACCAGACGCTTGCAAATACTTTTTGAACTCTGTTCTGGTTGAGGTGGCTTGTGCTGGTGGAATATGTTTTTCACAGCACAACTCAGCTGACATGCGAGGCACTGTTCTCAGATACACGGAGCAACGTGGACATTCTGGAGTCATCCTGATGGTCTTTTAAAGACGGTTGGCATGGCACCTGTGGACAACAGAGGTCATTTAATGACGACAGACCTTTATGGTCAGTTGCTGGTTCTGCTGAACTGTTCATGTCAAAACACTGATGGATACCAGATCGTACATCGTCAAATGGAATGTGTGATGATGGGTCATTCACAATGACATTTTTAGTTTTCTCTTCAACACTGTTCAAACTAAACTGGGCACATGCTGAGGATAAATCAGCAAAGTCATGAGTTCCGGCATACATGTACATCTTTGTTTTCAACAACATGCCTGAAGAGCAAGCCTGTGCAGAGGACGTGGTGGGGTTTGGGAGTACAGCCTTCTGCTGATGATCGTGAATCTCCTGTAACCGCTTCAAGGTGTTCTCATGCTGTTTTCTCTTGGCCTTCATCAAGGAGAAAGCAAGATTAGAGGGAAGATTAAAGCATAAAACTGTATGCTCAACATTTAAAGCAAATTCATAATCCCTACCTTAAACCCTCCATGACTTAATCAAAAACATAGTTCAAGTTTTTGGTTCATTAGACGAAAGTTGTCTTAGATGTGCACAGGTGTTTATTCCAGACTTTCTGTGAAGTTCTTATGTGACCCAACCTTCACAATTTTATGAATTCTGATTTCACACTGATTAAAAGATCGAGTCGACTGGCCACGTACGTTAAGGATAAAGGGTATTTGCAATATGTTGCAAGGAAGTAACATCAAGGCATCACAGTGATTTATTTGCACCATAAACCATATACTGTAGCCATGCGATAAAAAAGAGGATGTGTAACATGCCACCTCTTTCCACGCACTGGTGATTGCAATCCTCTCTGAACTGACTACTGTCCTCTTGTAATGTAGGAGTAATATGTTACCAGCTCACCAGCATGCAAATGCAATAATGTGCTACAGAGATACACTATGCAGCTTAGACCCAATTTGTCCCAGGGTGGAAGGGTTCCATTTCAAAATCAAAGGCACTGAATATACTGTGCTTCATGCTTTGTATTTAGACATATTTAGTTTAGTCTAGGATGGACAGGAGTAACTGTTTATGAATTTGAAGATCCGCTAATCTTACTTTCATCATTGCAAACATGACAAAGAAACTGATACACTGGGGACAATATATGAATTGTATCTTTTGCCCTGCCCCCTCACCCTGACGAAAAGTCAATTAAATGATGCCCTGCTACTTCTAATACCCTAACTCTTCTAATTATTGGGATACTGTGTCTGCCCTTTTTAACCAATCTACTTATAAATGTAATGGTAATACACAGTTTCTTTTTCTCACATGGTAAGTCCATCTAATGAACAATATGTCATAATCTACATCTTTACTCTGCTGAAAAACTTGGAGAGATAGATAATTTTTTCCTTTCAGCACTACTGACACCTGTCCCCAAAATTAGAATAATTAGGGAAACCTCCAAAAACTAAAGGCATTTACACTGACTGATGAGGTACTTGGCCGTGACCTCAAAGTGACCACTCACTTCTAGAGCCTGAAGTCTCCTTAGATAGGCTTGCTGGACATCAGGATGGCTGAGGAGATACTTGACCATGTGCTGGCGCAGATTGCTCAATTCACTTTCTTGTTTCTCTATGGTGCTCTCCAGCTGCTGGTATTTGTCTAGGAGCTGTTGAGATAGCTGATTCTGGACCATCACTGTTTTCAGGTCGGATGATTTCTGAATAATCGCCCAAGGCGCAAATGAACATATTTACATGTACAGGTTTTAATTTATTTACCCACAAAAAATGAATTTAACATATCTGCATTTAATGCCATCAGTTTTTACTTTTTTTTTCTTGCTGGCAGAAATTAGAAGGTGAACAAAATACCTGTGCAAGTACGAAATAAAGTGTGTGATTTCTTTAGGTGATCCACCTTTCCTCACCTGCAAATGGACTGCTGTATTTTACCTGTAAACAGCCACTTTCAGAAGCATGTAAAAGGCCTTAAAAAGATACTTTTAATTTTAAACCCATTATTTTTTCTGTTAAGAACTTAGTCAAATTTTACCAAAAATCTCTGGGGCCCTACGAGGTCAAAGAATTGGTCAGAAGGAAGCAAAATGTGTCGCTGAAAGATAACTAAATCTTTCAGTTCAAAACTGTGTGCATTTTGCTGACTGTGCTGGCTGCCTGCATGCATTCAATGAGCAGGATGATTGACACAAAGTCAGGAAGTGCAACGTTGCTATGTACACTTGATCAGCTTTACCACGTCTGCAACACGACGGATGTGCATGATACGGACACAAAGATCCCTGAATGTGCGTGTACCGTATTATTTCATTCTTCCTGAGTTTTAATAAAATGAGAAACAAGTACCTCACATTTATACTTACAGAAACCAGACAGACTGGCCCTGAAGCCATCGAGGCAAAACTTTCTGGGGTGGTTTCACTATCTGCAACTAGAGGAAGGGAAAAAGAGTGAAAATTAAACAATTTGATCACATCGTTCTGAGTGGCAAAACTGACGTTGAATTTTCTTCTTTGCGTACAAAAATGAGGTTCAATGTAACAATGCAAACCACCAAATTCATCTCCAATTCATAATGTATTTAAAAAGACTACATACATGTACATGTGCTACAAAGCAAGAAGCTGCATTAACCAATTAAGGCCATCCTTAAAAATATGTCTGTTGGGCGTAACGACCCGTCAAAAAAGGGCCTACTCAAAAGTTTTTATTTGGTATTTTGACAAAAGAGTTTTTTTCCTTTTCTCTCCATGTTAATTTCTTACGCCCAACAGAAAGTATTTTTAGGATGGGCTTCATCATGAAATGGTTCTCTAATCACCAACCATACCTGTGGAGGAGGGGGGTGGAGGTCGAGGCTGGGGTGACTTATCATGATGTTGCAAGAGCTAACAGCCAAATGCGCACTCTGACATGACAAAACATATGTAGGTCAATTACAAGTCATTAATATCTGGAGTCACAGTCATCACAGTCATCAAAATAATAAGTGCTTAATCCAGTAAAATATTAATTAACAATGTTTATTTTTGTTGGCCTTCCTAGTTTTTATCATTAACAAGGTCGTCAAAGTACAAAAAGAAAAAGAAAAATTCATCACAGCAAACATTCAGTCAATAAAAAAGATTATTTAAACACAAACTTGACATCTGATCAGGTAATTCATACAAAACTGTCACCCGACTCTATGAGAAAAATAGGGAATTATTATTTTTTCATTTTGGCTCTTTGAAAAATAGGAATTTTAAAGAAATCAGCATGGAGAAAAAAAAGTTTTATCACAATACCAAAAAACCTTTTGAGTTGGATGCTTTTTGGAGGGTCGGTTGGGTTTGCCCAACAAACATATTTTTAAAATGGCCTCAACATTATCTTTTGAGGGGGCCTTTAGTTGGCAACTGTATCGCATAAATGGCCTTGAAAGTTTTGAGGCACTTCAATGAGGTCTTAGATGCTGGTTCTATGGTACTGGTGATACTACTTCTGGGCTCATCCACTGTTTTACTGAACCTTGTGGCCAGGCAATGAGTTACAGTAAGTTCATCATCTGAAACTGTGTAATTTATTTCAGTGACAAAATGTACCCAGTGCACATTTACACCATGACAGTTCACTCTGATCAGTCTGAATAAATGGAATTCAGAACCTGTTTCTGTGTTAACATGGACACTCAGGTGAAGTAGTGTTCAATTTACTTACTTATTCACCTGATTCATGTTAAGCACTGTACTCAAGAATGTTTCGCTTCTAACTTATGCTTAATTCAGGTTCATGGGTGGAGGAAGCCATGCTGCCACCAGAGTTCAAAGGCTCACCTTGAATAAGAAATTACACTGCAGGTGTACAAACATCATACCTGTATCTGGCTGTCCTGAAGTGAAGGACACGTCTGGTAGGTCAGTCGTTGTTGACGAGGGTTCGTTTCCTGAATCGCTGGACACAACTGGCTGTGGCAGGGACAAGACCTTCTCTCGAGAACTCCCTAGACCATACAACAAGTTAGCCAATATAGAGCCGTCCTTATTGCTGTTCGTCCTGGGGTCCAAACCCTGGGACTGGAGTTCGATAGCCGTAGAGTCAGTGTTGCCATCACTGGTGGTATCAGTAACATTCCTCCAGGCATTTCCATTGGTTTCACTGGCAGCAGATCCTAGTGACGGTTCCAAGGGTTCAAACATAAGCTTGCTGGAAGGTTTTTGACTGGACACAGGGGACACATGTTGGCTGTCTACAAGGCTGTTGCTCCTGTAGGATTCTTCAGAAAGGTCCTGTTCCCCTGTGGAGTTGGCAGGCTCCTCGGAATCCTGCTGGGAGTCAGGAGAAGGTTCCAGCCTCTGTTTCTTCGCAGACGCGACACCTTCAGTCTCGGAATCTTCAGAACTGTCCGTTATGGCACTATTTGACTGGCTCCATGTATCCGTAAGCAAAGTGAAGTCTCTCCTCTGTCTTAACATCAGGATGTTGAACTCATCTTCACTGCAAACACAAGTCAGTTCATCAGTGGTGAATGCATAATGAAATCCTTGCAAACACAAACCAATGACTGTCGCTATATGTTGAAGGCGTAAATAAACATTATAATCAAATAGTTGCATCAATGTTGAAGTCATGACCAAAACCTTCAATGTGAAAAAATTTCATGGCTGTATCATTGTTGAATAACTGACATCTTCAACATAAACACAAGACATTAGCTGTGTCAGTCTTGTCAGTCTTGAAAGCATGACTAAAATCATGCCTGTAAACACAAGCTACTGGCTGCATTTATTTATTTATTTATTTGATTGGTGTTTTGCGCTGTGCTCAAGAATATTTCACTTGTACGACAGTGGCCAGCATTATGGTGGGAGGAAACCGGGCAGAGCCTGGGGAAAACCCACGTCCATCCGCAGGTTGCTCGCTGACCTTCCCCTGTACGGCCGGAGAGGAAGCCAGCATGAGCTGGTCTTGAACTCACAGCGACCGCATTGGTGTGAGGCTTCGGGTCATTGTGCTGCGATAGCGCGCTAACCGACTGAGCCACGGAGGCCCCAATGGCTGCATCAATGTTATATTGTATAACTAAAAAATTCAACAAAAGCACACTCTAATGACTGTATCAGTGTTGAATGTATTTTCACAATCTTAACAGTGATGTACCTGTATCAGTGTTGAATGAAAATTCACAATTTTAACTAGCTGTATCAGTGTGAAATGAAAATTCACAACTTTAACAGTAACTGTGTCAGTGTTGAATGCATATTCACAACGTTGGGCGTCGCTGTGTCAGTGTTGAATGCATATTCACAATGTTGGGCGTCGCTGTGTCAGTGTTGAATGCATATTCACAATGTTGGGCGTCGCTGTGTTAGTGTTGAATGCATATTCACAATGTTAACAGCAGCTGTATCAATCAATAGTAATTCCCTGATATGGATATTTTGTGATAGTCGATAGAAACTATACTACATACCAAAGATGTCCATATCTCACCTAATGATCACATTATTGCTGAGAATGTACTTAGGTTGCTTTGTCCAGTTGTCGCAACAAATACTGGAGGTGGCCTGTATACACACTATGGATCCTGTTTTGGTGTAGCTCCTGAAGACTGTGGAGGGTATGTTGCCTTCTCTGATTACTGTCAACAAACAACGTCATTTCATCAATGCAATCTCTGACATCATTATGGCATGTGTGGAAAAAATTATCCAGGCCTATATGTCACATTAATGAAATATCACAATCTGATTCCTTCCGCTTGTCGAGCAATTCCAAAAACAAAAGGCGGCGATGGATAAATGAATAAATAATTTACCACGTTAGAGACGCACATAGCTGGTGTCTTTACTGCTCAATAATTTTTTTTGGTTAGAATAGACTGTCTATATTAGTTTATCTGGAGGCATCATTATGCAAGTATGTAAACCACATGAAACTGAACCCTCCAGAATAACATAGTGAAAAACTCTCTGATTATGTAAGAAGTCAATTTCTTGTACTACCCAGTTAACAGAAGTCAAACAACACGAGTGTCTCACCCTTCTGATGACTGTAATGGATGGCAACCAGATCATCCTGGTGGATGTAATCATATGGTGAGGTGCCATAAATTTCCCGTGGAAGACGGCCCATACACACAGACTGTCTGCAAAAAATGTACAAGTGATGTCAGAACTTGATGGAAGCATAGGCTTAAGAATGTTTAAAATCCTTATTTGTAACATTTAAAAATTTGGGTACAAATATTCTGCTTGCATTTAAATACCATGAATTTTCATTATGGTTTGTCTCATGATTGACATCAGTACTACATGTATTGTTATCCATATGGGCAGTGGAGGCTGCTGTTTTCGACATGGAAGACTTACCTCCCTTTGAGGGGGTGGTGGACAACTCTAATGCAGTTTTATCGCAAAATATGAATACTCTCACATTCTGCACAATGTATCATTTTGTTAAAAATATGAAGAATTTTGTACTTTATATGAAGTATTCTGTAAAATATAAAGGATTTATAAAATTAGTACAAAGAAGTAAAATTCAAACCTATGGTCCGTGTAAATGATTTTCCCGTCCAGGGTATGCTGGGTGATGAATTCCTGAGTGGTTGAGGAGATTATAGAGAGATCTTTGATAGGCTGATGGGCTGCAAGTCTCCCGACTCCAATAACAACACTGTGGCTACCCATCATACCTGTAACCAGACAAGTCAGACATGTAAGTTTCATGATTGCTAATCAACTGGATGTTGTCTTAAAGGGAAAGACCTCACAAAAATGAAGTTATGGTGAGTAGAAAGACCTTTAAAAACTGTATCTGAAAATACCTTCATTGGTTTTTTTCAGGGTTTTTTCCTCTCAAATTAAATGCTCTCAAATGTTTTGATTGTATGGTGGGTAGTATGGACAATACTGATAATGTGAGTGAGCCATGGCATCACAAAACTTTTTGTACTCCTTTATGTTCAGCTGTGAATAAAGTCCTTGTGAACCATACTCCTGTCATGAGTTCCTTTGTATGGAAAAGTTAATATGATATTTAAATTCTGCTTCATGGCCAGACACAGGTTGGCGTGACATCACAGTTGACACACATCATCAATATGGTCCAAAAAACCCACCATACAATCAAAACATTTGACTGCATTTAATTTAGTGAAAAAAAAATGTGAAAAAGCCAGTTTTTATTGGTCTTTTTACTCACCATAACTTCATTTTTATGAGGCCTTTACCTTTACGTAAATGTGATGGAATTTATCAACTGGAGATTTGAACCCGTGATTTCCCGATTTCCAGTTGATGGTTCTACTACTAGACTAAAATAAATTCAATCCAACCCAGGTGTGGGTAGTGCTTATATATCACTCTGTTGCATTTACCCCCAGTCTTCCAAGTCACATGAGATAACTAAAAAAATGTCTAGGAAATAAGAGTCTACCATAAATATACAGGCTGATTAATTAATACTGTTTAATACTGTTCTAACACAAGACTAAAGGGGAAATCCTTCCAGCTCAGAGGTGGTAGCACTTTTCTCCCACTCTGTCACATGAAGATTACTCAAAGATAGCCACAATGTTCAGTTACTGTACACACATCTTCATTTTTAGAAAATGTATCACTGAAAATAAGTTTCAGTGAATAAAAAACAAGACAGCCACAGTGTTCAGTTATAGGCATCTTTGCTTTTGAAAATATACCACACACACCAATAACAACCTTTGCTTCCACTTTGACATGTTTGATGCTTCAAATATTTAAAAAATAAAAAAAAAAATCGCTTTTTCACATGATTTTCTTTAAATAAACATAAGCATACGAAAATGCAGAGAACACAAATAGATGAAAATACGAAGTGACACATGGCACTAGTGTAAATCATCACCTTCGCATTTAAGGAGATCAGATCTTTCACATTCACACAGCACAGAAATTAACCCTCTATAGATACATACACCTAGCTAGTCTTTTGAGATGGCAGCTGCAACCTCCTGCTAAAATGTGCACCATCTCTTTTTTACCGAGCACCATGTCAATAGGAAGACACTAGAAACTGAAACCCTGCCCCTTTTTTGACAGAGTGTACCTTGTCCCCTGCCGCTATTGACTTTTTGCCAAGGGTCCAAGACAGAAAAAGGTGTTTCAGTTTATTCACCACAAAAAATAAAACGACTACCACAGATTTGGCGTTACCTGTGTGTTCGGGCTGTAGGAATGTTCGTACATGACAGGTCAGATGGACCAGATCATACACTTTATGGTCTCGGTTTAGCAAATTCTGCATTCTCACGTAGAATGATCGTCGACCTTTGTTTGGGGAACAATATACTGAAAAATAAGCAATTTAGAGAAGTTATCCAAACTTAAATACAATAAAACCTAAATACCCTTACAGACGCGAGGTGTACACCTCAGTGTTAGGTATAGATGTGGGGTATTAGGGGTGTACCGTTCCCCCAAGTGTGAGGTATAGATGAGAGGTGTAGACCTCATCCTTAATATCCAAGGTGTACTGTACCTCACATACATCAGAACCGTGTTAACCATAATATGCCTATATCGCACATACACCTCACCAACTTCGAAAGAAATAAACATGAGATAATGTATCTCAGGGACACCTCAGAAACTTCGAATTTAAGACGATGTACCTTAGATACACCTCAGCAACTTTGAAAAAAATCAACACTTAGAGGATGTACCTCAGGTACACCTCAGAAACTTAGCTAGTTTTTGAATTCTGTGTACCTCAGACACACCCCAGGCGTTTTGAAAGTACTAAAGTACGACACTGGCTTTAAACAATTTTCTTCAACCACAATTGTGACCAAAAAAATTTTGAGAAAAGTTAATTCAGTAATATTCATGTTCAGAATAACTGTTTACTGAATAAATTTAAACCTTTTAATCATACTGTACTGACTTGCTGTTTGGTTGTCAAATACTGACCAATTATAGGGCACAAATATATTTAGCCCTATACTTCAAGATGGCTGCCCCCAAACAGCAGTATGCACATTCGTGGGGGAAAATAACCCAGTTATTTGTCCACAGAGATTTCCTGGGGCCCAATTCATGGCATGTTTAGGCACATGGATATGAGCTACATACTACAGAAAAAAGGGTAGCACTCAATTTTGATCAAACAGGTAGAAAGTGTCATACGTTTAACCAGCTCCAGCTAAGAATAACTCCTGGACTTCAGCTATACCTCAGGTTTACGCAGTCTTTCCAGGGTACACCTTCACTCAGTTGTATTTGGGGTGCTAATTTACACAACTGGCAGTACCTCAGATACACCCCTAGTGTACCTCGAATATATCTCAAGCATACCTTAGATAAACTTCAAAACCAGATGTGGATGAATGACGGATGATGTGTGATGATGGATGGATGCACTCAAATTAATACGCCTTGCTTTACGGTGGTTACCTGAAGACAGTGTGTCGGATTTGTCACCGTTGTTGTAGCTGCTGGCGTCTGCCTTACCGTTGACCTGTCTGGGTTTGGGTCTTATCTGGAACTGCTCCTTACACAGGGCCACGTCATCGGGATGGGCCAATGAGTACACGGACTGACCCAACAAGTCCATCTGAAAACACCAGTCAACTGTGTTATCCAGGTTGTGCACAGGCCAGTTTGAATATAAGGCAATATATAAAGATTACTAGGAAAAAAATATTAGGAACAAGGAGTATTAATTACATGGTTTGCTGCTGAAAAATATGGGTATATGGACATTATAGGGCTATATCTTGCCTTAAAATACAGAAGAACTTTTATGCATGGCTACATGTAAATATATAAAACTGGATGCGTCAGTTCCAAAAATTGGAAAAAATGATAACATATCTGTTTTGCATGACCCGCCGAAAAAAACCCAATAAAAACATGCAGCAACTTCCCAAACTTTCAAATTTCCTGTAACTGTTTTGTGTGATAGAGTTACTATCCATGAAAAAAACTTCAAGTCCCAACTGACCAGACCCTACACTGCTTGTAGATATATATTATTATGTGGTGCATAGTTAGATGCAGATCAGTAGGTATATCAGCCTATAGGCAATGTGCAGTGTTTCGGAGCTATTTTAGGTTAAATAAAGCAGCGTAAATTCCTAATCAGGGGTGGGCTCAGAGTAGAGTGGGGAGGGGGGTGCGGTGGGGCAATTGTGTACCATAAGATTCCAGTGTTTTCTCAGGTAGCCAATGTACCAGGCTGTCCTTGTAGGTGGTATGTGGTTACAGATCCATTTAGAATTGGAGTCTACAGGCAAAGAAGCAATCTCTCCTTTCTGCCTGCTACGCAGAGTTGTGAATGAGGAGAGTATATTCTCCATTTCTTGTGTCTGGGAGTGCAGTGTCCTGATTTATTCGCATAGATTGCATATTAGATATACAGGCTGTCTAGTTGACTCTGAAGACGGGCGCAAGAGAATAATCTGGACGGTTTCCAAATTAAGTCGGTTTGGTATGATAATGGATATTCCCCATTCAAAGACATGTAGGTCTATTCTTCTGTCTGAAAGAGGTAGGTCGTGTAGTGTACTTCTCATGTAGGTTTATTCTTCTGTCTGAAAGAGGTAGGTAGTGTAGTGTACTTCTCATGTAGGTCTGTTCTTCTGTCTGAAAGAGGTAGGTCATGTAGTGTACTTCTCATGACAGGTAATAGAAATGAAGCACATCCCTTACAAGACTGATTGTTGCACACTCTACAGCAACACACTACCATATCTATCTAACCTGTGAAAAATACACTCACGGCCCAAACGCCGTAATGAGCATACCCTATGGCATAAGCAGAGTATGGAAGATATCAATACGTCTGCTTTCTCAAGTGTTGATTCTATGAATAAAATAACTACACGACGACACGATCAGTGTCTGTCGGATACCCTAATGCCTGGACAACCAGCCATACCATACCTACTAAAGACATGGGGGCTATCCAGACCTTTTCCATTACCGGTCATGAAAAGTCTAGATGGCAGTCTAAGACGGAAAAATAGACTTACATGTCTTTGAATGTGAAATATTAAACATTAAAGAGTCTCAAGGCAATGTGGCTTGCAAGAAAAATCTCGAAAAAACAGACTTACATGTCTTTGAATGGAAAATATTAAACATTAAAGAGTCTCAAGGCAATGTGGCTTGCAAGAAAAATCTCGAAAAAACAGACTTACATGTCTTTGAATGGGAAATATTAAACATTAAAGAGTCTCAAGGCAATGTGGCTTGCAAGAAAAATCTCGAAAAAATAGACTTACATGTCTTTGAATGGAAAATATTAAACATTAAAGAGTCTCAAGGCAATGTGGCTTGCAAGAAAAATCTCGAAAAAATAGACTTACATGTCTTTGAATGGGAAATATTAAACATTAAAGAGTCTCAAGGCAATGTGGCTTGCAAGAAAAATCTCGAAAAAATAGACTTACATGTCTTTGAATGGGAAATATTAAACATTAAAGAGTCTCAAGGCAATGTGGCTTGCAAGAAAAATCTCGAAAAAATAGACTTACATGTCTTTGAATGGAAAATATTAAACATTAAAGAGTCTCAAGGCAATGTGGCTTGCAAAGAAAAATCTCGAAAAACTTTTTCACAAAGTTTTGTGACTGCTGACCCTAGGTCTAACCTGAGAGTGTCCCAGCAAGGTTGTGATCAAGTCTGACACATACAGGATGATTCCCTTCTGAGAGATCACCAACAGAAATCCATCAAATGCCTGCAACAGAGAGTATCATTTTATAATCTTGTACCTTGCATAACAACTCAACTGACCACTCCCAACGCCAATGAATAGTGACCAGCACATATGTTCCAATTATAACTTGTTTGCTTGAAGGGCTGTACAGGTAATTACAATAGACAAAATGGAGGCAGTTATAAATATCAAGTTTTCTAATTGGCTATTTTGACTTGCTGTTGCAGCTGGTCAGATTGCTTTGTATGGCAGCAGAGATGATGTTAATTACAATGCTCTCACATTAGATTGTAACACATCTGTTCAGTCTCTTTCTACGACAACAAAGTGTGTTACATGTAGTTTTGATTCTTAAAACTACCAATCTGTTAACTGAACTTTAACACTGACATGTATTGCCGGAATTTTCAGTTTTGGACAAACAATTAGTAGCTAACTGCTTCACACAATGACTGAAACAATTTGAAGGTCACCGTTATTGTGAGAACACTTTACTATATCCACTGTGAATCTTAAATCACACGAATTTTTGTTCACAAAAATAAGACGTGTCTCTGCTGCCATAACTACTGCCATTGTTTATTATGATGTGAAGTGATTATATTTCGAAGGTTTGGTCAAATTATGCACGATTTAGTTTTCAGCCAACACATTTACAGCCAACATATTCAAAGTACCTAGCTTTTGAATGCTGATGGGATCATCAGTCTAAGTGAGAATGATTTCATCTGGTTATTATAACCACTTCGCAGTTTGAGTACAGTTATAGTATACAAACCTCCAGTAACGCTTCGCTTAAATTTTCTTGCGTCAAAAAGCCAGGCCTCCAAATATCAAATTCTTTCATCTTCTTCAGATCTGAAACAGAAACCCATAAATATGAAAACATTGCGAGATAAGCACTTGAAAAGCTTACAACAATAGTGTGTTTCAAACAGCTGACTTAACAAAATGCTTCCAACTGAAATCCAACTGACCAAAGAAAATCAGAAATTACTTTGTAACTTTCAAAACCCTGTGTTTTTGATGGTTTTACCATCCATTCTATTTACTCCTTTGATGACCGCGGTGACATTTAGATGTATCAAGCACAACATACAAGTAAGTACATTCAGTTACTCATTTATTTTTCGCTGTTGTTCAAGGCCATAATTAAGATGTTTTTTATTCAAACGATGGAAAAACATACTTTTGTAAACCGATGAGACTGGAGTGCCTGAGGTAAACCACAGATCTGTAGGATTTATGTATTCATTTATTTATTTGATTGGTGTTTTACGCCGTACTCAAGAATGTTTCACTTGTATGACGGTGGTAAGCATTATGGTGGGAGGAAACCGGACAGGGCCAGGGGGAAAGGCACGACCATCCGCAGGTTGCTGGCAGACCTTCCCACGTACGGCTGGAGAGGAAGCCAGCGTGAGGTGGACTTGAACCCAGTCACTGCATTGGTGGGATGCTTCTATGTCATTATGCTGTGCTGGCGCTCTAACCAACTGAGCCATGGAGGCCCCCCAGATCTCTAGGGAGTTACTGACAAATTTCTCTCAGAATCCTACTGTCAGGAAGCAGAGGAATTCAAGGCTAAGACTGAACTTTCCCTTTTATGTTCTTGTCATTGAAAGACAATCATTCAATCACTTGGTCACAACTGGCTTCCATAAGTACATTAAGACACAGAACCTACCTTTATGTAATCGCAGGTAGTTGACCGCCAGTCTCAGGACACTAGACTTGTCCACTTTGCGGGGTGCAGAGGCTACAATCGGAACGAGTTTCGCAAGCTCTGCTATATGCATGTTCAACTTGTCACGTCGCAACTTTTCACTTTCATTTCGAGACAGCCTATAAAGAATACAAACATAATTGTAGGCTAAGTACCAAACGTCCCACTTAATTAGGGGGAGAGCTAGTTCAAATTAAAAAATAAAATAAAGCAGAAAATAAAAAGTATTTGCAAGCCTGAAAATATGTGCTTAACAGTATTTAAAGAACACCCCTTGGTTGGAAGTGCTACAACTCAAGCGAGCTTTGTCCAGTACCATATATGGAAAACATCGTCATACTCTAATTCTTCAAACTTTTAGCATGTTTGCAAGGTGTTTATTCAAGCATATTCTGAAGGCATTATTCTGTGTTGACCAATAAAATTTTACTTTTTGTAAAGCCCTGAATCTGGCCAATCCAACGAATGTAGTTTTGTCTCCAAAAACAGATTCAAAATGTGCATAAAAAATTGCACAAAATGTCGCTCTTTCATATGCGAAAAGATTGAGGAATTAGGGTACCACTCTGTCCACTGGGGTGTTTTCAAAAAATGTGTGGCACCTATTCGCAGACTTGAATTCAGATTTGAGGCTTGATGACACTCCCAAATAGTGATTCACTTTGTACCTACCTTCTCTTTCCTGACTGTTTTTTGTGGGTTCTGTTCTGTTTGTCCACCTTATCACCCAGCTCACTGACTGACCCAGGCATTGTCTCTGTTACAGCTGACTTCACACCAAATCGCCGTTTGTCAGGCACGCTCCACTTATATCATGCCCCACGTTGCAGATGTCAAATCACAGACGACATAAGAAACCTGCAAAAACCCAAAATGACCAGTAACATTGATGCACACCTCTAGAAAGGATCAACTCGGGTAATTAAGGGTTTCTTATTTTCTCTTTTTTTAAGACACACGTGACAATACATATGATATATAGGCCTGGTCACCCTGATTTATTTATTTACATGATCGGTGTCTTACACCGTTCTCAAGAATATTTCACTTATATCACGGTGGCCAGCATTATGGTGGGAAGAAACCGGGCAGAGCATGGGGGAAACCCACGACCAATCGCAGGTTGCTGGTAGACCTTCCCAGCAACGACCAGAGAGGAAGCCAGCGTGAGCTGGGCTGAACATTGGCTGCACTGATGACAGGCTCTTGGGTGATTGCGCTGTGCTAGCGTGCTGTTACATGCAGTGAACATGTCACAGTACTCATATTAGCGCATGCATCTATACATGTATGTACACACGCTGATGAATTAAAAGTTCATAGACTTTCACAACTGTCTGCAAAATTTTCAAAATTTAGAATTTCTTCAAATCATAACAGACAATTCATAGCTGGATTATCTATTCATGATCATGGTTTTTTTTTCAACGCCATGCCAAGCCTGTCAAGATGACGAGAAAATCAGCCAACCTTAACAGAAAGGAGTTACTTGTAAATTTCATCACATGTTTTGTTCCTTCAATTGTGAGTGCATTGCATTGGGCGTGATAGTATGTGTTAAATAAGTCCACAGGTGTTGTAACCGAGGGGCAGAGGGGGCAGTAGTGGCAAACAATGGACGAAAATTGCCCACACATAACAGTATATATCTCTGATGCAAAAGTTAATTATGATACCCATATTATCACACCACAATCTAGTGTATACGCCTATGGTTTTTAGGATAAGACATACATTCGAAAAGAGACTGGGTACGACAAATTACAAGATAATCACACTTTATTATATACATGCCATATTACGGCTATGCGCATCAGCTACTGTGATTCGTAGGCGAGCGCCTTGATTACTTGGCCACAGAGGATACGGTCTTTAATTGGTATTACATTTTAACAGTTACCTTCATGACGTTTTCTCTTGGGACACATAAGTATATGATTTCATTTTTACGACACGTTCGTGCCGAAAGTATGTGGATGAAGGATTCAGAAGATAGCTAAAGTTAGTCACTGTTTTTCAGTCTTAATTTTCTCACCTCAAATATCAATAAATGAGAAGCCCTGGTTGTACATTTCTTCTTGAGAATGTAATAGTATTTGGGTCATTTTCTTCAAGTCTATTTCATCAAGATTTTGATTCAAGTCCCATATCATTGCAGGTCTAATTGATGTCAACACTGATCAATCAGGAAATAACTTGAAATGTGGAGGTGAATCGTAACACCAAATTGCTGTTAAAAGAAGAATTAATCTTGATGTTCTGTACAAATCAACTGGACTTCTGTGCGGTGATTTTTTTACGCTATATCACACGTAACAGATAAGTATACATGATAAAATGCTTCTTCCTGTTACATTTGCCATGTTACACATTAGAGTGAAGGATCCGTTTTGATTAAGCAGTTATTTGCAGTCTCCTCAGTGAAAAGATTCAAATTTATTTTCATCTGTTTCAGAATACAAAGTTTATTAAAGTCTAACAAAAATATAACTAACAACAGCAAAATAAAACCAAATAGAGATAGTGAGTGAGTGCTTGGGGTTTAACGACGAACATTACATTGTTTCAATCATATGACAAAGGGGAGTTCTTCTGGTGTGTGCATACAGTGTCTCTTCTTGTGGCAGGGCGAGTCCAAAGTGCTGCCATCACACGAACATCATGCCGAAGACACCAGAAATGACACCCCACCCAGTCGCATTATACTGACACCGACCTGACCAGTCCTGTTTCCTTACTCTGACCTCTCAATGCTGAGCGCCAAGGGATGCAGCAACAAGTCTTTGATATGACTCAACCCGGGCTTGAACCTGGATCTCCCGACCTCCAGGCAGACTTTCTAACCACCAGGCTACCAAGGCAGTAAAAAACAAACACAATGTCAAAAGTCCACTAGGATTGTGAGTGATATTGCTGTGTTCATACGAGCCAAGCACAAATCTAAAGACTCCAGGTTTATTCCTGGCTAGGTTGCACCAAAAAAGTTACTGGTTCCTTGCTTAACCATTATAGGGAAATAACAAGGACTGGTCACCCCAGTATCAGTATACTGGACTGGTTGTCTTCGGCAATTCCTCTCGTTGAGGCAGCACCTAACAAAAGAGTGGGGCAGTATAAACACACATACAAATGACTCTTTGTCGTCATACAACGTATGAAATATTATTGATGTTAAACTCCAACCATCACAGCATCTAGTAGCCTTAAAAAAGTGATGAAGCTTATTCATTTAAATTACCATGGCATTTTTTTCCTGCATTCAGAGTCCATGTTTGTCATTAATGTACAAGAATATTTCTTCTCCCAGACACATCCAGATATTTGCCCTTTTATTTATTGTATACTGTACACTCACCACTGATATCACTCAATATTCAGAATATATATTTGCTAATATAGCATAATACTTGACAGTCAAAAGTTTGAACAGGATATCATAAAGGAGCAAGCTAAAAATAGGTCAACTCCAACTATACAAGACATTGTCAGCTCTTCACTGCAGTGACTTAATACAGATCAGAATGCATATCCTGGTGTCTGGGTGCGCGGGACTTCCGGGGCCCTGGACTCTTGCCTAAAGTTGGCTGTGATAGTCCATTGTCCCCTCCCCCCCATGACAGCCGAAAACGCCTCAGAACGCTCAAAGTGTTCTGAGGCAATCCAAGATGTCTGTCGCACGATTGAAATCACCAATTAATTCTCCTTCTGCAAAGTTCCTTCATGTATAAAATGATGTACATGCATGAACAACCTACAGTGGGCCTAGATTGAAATTCAGATATAATTCAGTTTTTTTGTTCATTGTTTCATGAGGATTTAACACAGCCCAATGACCATGAGGGAAACTTTTCAATGATAAGAACAACATAGGTACATAAATTATTACAGAAGATGAATAAAATATACATCACTTTGCAGAATAAATTTCCTGGAAACCAAAATCAAAACTAAATCAAAACTGGAGTTGAACAAATTGGCATTATTACAGGATTGGAAAGCATTGTTTGCATACATTAGATTCCATGTGTATAGGTGGCCTAATGAATTAGATGTTGTATATTCTGTGGATACAACGCCTAACAGAGGTCTATGTACAAAATCAGGGGGGGTTTCCTATCCGTATCTATGCGCTGCCTAGCCTTTGACATCTGTATGTTCCTTAATCAACACTGATTAGCCGAGGAGATCGGACGGTGGAGCACTTTTAAACCCTTTTCTTTTATAGTCACATCGTTTGTTTTAGCCGATCGCTGGACATTTTTGATTATCGTACATTCTCCGCACTGTGGAAGTTACCCTATGTAACACTATGAAGTCTGCATCGAAAAACTCCACATCACAGAGATTATCGGATTCTCTTGACGACTGACTAAACATGGCGGACTGCAGGAATTTTTGACGGAAGCAATGGCCTAAAACAGCCCCTAATAAAAGCGTTTTAAAACCTCTGCGACACGCCATCCCAGGGGCTGATCATTGTTGATCGAGAAGCATACAGATTTTAAAGGCTAGGCAGCGTCTAATTACGGATAGGAAAACACCCCTCGTTTTATAAATGGACCTCTGTTAGACGTTGTACGAGTACCAGCAGCGTACAACGTCGAATTCATCAGGGAAGTGTATATGCAGTTCACACGATGGGCCAGAGATATTCTAAAACTTAGACAAATGATTTGAATTGTTTTAAATGACATTTGCACTATAAATTGTCAAGAGGGGTCCTATATACAGTCCACCTAGATGGACTCAGGGTGTTGTTTTACAATTCTTACATTCATCGCAACTCCATCATCCGTACTCAACCAAGTCGCCGCAGAACTGCTTTCGATGAGGTCCGCGCTCGTGTCACCCAAACTAACCTATAGTCAAACTGAACTGACAGAAACAAAAATTGTATGCCCTTCTGTGAAGATTTGTATTGCAACCTACAAACGGCAAAGAAGACATTCTTTTCAAGATATTTTCCAAACCAGAACTTTGTTACACTTCAGGACCAAGAGTAGACGACAAGACTTTTCAAAATGGCTGTCAACAGTGAACCCTTTGGTACGTTGGATGTTCTCACAGCTAATGTGACCACAAGACTGCGAGTTAATTAGTTTCATCAGTAAAGGTAGTGAATTAAGAAGATTGATTCCAGATTCACCCGGAAAATGTCATAGAAATGGGCAAAAAAGGTGAGTGGAGTCTCACTTATGTCAATCGACTTCGAGTGCGGAGATCTGCGGCGATTTTTTTGAGTACCGGTGATGGACTCAGGGTTGCGATGAATGTCAGAATTTTAAATTTTGCGTCCAGATCTAGCAGATGGACTAGCCTATATAATAATTGATGTTACAATTTTACAAAGGAAACCTCTGAGTTTTCTCTATCTATAATATTAAGTTGTTGAAAACAGACCTCAACGTTAACTGAAATTTACCTGAAGCTAAAAGCGTCACATGTACACAAAAATGTACACGTGGTTAGTAACGTTATAGACTACGGTACCATACTTACGTAACTTTATGCAAACCGGAATACCCAACAGTGAATTCGCTAAATTAAACAACCATGTCAGGGTAAACATCGCAAACAGACAAACCTGTTAGCAATGTTACATAACCATGATAATCCACTGTCCATATATCGTGCTATCGTACATTCTAGTAGTTTCATAATCTACCTTGACCTACATTTAGTTATCTCTCTCTCTCTTTTTTTTTAGCATATAACATTGCTATAGGCCTGTTTTCTGGCCTTGACTGCTCCCTAGATTAAAAAATCTAAACCATCAGTCAACAATTCACAGGCTGATATAGAGATGTCTTACCCTCATACTTACTGTTTGAGTTTCTCCAAAAGTCACATGTGCCCCCGGCTCGCCTCAGAGGCTGTCATTCCGTAATATTTCAGAACAGACATAAAATTTGGCGAAGATCATCTGGGGACACCGTACGTAGAATGAAAACAAACACTTCCTGAAGTCCGTAAACAGCATGCGCAGTAAACGAGGCCAAGGTTAACATCTTCACTTGACCCATATCTCGTCATCTATAAATACAGGAGTGGTCACGGTGTCAAACCTTAGACCAATGGGCAGTGCATCGGTGCTTATCAAACAAAATGGGAGTGGATTATCCTAATGTGGATTTCGCAACATGTTTCCTGAGGATTCTGTTCATTTATGTCTCCGAGGCAGTGTATGACAGAGGGTCAATGTGACAAACTTGCACCTGTTCAGATTGGTTTACCTCCCCCTATTTCTCTACGCGGCTTGACTTTATACATATTTATAATGATGTTATAAATATTCATATATTGAATTGGCGAAGGGAGACAACCGCGGATTAGTTTGCGTTGCACTAAAACGCATTGTGGAAAGCAGTCGAGGGAAGGTCAAATATCAGCCGATTTAGCATTGGTGAGGTGAAAGCAGGACTACCTAGTTGAAGCGATGAAAGTGGAACACGTGTGACTTCATGTGCTGCTGACAGGTACACAGATACACAATCACACTGTCATCAGTTACATCAACATTGAGAACATCATCAAAAACTGAAATTTTTCCTATTGGCGGGAAAGGAATCCTCTCAAATGCTTGTTAATGAAAAGAAAAGTTGCGGAGTCATATTATTGTCGATAATGTAGATCAGGTCACTATGGCAACAATTATTAAACGGACATTGTACTTAAGTCAGTTTATCCCTGACTTGGGTTTTGTTTATCATGTGATGCTTCCATGGGGTACAGATTGTACCTGTCAGGAGTTTTGAGTAAAAATGTGCAAAAGATTTCGTAAATCTGAAGCACTGACATTATGTGTGGGTAACGATATTTGTTGAGGGTGCCAATCGGAGTGCTAGAATATCTTTGGAACAGTATCGTCGTTACTTTTTTTTCAATAGGAATTTGCAAGCAGCGGCTACACCACGTCAACACACTGACTGTGTGAGCAGTACGTCACGTGTTATCAACATGGCCGCAGAGGTGACAGTTATGACCTGAGTTTCTTCCGTAGAAGCGGCTGATCAAACGGTTGAAAATGCCTGGCCATAGTCTCAGTGACGAACGCAGCCCTTTGCTGGAGACAATTCCGCCAATTACTGATGGGTAAGCGCGGAACTGGTCTGAGGTGTTCACATGCGGTTTACAACTGGGAGCAAGATCGATGTACTCTTACACTAGTTTTATGCATCGATAGACTATATGTGCGTGTACATAATAATTATATGTGTAAAACATGGCACATATTTGACTGGGATTGTACTGGGATTTCCACAAACACCACCAGTGGCCCATGTTAAGCGAAATTGTGTGTGGATGTGGAGGGTGGGGTGGGGGATAATCTCAAAGCCCATTTATCTGGTGGCTACCTACTGTGTTTGACGCTGTGAAAAGTAATCAAATCCCCAAACCAACCCTGGTGAAGCAGAGGGCTGTTGGTCTTAATGACCAGCTGGTTTCATTTCACCCCTAGAGATATTCATAGGCTCCCAGCCTTCTCACTCCACTGAATTAGTGTTTCACCTATGGTTGATATCCAGATATATCCAGATATATATAACACAAAATCAGTGTCTGCTGTCCAATGTAATATATAGAGGATATTGCACAGTGAAGGTTGAATACCATAAATATTGAACTAACACAGTACTAGAAAATAATAAAAGTGAGAGTCAATAACTACCCTATTTCTTCTAATTTTTGCAACGTCTGATTTACTCTTTTGAGCCAATATACCTGATGTTACAAAAATACAAAGTTTCTTTTTTCTCACTAGGTGATTCTGTCTAATAAATAAGACATCCATATCTCTACTTTTCCAAATAAAGTAAGAGGGAAAGGTAATGCTAACTTTTAGCACTGCTAGCAGCTGTCCTAACAATTAGAAGAAATAAGGTATACATGTTAATATCAAAGAAAATTTGAGTAATATTCATCAGTGCATATTTTGATCTGACCACACACAAGTACATTAAATATTCTTAGTGCAACATTTTTAAAAGATTTTAGTATCTTTGCTGACTACTATCAGTTGGTAGTCTTACCTTTTATAAAATAGACTGTTATGATTAATGATACAAAAATCAGCTCCCTGAAACTTTGTACATGAAAGTACAATATGATCTCACTTCTTTCTAAATTTATTTCATCTGTTTGTCGTAACTTGAATCTCCCTAGATACATGTTTCGATCATTCACCAACTGAGGAAAGCAAAGAGTATTGTTTTGTAAACCTTAAGTGAATTGAACCAAGGTCGTGTCTTTTAAAGAGCCCTCCCTATCTTGTCTTGTAATCAGGTATATTCTAAAGAAAATTATGAGAAAGTTGCCTTATATCTGAACATGAATTATGGCTAAACCCACAATCGTTATCATTCTTATGATCATCAGGTGGAATGGTCTAGAAAGTGCAATAAGGTTGACATTAACACTATGCGGTTCTGTTGAAAAATGGGGAACCAAGCCTTCCTGCCTTAAGTACATGTAATTCAGGTCCAAGCTGTGTACTCTGTTGTTCCTTCCTTTCTTTGTGTTGACAGTTTGTAAGCAAACTGCCTGGTAATGTAGCACTCTTGCCCGCTGGTGACTGGTCAGTTTCACTTGGACCTGAGTGTCTAGTGAACATTGAGATTGACTTGTAGGACGATAAATTACATTCTGCCTCCAAAAACTCATTTTTTTTCTCAGGCCAATAAATGTAATAAAATATTATGTTTGTTGATGAAACATGTTTTTCCAGTAGAATACAGGCCTACCTTGCAAACAAATATTCCCCAAGACAAAACACCTTTGTATAACTTTTATAGTCATGGCTGTAATTTTTTGGCATTTTACCTGCATATATATACTAATGCAGCAACATTGGTTGTGTTGTTGGGCAGCTCTGTTGGTGTGCCCAGCACAGTGCTGGAACCTCCCAATGTATACAAGAGCCGCTGGTGGTCCATACGGGTGATGTACCTGACCATGTTCCTGAGTAGTGTCAGCTTCTCCATCTGTATGTCCTCAATCTGGCCTTATCTTCAAGTGGTAAGTCCTGCATTTAACAGGGCATCCTGATGTCCTAATGGTAAAGACATTTGAACTCAGTGTGCCCCTATCCTCAAGTAATAACTCCTGCATATAACAGCCTGGCCTAATCTCCAATTGGTAAAGACGTTTGAACTCAGTATGGTCGCATGTACAAGTGGTAAGTCCTGCATTTAACAGGACCTCCTGATGTCCAAATGGTAAAGACATTTGAACTCACTCTGGCCCAAGTGGTATGTCCTGCATTTAACAGCCTGGCCTAATATCCGAATGGTAAAGACATTTATGGCCTTATCTACAATTAGTGTCTAATATTCGAGATGGTAAAGACATCTGCAAATAGTAGATAATTGTGTTCAGCATATAGGGCGTAATATCCACATGGTAGAGGAAACCAAACAGAGCCAGGGGCAAGTCCAATACTTTCCTCACGTTGCAGAGGTGGCATTGTAATTGGCTATGAATGTAGCAGGTTAAAGTTCTAAATTTTTTGTGTACTCCGGTTGTTCTTGTATCAACTATGATTAAATATCAATTGCCAAGCCCTCAGGAATTTACCCCCTCCATTCCACTTAAATTTGAAATGTTACAAATATAGGTATTATCTTGACGAATAAATGTTTGAATTGAATGTTTTTTTTTTCCATACTCATCAGTTGGATAAAGATGCGAATGCAGACTTCCTGGGCTGGGTGGTTGCTGTATATAGCCTGGGACAACTGATTGCCTCCCCATTCTTTGGGTGGTGGGCAAACTGTCGGATGAACAGCCGTCAGCCATTGGTTGTCTCCCTTGGCATCAACATCCTGGCTAATGTGATGTACATCTATATAGAGAGTATCCCTGACAACCGACGCTACTGTCTCTTAGTAGCCAGATTTTTTATTGGGTTTGGTGCAGGTAAGTCTCTTGTAGGTTTTTGCTTAAAAACAATATGGAACTTTATTTATATGGAACAATGAATTTTGCAGGGGTTTAAATTAACCTTGGTCGAGCTGGTCCAGTTTGCTTCAGTTAGCATTGAAAACAGTTTTGGCATATTTTCCTGTAGGGCCATTTGACAAAGCCCATGGTGAGGAGGACCAGCAGATCTCAAAGCACACTGGTCCTATAGGCTGGTGGCATTTTGTGGCTAATTTTCACCCCTGTCTGGATACCTTGTCTGGGCTGTTCAATCCATCACAATGGGATAATGTTGATGACTTGGTGGAAATTCAGGTCACTTGTCTGAGGCACCAGTATTAATTATTTCAAGATAGACTGGCCAGCTACAAGATAACTTTTTCTTGCCATGACTCCCGAAATATTGAAATCTTTGTTTAAGATCAAGATAGCAAGTAAGCAAACTGACATATACTGTCCCGCTTGCCCTCTGGGATAATTGTTATCTCCGGAAATTCTCAAATAAATTTCCAAACATAAGCTCCAAGAGGAAGAACTGACATTAGAGTTTAATAGGTACCCTAATAACCTGTAGTGTTGCTGGGTGCTATAATAAAATGAGACAGTAATAATCTAAAGAAATGAACACTCATAGAAAACAGAGATTATGAATACAGTTACAGATGAACACTTTATTAATCAGAATTTAACAAGCAAAAGTATACGCGAGTCAGATGAGTGAATCATCAAAAGATAAATAACCATTGAAAACATCTATCATCTTCCAGGCTCTGGGTAGGTCAAAATGGGCAGGTAACTTCTGTTATCTTTCAGCTCTCCTTATAGTGAAGAGGAGATAAGGCAAAGTAAACCAGATACTGAAACCAATATCACCACAATTGGTGGTGTGTCCAATCCGTTTGATAATATGCACCTCCAAATATCTTCGTTCACCATGTTGATATAAAGTAGGTGAGTATAGTAGAATGAGCTTGAGGGCTTCAATGACCTAGACAGATCACACCGAACATTGTTGTATTGCTCAGTCCATGTGAACCAATTAACACGCCTCCATAGCATCATGTCATCCTCAGTAATCATGATCTCAATGGCCAACGTCAGGGAGTCTAGGTGACAACAAGGGAAGTTTGTCAACAGGGAGATTGGCTCTCAGACGACGGTCTGTAAATAACCACACTCATAGGGAATCCGGAAGGAATGGTGCAACAAATTCTCCCAGCGAATTCAGTGGGGGTGATAGTACATAGGGTAAACTCAGCACGCACTTCACGTACTGCTCAGGGAACAATTAATCATAACGGGACCTCAAGACTGACATGGTGAGTAGTAGGTTCCCAGCTCCCATCTCACATATGTTCAGAGTCTAAATATATTATAAAGCCAGTGTATTCGCTGCCGAATTGGTTGAGAGTGAAATGTACAACTGGGAATCCACCGGATCTGGTGATGTTTGCTCTACAAAGCATGAATATTATAATTAGCCATGTGCTTGGTGTACCCATATTTCTACATTAGAAACAAACCGTGCTCTGTAATTGAACTTACAGTGGGACGGTCACTATCCGCACTTCTGTGGCTGAGCCAGCTTGCAGTGGTTGTAAGGATGAGTCTCCTAATCTTGTTATGTTTCCGAAAATGACGACGTTGACGTCGCATCCAACCAATCAAAATTATTCATTTCATGAGGAATTCTCACATTGCTTCATTCCCTTGCACATGACCAGGGACCAGAGTTCTCCATGTATGAAAAGGGAAGAAACAAGACAGAATAAAGTCTTCATAGAGGTAATTCATGTTAAGTTCACATCCACTTACAACACTTGTTACTTGAACACAAGCATATAGAATACACACCAGCCATTGCACCATAAGTATTGATGTATGTTTGCCGAACAAACAACAGTGCAACAACAACATGAGTGTAAATGGAACTAGAACTCAACTGATTCGACAGACCAACAGCTTTAATGACTTTGGGAGCAGATTGTAGTGAGAACAGATAGCTCTGTCATCACAATACCAACTTGTGACAAGTTTCTACCTCTCATCAACACGATCACTGTGGGTTCAAGCACGGCTTGCTACTGGCTTCCTCATTGGTCATATGTTGTAAGTTCCGCCAGCAGCATATGGATGGTCGTGGGTTTCTTCCAGACTCTGCCTGGTTTCCTACAGCTACAATGCTAGCCGCCATCAGATAAGTAAACACCTATCAAATACATGAATAAATAAATCATGATTTTACAGAGATCTATGATCTGTCTCATGTACAGGGAATGTGGCAGTGGTCAGGTCATATGTATCAGGAGCTACCACCATCAAGGAGAGAACTGCCGCCATGGCCAATATGAGTGCTTGTCAGGCAGTTGGCTTCATCGTAGGACCAAGTAAGACATCATCCACAATACATTCTGTTTTTTGACTATTTTTAATATCCATTAATTGATTACAGAGGAGCTACAAGTATTAGTACTGAATTGATTTTTCATGTTTTCAACATATTTTCCTTGTAGTTAGGGGTTGAGACATACCTGTGTATAACATGTCACCTGGTGTCATGTTAATGTCTGATGGATCTGGCTGACGCGTTAAAATACACAAAATGTACCAGTATGACCAGTGACTGCGTGAAAAAACTCCCTACAAGAATATGAGTTGCATTGCTTTTGGCACTTGCTATTGTCATTTTGCAGGTTGTAGACTCGCAGTTTCATGTAATTTTTTATGTAAAATTTTGTCCTGCTTTTAGAGTTGTAGTACAGATGGGTTATCAGTCAGTGAAATTACTGTTATTTACTGTTGAGCTAAATTACATATGGTATCATGTAATTTTTCATCCACATAACTGCAGGTTGGAGAATTTCTTGTGATCGTAGGTGAGTTACATTTACAGGTTTCTAGTTTTCCAGACAGCCATAGTTCCCATCTTGAGGTGGTAATAAAAGTGTTTGCGTTTCTAGTTTTTCAGACAGCCACTATTCCCATTTGTTACCCTGGACCAGTCTGTTGTAAGGAGTTTTACCTGAACTGTTTTGGTTTGTTGTTTTCCAGACAACCATGGTTCCCATTGATTACCCTTAACCTGTTCATGGTAAGGAGTTTTACCTGAAGTGTTTTGTTTTCTAGTTTTCTAGACAGCCACGATTCCCATTGATTACCCGTTCACTGCAAGGAATTTTACGTGAAATGTTGTGGTTTCTAATTTTTCACACAGTTAGGGATCCCATTGGAGACCCCGGTCCCGTTCACTGTAATTAGTTTTATCTGAAGTGTTTGGATTTCTAGTTTTCCAGACAGCCATGGATCCAATTGATTATCCCCATCCCATTCACTGTAAGCAGTTTTATCTGAAGTGTTTTAGTTTGTAGTTTTCCAGACAACCATGGATTCAGTTGATAATCCCCGTCTCATTCACTGTTACGAGTTTAATTTGAAGTGTTTGGGTTTCTAGTTTTCCAGACTGCCATGGATCCCATTGGTTATCCCGGTCCCGTTTACTATAAGGAGTTTTATCTGAAGTGTTTAGGTTTCTAGTTTTTCAAACAGACATGATTCCCATTGGTTACCCTGGACCAGTCTGTTGTAAGGAGTTTTACCTGAACTGTTTTGGTTTGTTGTTTTCCAGACAACCATGGTTCCCATTGATTACCCTGGACCCATTCACTGTAAGGAGTTTTATATAAAGTGTTGTGGTTTCTAGGTTTCCAGACAGCCATGGATCCCATTGGTTATCCTGGACAAGTCCATTGTAAGGAGTTTTATCTGAAGTGTTTTAGTTTTTAGTTTCCAGATTGCCATGGTTTCCATTGTTTACCACCGTGAAGGAGTTTTACCTGAAGTATTTTAGTTTTTAGTTTTCCAGGCTGCCATGGTTCCCATTTGTTACCCTAGACCCATCCACTGTAAGGAGTTTTATCTGAAGTGTTTTGGTTTCTAGTTTTCCAGACTGCCATGGTTCCAATTGGTTACCCTGGACCCATCCACTGTAAGGAGTTTTACCTGAACCTGTACACAGCGCCTGCGCTCCTCAGCGGTATTTGCGGAGCCATCAACATGCTGCTCCTGTTTCTGGTGTTCAGAGAGCACAGAGTTCACGATGATGAGGATGTCAACTTCAGCATCCAGCAGCCTTCCTGTAAGTCTCTTTGATGTGAAAGAATTCTAAAACAGTGTTATGACATCAATCAGATGAACTACTGAAAACTTCATGGATTAAGTTATGCTCGGATTTTTGTGCTCGGGTGAAATTTTATGTACAGCTTTGCCTTGTGTTGAGCACCATTTTATTAAATTTTGCTGGTATTCTGGATCTTGCTCTGAACTGTGGGATTTTTTTATTGATTCCTAATTATTGTTGCCATCTTATAAGTGGAATATTCTTTAATACAGGTAAAACTCCAATCATTGAAGAAATCATAATTATTGACAGATAGAACAGAAATGGAGATTACTGTGTTGTTGCTTTGCATGTAGAGTTGGCTGTGGCAAAAATTTGCTCTCTGGGAGTTCCATCTATTTTTTTGCCTCTTATTTTCTTTTCAGTGTGGAGAAGGTGAACCACTGTGTTTGGGTTTTGTTTTCCATCTCTTTGACATTTCATGTATTTTGTATCTCTTTTTTAGTTCCAGCATCCCTCCCACTGTTTGACTATAAGCCAGACTACTGTGGTATTGCCAGCTCTATCATCCTCTTCTTTGTTGTTCTCTTTGTCTTCTCTGTTTTTGAAACGTAAGTATACTGACATAGTTGTTAAATGTTAAAATATCTTAATTTACACTTGTAACGTATTATGTTGGAGGAGTGCTTTTCTCTTTTATATTTTTTTTTTTTTTTTTTAAAGTGTGAGTATTGTAACATAATCAATGTTATAATCATAGTTTTGAAATTTTAAACCGTATGTTTTTATTTAAACAAAGGTAATAAGTAGAACTAATGAGAAAATCATTGTTTTGTTTTAACCTTTATTTTAGCCTAAACCGAACTGAATATTAGGATATTTTTTCTTTTCTTTTTCTTTCAAGACACAACTTGCAGACACAAACAGACAACTTTGCAGACAACTTTAATGTCTCGAATACTCAATTTAACATACCTGTAAAAAGATCATTATACATTTAAGATGTCTTTTCAGATTTTCCTGTTCTTGGGTCATTATGTTTTATGTTTTTCATCTGCTATTTGTCCATGCCAGGATTGGAACACCACTTACGATGGACATGTTTGACTGGACTAAGGAAAAAGCGACCTTGTACAATGGGGTGGTATTGGCTGTGGCAGGGGTAATTTCCATAGGGGTCTTTATGGCTCTCAAGGTCATCGCCAAGAGGTGTGTCCCTAGTTATGGCTCTTTGTGATGTTACTTTAATGCAGGCTGGGGGGGAAACTTCACTAAGATGTTTGTAATGGAAAACTTGTCAGTTGTTCGAATTGTTCAGGAGGCCATTTATGTGACATTTTCAAATGTGACAGTGGAATGTCAGAATGGTAAGACAACCTTGAATTGGATAATGTGTAAGACTGCAGAATTGGTAGTGATATGGCTGAGTGAGTGAAGGTGTACAGATATTAATCATCAGGTGCATGAGGTGGAGGTCAAGCCCCTGGGAAAGGGAATTTGCTGGATTCCTCAGGTCTTGGGCTAACAGGGCAATTTGCACATGCCTCTGTTGTTGAAGGCCACGTATTTACTACCGATATTGTGTGTGTATCTGTATGGCACAAGTGGGAAAGTTTGCCAATACTTTGCCAAGATCAGAGGTTTATCCTACACACTCCATTTTCCTGCACAATTAAACAGACTACCAGCATACAAGTGAGGGAGTATGGCATCAAACAACAATCAATCAATAAATCAGTCAATCCAAATTATTAATATTTATATCCTGGGGGTTTGTACAAAGGTAATAGGCCTAATACTGGTTGACCAGTTGTGCACATACAGTGGTTGACTGAAGGCATTATATCAGGTGTCTTCTACATGGCATTTCAGTGAGACAGCACCGAGTTGTTAACCTGCACAGATCATCTGCAACAAGTTAGCACAAACTATTAAGAAAGGCCTAGCACTGTACTGTACATTATTTTTTTTGGTTTAGTCCTTGTATATGTGTCTTTAATTTTTCTCAGGGTGAATGAGCGATTTCTGCTGCTGGGTGGGTTTGTGTTTTGTCTGGGTGGTTTCCTGACCTGGCTCCCCTGGGGGGACAGTTACCCTAACCGGACTGTGGCTCGTAAGTATGGGCCTACATCCCACATCACAGGCACCTCAACTCTGATTTGATTAAATTTTGTGTGGAAATTTACAAATTAGCGTCTTAAATCTGCATTTTCCATACTAAGGAAAGGGCTGTGGTCAAGTGGTTGAAAGTACTTGCCTTTCAGTTTTTGGGACACATGGGGCGTAGGTTCAAAACTGCCCTTGGACAGGGAATTCGTAAATTTGCCCACTGTCAGTTATTGTGTCGCCATGGTGACAGCAAGGGATCTGTGAAGCTCGTGTGGCTGTTCATGCAGTCTGACTTTAATTGGAAATTTCTTGTCTTCCACCAATCAGGGGTCAGTTTCATGAAACATGCTTAAGAAGATAAGTAAGCCTTAACTACCATGGCAACCAATGTTACACAGTTTTGAAGTGCACTAAGCTAAGTGCTGCTTAGCCCTAAGCATGCTTTGTGAAACTGGCCCTTGGCATGCATATATATCTGTTGTAAAGGTGATCAGTAACTTTAAACCAGCTGTTCAGTTTTCCTTCATCCACAATACTCGTGTAAATCAAAGAAGTGAAAACTTCTTGAATTTGGCATTAAACAACAATCAGTAAGTAAATATAATCTGGACCCTGAGGATTCAGGCAAAGTTTTTACAAAGAAAACCTGCTCACATTTCAGCGGTTGACCCACCTGGCAACTACAGCTTTAACATAACGACAGATGCTCCCAGCAATGCTACGGTGGAGCCGGTAGGGTGCCCCTGGGAGTACAGCTGGTGTGCCTACACTCCCAAGATCTACCTGGCTCAGTTCTTTGGGGGCACACTGTTCATTGCCATAGGGTACCCAACTTGTAACGTCATGTCATATACACTGTTCTCTAAAATACTTGGCCCAAAACCCCAGGTAAGTTTGATGCACATCATATTGTACAATTCGTGTGATTTATTGGCCTTCTGATGAGTGGTTACCAGCAAATTTCCGTGGTTTAACGTGTACATAGTATAAACAATAATATGTGCCTCCTTTGAAAGGTTAACCTTTTTGCTACATTTTTTCGTATTATTTCAAGTGCCTGCATTGAAATTACAGCTCATTAGAATGATCCTGAGCTGATTCATAAAAGATGATTTCACAGAAATGAGTAACTGTATTCAAAGGTGGACAAATAAGGGGAATTCTTCTTATGAAGATCTGACATCAGATTACTTACAGGAAGACGTGTTCTAGAAAGGCCAACATATTTTATCCCATTTCAAATGATTCCTAGAGATCAGCAAAAAATTGGAAAAAAAAACAAAAACAAAATCAATAGGAATTGTTTTTGGTGACAGCTTTTTGGGGAGTTGCTTTAAAGGATACTAAAGATACATGCACCTTAAATGGCCTAAAATGTCACCCCAAGAAATGCATTTTTCAGGCAAATTAATGTTGTAAAATGTCGTTTTATGCTGAATCCATCCTCAAAATATGTTTCTAAAATCAAGAGAACTCCCTGGATCAGCAGAAAAGCACAACTGAGTCAGAAGAAATTACAGATCATTTAAGTACTCTCCCATGCTCACTTCTGAGGACAAGTATTACCAAAAGTCTATTAAACAAAACAATAGTAATAACCATTCCTAATGCGTACTCCCAGTTTCATTCACTTTCATTCAGCACATGTATTTTTCCTTTTTTTCACAACCCATATCTAATCTCCCTTGACAGGGCATATGGATGGGTTTCCTCACAGGTGCCGGCAGTTTGGCCAGAACCCTGGGCCCAATCTTCGTCAGCCAGATCTATGCCAGTTCAGGCCCCAGGGTAACCTTCAGCTCCATGTGTGGACTCATTGTTATAACAGTGATATTTCTCATTACCATCTTCAAAAAGCTTGTTCCATTTGCATTTTCGTTTTCTTTAGAACAACGAAGGTGATAATAGAATGGATTGTGTTTTATTTTTGTGAAAATGAAAAAAAAAGTATTGTTTTAATACACAAAGCTTGATTTAAATGTTGCATGGGATGATGAATATGGTTGTCTCAGACATATTGTGATATTAATTATAAAACATTTGTGTATTGTACATATTTATGTTTTCAAGTCTTTTAACTCACAGTTTTATGATGTTAAATGTTGATAACAAATTTGATGAGTGTGAAACTGAACGTACAGGAGAAGAGGATGAGATATGAAATTCCATTTTAATATTTCTGCGCTGACAAGTTAACTTAATATTGATTTATTTTGCTCACCAGTATATTTGTTTTACCATAATAGTTCTTTTTACCTTTATAAATGAGGTAACCTCCCCAAACCAGTGGTTTTTTTATGATACACCTAGATCACTGAAAGCTATCACCACAATATGGTGTTAAGTCATAACCCTTCATTCATTTACCAAGAGAAACAGAAAAAACATTTTTTCTCTCTTTGATGCATTACATTATGAAATTTTCTCGTAAAGTATACAAAAACATGAAAAAAAATTATGATGTGCTTTCCTGAGGAAATCTTCATGGCAGTGATGCAGTTCTTTGCGGAGAGATCATGGTCGCAATCCAAACTGCACCCCATTTTGCTGTCCTGAGATAGGCACTTGGGACAATAAGGCTGTTTTATTGAAAGCACTCTCAAAGCTTCACACGCCTAGTTTTACAAAGAATCTTATGACATGCACAAAATACAAGAGATGGGAAAGAAAATACATTTGATGAATGGATTAATATTTTTGTAAAATTATAATTGCAGTGGATGAGTTTGGTAAAATATTGAATTTCACCAGTTTTGTTACAAAGCGCTTGCCAGAAAATACTCAAGGTTTAACTATGTTGAATATTTTTTACAGCCGGGCCATTGCCTATTAGTTGAGTGTATTGGTATTAATGAAATGGGTTACTCCAGGAAAACATTTTTGTCGTTGTTATAGAACAAATTTTCTGTTGTTGCTTTTTGAAATAGATGTTGTATGGGGTAGCGTGTTTATATTAAATACGTTATCACAAGCAATACTACCGAATTTTGCATATATTTAGATATTCTAAAAAGAACAAACCATTGATTCCCTGGTGAATATTGTTTTGCATGGATACTTACATGATATTAATTGAATACTGTTATGGTTTTATGCAAATTTTAAAATAAACGTCGTTTATTTTAGGCGCTGATTGACAAGCAAAGATAAAATTCGAGAGTTTTTTGTTCTGTACTTGCATACATTCCACCGAACAAAGTGATTTAGTGGTTGATAAGGTTGAAGATTTACGGTAGTTTTACTGATACTAGTGAACGGTGAATGGGTGCGCCCATACCGGAAGTACAGTGAAATGCACTCCTACATGCACTAGAGAAACGCAGAAGGCGGTAAAATGCAAGTTGTGATGTTGGTTGAATGGGGAACTTTTCCCTCCTAAAATAATCAGATTGTTGGCGTTTTACTTTTGTGGGGATGATTTCTGTGTAAACTGGTAATGTAGCACTCTTTATTGCAAGAAAACAATGGCCAATCCGGTAACCTATTGGAGTAACATACTTTCGGAGTTTTTTTTTTCGTTTACAGGTTATTTCTAACAAACTGTCTTCTTCCACAACGGTTAATCAGTTTAGATCAGAAGACCATCTTACTGTAACTTTCCTGAGAAATGGTCTGTAAAAATGTTTCCCGTCCATTGCTCAGTAAACTAACCTAAGCTTCCTGTTGTAAAGAACAGTATGCTCACTGCCATGATGAAGCAGTGGCTGTTTCGACAGTTTCGATGGGTATCGCGTATCATGAGAGTCTCCAGTGCTTCAGTATTCTGTTGTTTCTCGAGCGTAATGTGTTGATTCATCCAACACGTCCAGAATGTGAAGCTTAGCAACAATCAATTAAATAAAATAATTTAATAAGGTGTATATATTGTGTTGGTGAGAAGTTCTAGCGGTAGTTCTTGGGCGCTTGGAATCATACGACAATCAGCTCCCTTCTCCTAGGCTTATTAAGCCTGATCCTCAACTTCAGAAGCAGTCAGTCCTTTAATGGAATACCTTTTCCCGCGCAATGGAGATTCAGTCCCAAGCTAACTTAACAACTGTTCTTTTGCGCTGCATGAGTAAGATGTCATCAGTTTGCCCACCAAACGTCATCGCAAATGCAGGAATGAACAACAGGCTACACAGCTTTGACCCGAATTACTTGTGGTGGGAAAGATTTCCAAGTTACAGTGGTGGAGGAGGAGAGTTGTGGTCGAGTGGTTAAGGTCTTCTTTTGGTTGTGGATGATACAGTTATATTGAAAAGTCTCGGTTTGAGCTCGAGTGTAAGTTAAACAGGGCCTGTCAAATAATTAAGAGGCCAATGCATGGAGTTCTGTTCAGCGCCTTACTCGATCTTCTTCAAAGTGGGCTGAAATTACTCAAAGTTGATAATTACATTATCAAAAGTGTATTGTCCTGAAAGACAATCTTTCAGTGTAATGAAATATCATAGGTTTTATGGTATTTTATGTTCTTGAAGATGAGTTATGCCGTTTCAGAATCAATAGAGGGATATAAACCGAATCAGCATCCTAGCGTTTAACAAGTTCACGCTGGCGGAGACATTTTTTTTAGAAATAGCACTTTTGCACTGTGCACTTGTATTAAATGTGATGGCAACACAACATTTTGAGTAATTCTAAACTAGTGACCTGTAGTATATTGCGTGACATCACTGCACACCCCCCGCCATGTTCTGCTTAAGCCGTGGTGCTAATGGGCGTGTAAGTTGTTATTTCTTCAAGCTAGGCGTCGAAACCGACATTAGTATACCAGCCGTCAATAATCGCAAGACAGTGCCCCAAAACAACAGATAACACAAACCACCAAAGAACTGAGAAAGCACATGTATATAAAATGTGAAAAATAGGACTGATTCATGTAAAGAGAAGCAGAAACACTTACATGAACAGTTACAAGAAAACCCTACTGAGGTAAATTGACAAGAAGCTGGATTTCACCGGTAACGTGTGACCATTTGCCTACAACCACACTGTTGTCGCTGATCTGGGTTTTACTCTGTATGTTGTAGTCTTTTACAGCTAAACCATTCGTATGTGAGTGAGATCCTTCTGTGTTGTAATTGGTTTCCTTCCACGTGACCTCAGGAGCGCGAAGCAATAATGAAGACCATCGGAATCCCTTGACGTCATGTATTTGAAGCACTAAGAGCTGTTGTTATGTAAAGAGACTGTCCATTATAAGCTCGACATTGTAAGACGCGGTCAATAATCTCAAAACCGGTTCCCAAGCACGACAAATAACACAAACCACCAAAGAACTAAGATAATATTAAAATTAGGACGGATTCATGCAACGAGAAGCAGTCAACAGTTTTCTGTGATGACGAACAGACTCAATGGGTGTTCTAGGCGGATGAATAAAATCACTTTTCAAATCGTGTACCATTTTAGTATTTATGTGATCGATAACCAAATGTGTATCTCAGTTGCGCTTTGATTGCAACTGTTCGTATATCCAACATGGCGATAAGACTCAACACGATGAACATACCGCCCCCAGCCCAGGGCGAAGCGGAATTAAACACAATTATGAAACATTGTCCCAGTGATTCTGAACACTCCGTCCTTATTTACCAACAAACGTAGAGCGAAGGAGTTTCATGGATTGTCCTTGACACACTAGTTTTTACAGTAATAACTTGTGACGAGGACATTTGTTCATGCATTTAATGGGCCGTGAGTCTATACCTTGTATTCTGCTTAAGCCATGATGCGGGGGAGAGGGGAGGGGGTGCAAGTTGCTACGATATATGCATTTACAAGAACAATTTGAATAAAACCCTAAATTGACAAGAGGCCAGATTTCATCGGTTACGTGTGACCATTTGCCAACCATCATACTGTCGTCACTGCGCTGGATTTTCTCTTTGTGCTGCAATCTTTTACATTAAAGCAGAATTCTTTCACAGAGTGCAAGTGTTTGTGATAGACTACTGCAACCACCAGTGGTACACAGCGCTACAAATTATTGTGGGAAAAAATATAAGATTATACAGCATAAATACTGGAACCAGAACATCGACCACGGTGTGATGGTTGGCAAATGGTCACAAACAACCTGTGGAATCTGGCCTCTTGTGCCCTCAAGGTTTCATTCTAACAGTTCAACTAAAATTTTAAATTGTACCAACTTACACCATCTATAGTACTGTGGTGTAAGCGGAATTAGGCAAAAAAAAAAAAAGAAGAAAAAAAAGAAAATGAAAGAAAAAAAGAAATGCACATTAACATAATGTTGAGAACCAGCATTATGCACATGTTGTGAACCACATCCACAGTGACGTGTACATCAGTGGTACACAAAATTGTACAAGGTCATTTCCGGAGAGCATTTGTAATAAAGTTACATTCCAGGGAATAAAATGTAATTCTTTTTAGATTCAACTGTCTTTAACCATGATGGTGATGGCAATATGGGGCAAATCTGTTCTGATAATCACGGATATTGTCTAGGAAGTGAAGCCCTCGCATCAGCCACATACGGCAGTCTGTCGCCGTGACGAAAAATTCAGAATTGAAGGGGGATAACTCAAATTTGAGCACCGGTTTCCTATTTGCTTTGCTCGACATGCGACAAAAACGATCCGTTTTGAATAAATACTCTTCAAAAATCTGCACCTCTTGATAAAAAGAACTGTCTTGTTGATTTACGAGAGAGTTTAATTTTTTGGAGAAAAAATCATATAAAAGATGATCCGCCATCGACCATGTTTTCAGTCGATCTCTGTCTCGGGCCGAAACTCGTGAGTTTTTGTACACCTGTGGGTTTACGTTAGTTTTCAGATGAAGAATGTCTCTCAGCGTCCAGCCAAATCTTCTTTTCAAGAGAACCAAAGATTCATGAAATCTGTCAAGTATTAAAACTAAAGCAAATGTCTTGTCAATCTCTCTGATGATATTGTTCACCCTTGACAAATCACCAAATTCTGCTTTGCGTAAACCGAAGTAATACATGGCGGGATTACGCGTGAAAGAAGTGTCCGATGACCTCCGTTCATAGAAAGCAGGATTACGGAGAAAATGAGAAACGATATTTTCGTTGGTGGAAATATTTATCTTGAGCTCACGGTGTAAAACTCGAAGCGTGGAAACCAACTGACTCATGGGTTCCCGAAGGAGTGAAATATACAAGGAATCTGCCGGAAAATAACATTTGAAATTTGTGTAATTATAAATGATATGATTTGCCATGAGATCGCAGAATTCCCCGTTCTCTGGAAGGTAGAAGCGACGTTTTGTTAGCCTGGGTTCGTTGCCTTCGCCACCTTTTTTAGGTAGAAGGAAGGTCAAATTTCTACCCAGCCCAAATCTCCATATCATGAAAGTCATGGTGCTACTTCCGGTTTTAGGTATCCTCACGTATACCACGTGACGTTTCTCGATGATTCCCACGAGGCGCTCTCGCTCATTCTTCAATGTTTCGTTTGTTCGTCGTGCCAAGTCTCCGACGATCTCGTCGAAGCTGAATTCCTTGTAAACTGCTGTCTGCGTGAGTATATAGTGTCTGAGTACCACAATGATAAGTATGACTGTTAGTATTACGCCCAGCTTCAGTCCTGCGCAAGTCCTGTCAATAAGACAAAACGTTTTCAATTATTCCGTTAAGCAATAAGTCATGTAGGGAAAAACCTCACATATGCAAAACACAATAAGCTATGATGATGACGTTGTTCGATTTTATTTGTTCATTTTATTTCATTGGTGTTTTACGCCATACTGAAGATTAGTTCACTTATACGTTCCTTCCTTCTATATCAAATGCGTTAGATCTTCATCACTGGTTTTGTATCTAGGCCAATTCCAATGGTTGGACATAATGGAGTGAAAGACAGTAATTCAGACAAAGGCAAAGCAACTGAGGTATCTAATTAATGAAAACGTAACACAGTGAGAAAATGACTTACCTTGGTTTTAATGCCATCCGCATGGTGTTAACAATTTTAATGAAGCTGAGAGTTGAAGTCAGCCTTTAAGACAGCAGACTGGTTTGTATGTCCATCTTTGTGTAAGGGGAGACTCTGATGGACAAACGAAAAGATCCAAATCGCAGAAAAACACGTTTACTGCTGTGACGTTGGATACATGTGTATTACATCAGGGTTTTATGCGCACAGGTGCGCGAGAAGTGTGACGTACTGTAGGAAAGAACAAAGGCGCACATAGCTTTGGACTGCTTTGTTAAAGGTAGGGAGGAGTTTTATGAGTTCCCCATTAGACTCTCATTCCTAATGCAGAAGTAATCCGACTCTAGCAACAAGGCGTCGCATGAAGTCGCAGTACATGGTGTTATACATAAGGTTTAATTAATCTTGCAGGAGTATGGCTGTTTTTTCTCCATCATCACGATATGGGAAGGCTAATCGCGTTAAGGAAATCCGCTCACCAATATATTGATATACATGCAGAAATAACACGTCCTATATATACAAATAGATGGACTTTTCACAAAGCATCAAGGTAACAAGGCTATTACCTCTATTCAACGTCAAATAAGACTTCCAAACACTGTTGCAAGAGATACAGTTCTTTGCTATAATCTCACCCATGCAACGTCAAATAACACTTCCAAACTTTGCTGCATGAAATACAGTTCTTTGCTTTAAACTCCACGGATCAGCAAAAAACCATTCCCGTCACAGTTACATGATATATAGTTCTTGCCACAGCCTCCATTCAATGTTAAATCACACTTTCAAACACTGTTGCATGAGACATAGTTCTTTGTTATAACCTCCATGCAACGCCAGAAAAAAACTTCCAAACACTGTTGCATGGGATATAGTTCTTTCCTATAACCTCCATGCAACGCCAAATAACACTTCCAAACGATGTTGCATGAGACATAGTTCTTTCCTATAACCTCCAAGGAACATAAAATATCTCTTTCCAACACAGTTACATAATATACAGTTCTTCGCTACAACATCCATTCAGCGTCACATCACATCTCCAAACAAGGTTGCATGAGATATAGTTCCTATCATAACTTGAAACTGAATCTTGAAAGTTGACCGGCCACAGTGTTGTGTCAAGGTCTTCTGAGCTCTGTCGGACGGCTGTCATGGTGTTGTTTTCAGGCATCTTCATCGCGTGTTTAAGTAAGAAGTCGCACTGATTTTGGTTATCACGAGAACACAAGAGCTTTATGCAGAAAATCGTAACGGCATGATGTCGTAATTTTCTGTCGCTCAAAACAAATCTGTGGGACCAGTCCACAACGCTTATACCGGCCTTACAGGCGATCAGTACAGACTATCCTTTTCACAGCGTCGGTTTCTTTTAGCAATATTTTATTGCTTTGTGAATACTGTCATAGAAGTGTTAAGAAATGTACGCTCTATAACAGCGAGCCCTACAGAGGTCACCCAGGGTAGCATATCAGACAAAGACCGCCATTTGCTTGAGTACAGACTCGTAGCTGATCTCGGGTTCGCATTATTACAGTGCCTTTCATACTTTTCTATTCACACTTTTGTGACCACCTCTCGTAGTGGGTTTTGCACCTTGCTCAGACAAGATATGGAGTCATTGGAGCAATTAGTATGTGGGACAGCGTTTGAAATCGAGATTAGTGAAGCGGTTCAAAACTCACGGGCTTATGTAAATGCAAAGAATATTCTAAACCTGTAGTGGTTTCGACCGACTGTGCTCGAAAGTAAGAAAGACACCTCGTGGTTGGAGTGTAACGAATGAAGCGAATTTACATTATCTAAATTTTCCAACGGATGAAACTGCCCACCCGTTTATGAATGGGATTTATCTGGTGTAACTATAAAATATACGTGTTTATCTTCATCTCGAATTTTAATTGTTTGCCAAACATAACTTTCAATGTGTCACGCTTGGGTTTTGACAGACATCGACATTGAGCCGTATTTTATAAATGTGGAAATTTTCTGACATATTCCTCAGTCGAAAAGAACAGTTTTCTTGATTTGTTTTTATACTGGTGAATTTTCTTAATTGCTGAGAGTAAGTAGGTGAACAAAACACTGCTTTAGTTGTTTGTATATACCTGTATATATGTATATATATGCACAGATAGAGTACCCCAACTAAAGTTTTAAAAGCTTACCTTTTCATGATGTTGCATAACCGAGATGTAGCAGTTTAACGTAAGAAAAATGGAAAGCGCCGCCTTGTTATCAAGTGTAACCGTCATTTATTTCTATAACCTCTGGCGGCAGTCGTTTCCGTTGACAAAATCACCATTACATGAAAAAAATTGTAGGTGAGCCATTGTGAAGTGATTAACACATTCAAAATGGTCTGCAGCCATCTTTTAATTAAAAAGTTTCTGAAAGACAAATTTCGATACAAAATTTGCCTAACATTCGTTTATCGCGTCAAATTCCAACTGACAAGAGACCGGATTTCAGTGGTAACGTGTGACCATTTGCCAGATATCACAACGTCGTAGCTGCCGTGGTTTTACTCTGCAAGCTGTCTATCAAATTGCGTCTTACGACCTATAGTGAACCGGCGGTCAGATGCCAATCCATTCTCAGCATGTGCCATCTGGCTACATACTATCAAGGCCGTCCATACATCTCACAGCCGTACCAGCTTCACGACGGTATCCATGTGAAGTGTATCGTTTGTGGTTTTGTTTTCTTTTTTAGCAATACACCATAGGGCTTGGCAAGGTATAATGTAATGATTAGATTTTCTGAGTATCCCAGGTCATTTTTAGTCACAATGCTGGGGGCCTCCGTGGCTCAGTCGGTTAGCGCGCTATCGCAGCACAATAACCCGAAGCCTTCCACCAATGCGGTCGCTGTGAGTTCAAGGCCAGCTCATGCTGGCTTCCTCTCCGGCCGCACGTGGGAAGGTCTGCCAGCAACCTGCGGATGGTCGTAGGTTTCCGCCGGGCTCTGCCCGGTTTCGTCCCAATAAGTGAAATATTCTTGAGTACGGCGTAAAACATCAATCAAATAAATAAGTAAATAAATACCTTCAGTCTCCTTTACACGGTTTTGGTCGAGTTCACCGTGGTCTTCACCGTATTCGCCATCAGCCTTAAGGAAGTTTTCAGCGTAAAGCAAACCCAAGGTATGTTCAGCCCATTCCTTGTATGGGTGTTTCTTTAACATTTGTATCATCCGTATGCTGATTGTTGGGATGTTAACGTTCTCCTAAAACTTGGTCTTAACCTATACACCGTCTTTTGTCTTTTTTGGGGAGAAGTATTGTGAGGGGTGAGGTGGGTGGGTGGGATTATATCGGTCATATTACAACGGTGTTTCATTTCAAGTGCTAGGATGGTCATATTGTCTACATATGTAATATACAGTACTGGCTTACAGAAACACAATGCCGAAGACAAGGTATACTGGTACACGCTGTGACACCGAGGCAGTCTGAGCTTGGCCTATTGCTTTGTGCTGAGAGCCATGCAAATACCAAGTCTGAGTCAAGTTATCGGTATTACATTAGGCTGGTGTTGAACCCGGACCTCCCGTGAACACTATAACTTCTGAGCTGGCACAGTATGGTTAAGATCATTAAAAGAACGAAACATCTGAGGTGTCAGCGCACATATCAAGACTAGGTTGTGAATTCATATATTTTAATCCTATCTGATGATATATTTATATTCTTTGTGATAAAAATAAATATAATACTGTTCTCTGTAGAAACCGTTAGAAACGGAAGAGCGTAGTATGGATTATGATTTATTGTGGTTTTTGATACAATTTGGCGGTCAGTAAAGGGTGAAAATTAAATTAAATTTCATTCAAGTGGTAAACTCTGAATTCACTTTTATTAAACCCATTCTTTACGCATTTTGATTCTCAAGCTGTTACTTCGTATATTTAAACACTATATTTGATATGTGCTGGCTAAGAAAGAACACTGTCCTGATTTAAAACCCAAAAGCGACTCTTCTCTACGTGCTGTTGCCTATTAAGTTAAGTTAACACCGTCTGTTCATGTGATAATAATGATCACATTGTCTTTATGCAGCAATGCCACTTCGTTATAAAACACCTTTTTTCTAGGGAAATATTTTTCTGTGTGATACTATACCAGTTCAGTCCAAACAGTTTCCTCCGCCCATATATGTTTTCTTTCACCATATACTCAAAGAGTTTTTCAGCTATACGATGGCAGGCAGTTGTAAGGGCAGAGAGGCCGGAGTGCCTGGGTTAAATCAGCGACTTTTGGCAAGTTACTGGCGAACCCTATTTGGGGAGGGCAAGCCGTCTTCAGGTCAGACTGCGTCAACAGCCACACGGGCACCGTCCACCGTCCACCGCACTGACATAAAGGCCTAACCGGCAATGACAGCTTGTCAATCTCAGTTTTTATAAACCAAGCCATTCATTTAGACGTGTAGCCTAAAAGACAACTGGGTTCAATTCCATTTCCGCGCAGACTTTCTCTGTATCCACACTTTCACAATGTCAACAGTTCTTTTCCGCTTCGCAACAGACGTTCCGTTGACTTCTTTCAAGGTCGTGGCTCGTTCAATCCAGATCCAGGTTAATTTTCAACTAAGTCATCCAAAGAAATCTCTCCGCACATATCTTCAATCAGATGATCATACTCGTCATTTCCTTGGTCGATGTTGTGTAACAATGACATCTTTAGACGGACACTCTGATTAGTAAAAACAACGCCTTCGATGTACTACAAGTATTTAAACCGGACTAGAATTACCTACCGACGAATTTGGCGTAAATCGTCCAATTAGAACGGGTACACGCCATTTCAAATTTAGCACCACCACCCCTACCAACAAAGCCAGGGTCAGCACTGAAGGAATGAATGGACGCCCTATGGTACAGCGAAAAAAATCTGTTTCCATTATCCACGTAACCTTGTTTTCATTAAGCATTCCACGGTGCTCTCGTGTAGTCGTACATGCAGTTTACTTTCCTTTTACCATCTTACATTGATGTCAAACGTGAAATACTTTATGAGAAAAACTTGCCGAAGGTTGGTGGTTTACTTCGGGCAATCCCTTGTCCACGACGGGTATGACATTAAACATCAATCACCCGACAGAGTCCTATTATCTTAAGAGAATATTGAATAATATTACAACACCACTCTTCGATTTTTCGGTACTTGTATTCTGGTGGATATCATGGCTTCTGTGTACACATGTTGAGCGATCATGGCTCTCGTGCAGGCGTTTATGTTGAGGACTTTGGGTTTCTCGCTCACTTGTGTGATCGCCTGGCTACTGATGGCGTATATGAGCGGGCTCTGGCTGTTCATTTCCACGAGGTCGTCCATAGCTCTAACTACAGTCATAAACAGGAAGGACAAGATTTCATTACAAACGGTTGTAAATGACACAACAAAGATCTGTCTTACCTATCACTTTAAGAAGAAGGGGTGGGAAGTCGAATGGTTTGGGTGGGAACTGTGTGCAAAAAAAAAGGAGAACAATTCTGGCAGGTAAACTTTTCTGGCAAAGCTATCAACCTTCAGCTACTTTGCTTCCTGGACCTCTGTAATTCAGAGCAAGGTAGCTAAACAGCAAGGTATAGGAAGGCAGCGAGGTAGCAATGTAAAGGCGCAACAAACTATATAGAGGCAGCAAGGCAGCGGGGCAGCAAGGTAGCAAGATAGCAAGCAAGCAAGGTAGCAAGGCAGCAAGGTAACGAGGCAGTAAAGTAACAAAACAACCAGGTATAGCGAAGCAGCAAAGTAGCCAGGCAAGAAGGTAGTGAAGCAGTACAATAGCAAGGCAGCCGGGTTGAGCGATTCAGCAAGGTACTGTGATTCAACAAGGTTGTGAAGCCAGGCATCGAAACATAGAGGTACAGACATCTGAAATTCATCTCGAAATGCTCCTGCATCGGCTTCCTCAATGTAGTACAAATGCCGAAAACTGGGCAAAATATTCGACACAATGTGTAAGTTTGCTTACACAGTGCTGTTTTCTACAAATTGCCATCATTTCACCACAATCAACGTTCGCTGTAGAAGAAGTGCCCCGTAATTCTGCCAGCCGTAAACCCTGTTATGGCCTCTTGTTGGCCGACCTGTGTAGGAAATATCACTAGTGGGAATGTCGATGATGCGTGTTAAGCTGGGTATATCCGAGAGCTTATGACGCGGCCAAACTCAACTCAACTAGTCGTACGTAGTTGGTCCCAGCCTTCCATTGACATGCGATTTCCAAATTGACCGGTATATTCGTAACGATTGGAATACACCTCCAGTTGAGTCACGTCGTTGTTTTGCATACGCAGGCGTTTGGGATCCGACGCAAGAGTCAGGTAGAGTTAAAATGGATTTTAAGTTCCCGTGTAGGCTGGGTGTCTTCCGTTTCGCCTACTTGTTTTATTTATGAAAGGGGAAAATGGGGGATTAGGAAAGGTGGGAAAACACCACACATGATCGGATTAAATTATCATCACGGTGACTTCAAGTCAACCGGAGTGTTCAATAATAAAATGGTAGGTGGATAAAGTGATTTAAAATATTTCTCCCAAAAGAATGCATTTATTCCAGTATATTATATAACACAATATACTGAAATAGAGTTATATATGTAAGAAATCTGAGGCTCTGTCCGCGACTTCCAATGTTGATATGGTGCCGATGACAACCTGATGTTTCAGTTCGTAAGTGGCGGTACTGCGCCCTGCTGTCAACTTTTCTTACCTCTTTTTTTTGACTTGTTCTTTATCACTCTGGTACACCGACTGCAGACCATTCTTCTGACATTTACGCCATATGCACTGGGTGAAGTGAAAGAAACAACCCTTTAGCTTCGTATTTGGTAGAAGGTACCGACGGCGTTGTGAAATGCTTTCTGAAAGTCGGCCTGTATCTTCATTGGCTGGAACAAGAGGTTCGATGTGTACAACGTACAGTACACATTATGTGATTGGCACAGTAGAGTGAGTTTGTCAGCTGTATCGAATAGAAAGATCTTGTCATCTCCCCCGTCATCTTGCGAACAGGAATTGTTCGCCACTTCTCGTTCATTGTTCCTCTAAGCTGACATCTCTGCATTGTCTAGGGGATCATCATCTGTCGCTATCAGACTTTAAGGAGTAGAGCGGTGGGGAATGAAATGCTTCAACTTCAATCCTATATGCATCAGAAGTGAACAGTGTTCAGTTACGGATATGAGTTTACAGGTGAACAATATTCTGTCATGGCATTGAACAGATTTCAAAAATACAAATGAAAAGTGTTCATTGCAGTGCAAGTGCAGCCCTTAGTGTATGCTGTGTCAGGACCCATGTGGCGCGGTAACTGGGGGAGGTGTGAAGGTATGCGAAACGGGAATAAACCGTATGCTGAGCTTTAGCGAGAGAATCCTGAGTCATAGTACCGTAGTCTCACGCTAATCAGTTAGGACTCTTTTTTTCAAAACCCAGGCCAGACAGGAAGTCAGCTTGAGCGTAATGACCTAGGAGCTTCTTACCATTGCGGTCGCTGTGAGTCCAAGTCCACCTCTCGCTGGCTTCCTCTCCGGCCGTACGTCAGAGAGCAACCTGCGGATGGTCGTGGGTTTTCCCGAGATTCTAGCCGGTTTGTTATGGATAATTACTATTGGTCTTACATTGGGTGTTCTTTTCGACTCGCCGAAGAACACTACATCATACAGGATTCCGCCCATGTAGAATTGCCTGATAGCGATAATGGTCAATGCGGTTATGAAGAATTGCCTGATCAGAACATTGGCATCCACGGGTGTGAAGAATTGCCTGATCACATGAATTGTAAACGGTAGTATGATGAAATGTATGGTCGCAAGAATGGTAACTGTAGTTTTGAAAAATTATCGGATATCAATGATTGGAACTTTGGATTCGAAGAATTGCCTGATGACAAGAATGATAGCTACAGTGATAGAGAATTAAATGACAGCATAAACTCCAATCGCTGCGATGTGGAAGACAATAACCCTGCCAAAGAAATAATGGAAATTTTAACATCGTTATATTTCCATGTTGTCTTTTGGTCACCGTCCTTGTTTTTCGGCTGCACCTATGCATGCGCGGATAACATGGCCTTTTTAGTTGGAGTAGCTCAGGGGATAGGGTATCCCATTTGGTCCTCAGGTTTGGACGCCATTATTACGGTCCGCTGACCGTTGCTTTCTTCACTATGGGGGGCTTTTCTCAAATTGTCTCTCAAGCTCTGACTGGTCATCTGTATGATTATCTGATGGATGATAATAGTGTTACGGACAGTATATGTCAAAGGAAAGATAGCTTTTGTTAATCTTTTATAATGTTTTCAATCCTCGGCCTTGGTTTAGGAGTGGCTCATCTATTCACCTATATGTCAGTTCAGTTTTATCAGGTTGATATCTTACTTAAAAACAAATTCCTTTTTGTCCAGGGTCTTGACGTAAAATAGAGTTTATTTAATTTTTTAATTTAATTCTTTATTTATTTTTATTAAGGACGACTCAAAGCCAATGGCCATTAGCGGATCTCCTCAAAACAACACATATATACAGCATTTCAGCTTTCTCCAACAACATAAATACAGTGAGGTAAAAAGTTTTCCTCATATGATATATGAAACTTCGTATGACCGCTGGTTCCCCCCGGGCTCTGGTCGGTTCCCTCCCTCCATAATGCTGGCCTACGTCGTATAATTGACATATGATTGAGTTCGGCGTAAAACACCAATCAAATAAACAAATACATTAAACAAATGATATATGTATTGAGTAACTTAATGGACTTACTTTGTTTGAATTTAAGATTATGCGTTTCCAACTTTCACTACTAGTATATTGTTAAAGTAAATTTATTACATTGGTACTGGCTTCACAGTAATATGCCCTGTACAGCTGCAGGCACCCAACTAAAGGGACATATTTATGTAAAGTAAATGCTTCGAACATGCTCTGTTTTTGGTCTCCATATTTAGGTGATTCAATTCATATTGAAATACCGGTACACACTGGGTTCCCTCTACAGTTGAATATTAGAGGACAAGTAAAGGTTGGACCTAATACATGTATAAAGTGACTGAGTGAGGCATCCTGCCTGATGTCTTCGGCATGGCTTTCCAGTGAAGCAGCATTATAAATATGACCTGCTACAAGGAGACACCGTCCTGGTATGACCGAAATATCGTTAAAAGCGACGTTAAACTCCAATCGAACGAACAAACATCACATACACGAGTTTTTGTTGAAAGGAAAGCGTGTGAAGTTCAACACTAAAATTCCGTCGGGACAGTCCATGGCTGCTCTTTTATTCATTGTAATTAGGCAGCGTTAATTGTCTGTGCGAAACGTTGCACAGAGGCAAGAAGACAGAAAAACGCCGAGAAAAACATAACCTTCTTAGTCGAAATAATAAAAACGTCGGCTGGATATTATATAGATGCGTATCGATACACGTGGGGTCTCTCTCTACAACGGAGTCAGCCTGCCGCGAATGGTGGGCTTGTCATAACCGGCGAAGTCAGCATACCTGCGCGTTGGTGACACTTATATTACCTGGTATCTCTTTTACCGCCTGCACCGAATTATCTCCCTTGCCATATGAGTCGGCCAGATCAGTTTTTGGCGCTGGAAACTTCGATAAGTGGAACCTGGATTGTTATCCTGAATGATAATTGCAATCCGTTGGTTATTTCACGGCGGTAATAACTTGACTAAAATGGTTAACAAACATTACTATGTAGTTAACTGTTCCATGCTCGGCAAGAAAAAGAAGAATGTCGACAAGTTGTTTTCTAAGGCTGCAGTCGGTGGAATTCTCTCCTCCTCACTCCATGCACAGACCGAAATTACCCAGACGATGGCCAGACATGATAATAAGAGACATACGACCTTGGATGCGGAATAAATATAAAAGAAGTGCCTCGTACTTTCGTTAAACAAGATTTAGGGTAGCCAGATGTCTTCTCAATATCGGAAGAAAAGAATCTCTCCCAGATACACTGTTGTGTTCGGAATATTCCCTGATCTACATAAAACTAATTCAGACACCCATCCGGGCGGAGACGAAGCTACGAAAACGACCGCGGAAAGACGCCCGTACAAACTGCCGATCTCAAAGAAACTTCGGCCGTTTGAGAACAAAACAGAGCTGAAAGTCTTGAGTTGGTATCTGGCATTTTTTGTTTCTGTTTTTCTTTTTAAAATGTTTCTGCCTTGTCGTGTTCACTTACGGCGTTGTTTACTGTAGGTGTAGGAGAGCTCTGAGGTAACATGGCGTCACTTCAGATCGTATATGTAGTAACTTATACAATGTACACGTTGTAAAATGTACCAGTGAGTAAGGTACGAGTGAGGGTCTCCACCATGCTTGGCAACAGTGATGGATATACTGAGAACCAGAATACATCTTGCCTCATCTGCACCCTCTGTGTGTTTGCCCTTTTCTGAAATACTACAGTATGATGGCAAAATGGCATTTTGGCACTCACCAGATGGGTAGTGACGATCATTTGTAATTTATTCTGTTGTAAAATTTTTTAAAATATTTTCAGAACACCTCAGGGAAAACTTCTTTGAGAATTAATTCAACATCAGTGGCTGCATTTATGTTCACTTTAACATTGTCGCTCATGGAAAATTAATAGAGCTTTGATGTATTTATTTGATTGGAGTTTTACCCCGTATTCAAGTATATTTCACTTATACAACGGCGGCCAGCATTATAGTGGGTGGAAACTGGGCAGAGCCTGGGGGAAACCCACGACCGGCCGTCGGTTGCTGGGGGACAACAGAGGTTTTGAGGCCTGACCTCGAACAAATGTGCCATTATGGGAGAATGACCTCAGGGGAGGTAAATCAGCGAAGGCCTAATAAACTGCGACCGATATACTAAACACGACAATACGTCTTTATCTTGCAATACCACGTTGTCACCACGCCCATGTATTCAATACCACTCCGCCTTCAAACTGCCAGTGCATTTAGCTTCCTTTGAGATAGCGACAACATATACCTTCAAACATTCAAACAACGGCCTCTTCTGGTGGCTGGTCAAAAGATTCGTTAGGACGATTAATTTTATGGTTCATTACAGATTTGACATTTCAGCCGTCAAATTACACTGCTGACCTGTACAGTGCTGTCTAAACCTATGGTTCTTCTACTTTATCGCAGATAGTATTACATCATTCCTGTATCTACATGTTACCTGTAAGAAAAAAAAAGAGTCTAAAAAGGTATGCTAAGAATCAGTGAAGCAACATCTCTTACGGATGTTCTGGCAGCAGTTGTGAGAAAAACCTTTGTGTATCAAGGGCGTTTATCCGTCATTAGTTGCATGCCATAAGTGATATTATCGCTGAATGTAGGCTATCTGCCGTGTAACCTCTTGGTAAATCAATAAGAGAGCTCTGTCACACCTTGCGGAGTTCGTCCAATGCAAATAACCAGCTTGTTACTGTAACAGTCTACGTCATCTGTCACACTCTATAATAAACTCACAGCACGTTCATGTATTTGTACGGATATTTTTGTAGATCTGTCTTCCATACTTCCTTGATGAGAGTGTTGTAACATTTCCTGTTGCCTAGCTGACGCAACATTTGAAAGAATGACCGTGAACTTTTCACGAATGTCGTTTCCTTTCATTTGTCAGTCCGTGTCACATTAAATGGAAGCAAAGTCCGACTGTAAGTATCAAGGTAGATAAGTTCGTGTCTTTAGATAAATCGATGATTGTTTACATGTCAGGCTGAGAGTCTAATGTAAAAATTTTGGGTTGGGTTTATGAAATTCGTATGACAGGTATGTAAAATAAGAGAAAAACATTGCCCCCAAACCATGTGATCTACACAGGTGTTTTATGAAGAACAATAGTGAAGTAACTCCGAATAATTAATTACGCCATTTTGGTCGATGATAATTCAAATCCATTATCAAGACATAGGCCGTTACCCTTTCAACAAACAAAGACTATTGTATCATCACACAAAAAATGGGAAGAGACACAAATATTTAATTATTTAATTATTATTCATAAACTTATTGTCATAACTGGCATATTGTTTATTAAGGAAATAAATTTACTTAGGAATCCAAAACTGTGCTCCCACAACGTTATTATTCACAAATTCTTTACGACCCCTCAGACCGCCTTTTTTGCCTATTGTGAACGTTTAGCTTTAGGGTCCATTTCACAGTCTTATGTTCTTGACATGGGAGTTTTAAGACAGCAAGACTAAAAGGCGTAATTTAACAGCAATAGACCGGGATATAAGGAGCACAAACGAATATTTGTTGGTCAAAATTATTGAGTGGAGGCTGAAATGATGACGCCATGTCGTCACATCTCATAGCCCGGACTGCTGGCCAAACGTTCGAAGTGAGGTTAAGAAACCATTTTCAGTAGTCTGGATCCTGTAGAGAGTGGGTTTCACAACTTTCGGACGTGCGTAAGAAGATTCTTGTAGTGCCGATCTGCAGGCTCCAAATGAGTAGAATCGTCGGGCGTATTTTAATATATTTTCTTCTGATATACAGCAGCTTTGCTCATAAAATTAGGGCGTCAAAAGAATAATTTTGTTGTGAACTTCTGTAATTTATTGCAGATTTATATTCTTTTTGTTTTCCTTTACAGACATTTGATCACTACCAATACATCCTGCCAGTCACACTTGGGAAAGTTCGGCGGTAACATGCCAAAGGATGGCGGTTTATTCTTGGCACTCACCCATAAAACAGGCCAACATCGTGTGTACGTGCAAAATTGTTGAGCATGGCGATCAGCAAATTTGAACAATAAATGAGTGAATCAGCCAGCTAACCAATCCCGTTACTTCCTCGCTTGTCGCACAATATACGGAGTAGACCTAGAACTAGTCGTCTGATAGACAGCATACATTTTGTGAAGGGTGAACCTACATATCCGCTGTCTTCGACATGACGTGTCACTGAGGCAGAACCATATATTTGTCCGGATTGGGACCACTCTGCTACAAAAATATACCGTCATGGAAATGACCGTAGAGTATGGTACGTATTATAATGGAAACTGGTTAAGGTTATTGCCATTGTACCTTTACACAACGAAGGATACACGAAACGATGATGCGATAGTACGTGAACTGACGGCGCAATAGCACGACGATACGAAGCAATGGTACTTTGACACGAAGCGATGATGCCCATTGCCTCGTGCGTTTTTGACATTGCATCAGGGCTTGAAATGTTTTCTGTCCACGGAAGAGGTGTATTATGGTCTTGTGTTTTGTACTTGAATCAATGCGATTTGTCTCTATATTAACAGGAAGCTGTTCTAGAAATGAAATGCCGACATGCGCACCTGTAACATCTTGATTTTCAGATAACATCAATATACAATGACAGGAAGCAATAACACGATGATTCAAAGTGATGACATGATATCTCGAAGTGATGGCACGATGACACAAAGCAATGGCGCTATGACAAGAAGCTATGGGACGATGATACGAAGTGATTGTGCAGGGGCATGTGGCGATGAGACAATAGTACGAAGTGAGGGTCATCGCCCCATCGCTTCCTGGCATTGTCCCACCACTTCGTGACTTCGTCCTGGCTTTATATCTTGGCAATATCGCTTCGTATCATGGGCGGTTGAGATTACGATGAACGATGGTTCGTTAAGCGGCTTCCATATGTAGAAAACCAAACCAAGAAACATTTGAAAAGCCCAATTATAATTCACCGTATCGGCCCCTTTACATTGTTTTAATGTTACTGTGTATCAAATGCGATGATAGCACAGCACTTTAAATAATTCTATACCAGCGACATCTAATATATTGAAATTAGCACCACTCTGACTGGAAAGGTTCCTGATTAATTTATATCATGCAATTACAGCTCATCAAGTTAGCATTAACGTGTCAACTAACATTTTCTTACTTTGACATCTGTGCAGTTGTGCTTATTGTCAGGAAATCATGTCATCTTAAAGCTTTGCAAAAAGGGATGGGCCAACCGCTGATCTATACAGTGACACTTCAGCAAAATTAAGGCACCTCTCTGTGTGTAGAATTCCATGTCCCTCGCTGGCTCTCCCAGTTAAAGCTTTGTCTCTAGAAGCTGCTTACATCTGAGACCTCAGATTCGTCTTCAAATAAAGTCAAAGAATCGGACCCTCCTAGGACAAGAAATGTGGAGATTTCCACGGATCTCACCATTGGTTGGCCTTGGTAACAAGTAATGGTCTTGGACGTTCGTGTCGCCGTTTGTGCGGTCTATAGCGTTGAAGATAACATGTCTTCTATCAATAGGTAAATGTATAAATTAATAAATAAATAAATAAATAAATAAATAAATTCAAGAATTCAAATTCTAGCTTTACTTCGTCTGTCTATAATTTTGCACAGTGATTACTTCGATGAGTATCGCGATGGGGTAATTCAGCGAAGTCAGCATTTGTGAATTGTCAATAGATTTTAGCTGACATGTATTGAAATAGTGTGAAAGTGTGTCAGTCCTGTTTTAATTCGCCTGGTCGCATACGACAAATGGCGATGCGATGTGTCGAATGCTAGTCTGGTCGAATTCAACATGTCGACTACCATCTTAATTCTTTCGGACAAACACTTAACACTGTTTTATAACGAAGATTTTGCCCACCTTATATCGACTATTTTACCTTTTTTCTGCCGCTGTTTTTTTTTCTTCATATTTTTGCTGTCCAAGTTTTATGGCCACCATTCTAAATTCCTCAAAGTGAAACTAGAAATGACAGAACAAAATTGTTTCTGAGAAATCTTTAATGCAAGGCTTGCAAAAGAGGCTTTAGCACTTTGAAAATTGGTTACCTACCAGGTAACATTGTGTATCAAACCCAAATGCTTTGGAAATACATGGAGTAATTGTTTAAACAGCATCATATCTCCGACAGTAGAGACTGCTGTTCCCAATCATAAGATAGGTATATCCAAGCAGCTATGGTCACGGCTAGATAGGCCTATACATTCAAGGATCGATTGGAAAAGCACTCCACAGATGTATCAAATAGCGTAAAAACACTACATAGGAACTGTTCAGACAAGGCGCGTGTCTTGGAGTAGTTGCAGTACAACGGGTGGAAAACAGGACTGATAGGTACAGTGGCACACAACATGGCGACAAGCAGGTAATGAAACAGAGGATTTAATGATATCGTGGATTTTTTCAAGGTGACTAACGTCATTGTGTTTTTCTCGCTTTATACTTAATAAGAATATTTTACTCACATGACAGCGGCCAGGTAGACGAGTGGAGGAATCTAGGCAAGAAACCCAGGGGAAACCACCGCACCTCGCCAAGTGTCTCTGATAAACATCCTGATTTATTAGCGTTTCAGGCTACTTTGACAATTTGATCAGATCATCATCCGTATTATTCCACGTATACATCTATTGACGTAAACAAGCAGTGAGGGAGATTCTATCTGAAACGAGTTTATCTGCATCATCTCCTCCACACTACGCTATCATCAAATCATCAGCCACTACCCATTGTTTCCCGTGCGTCGGCTGCTTTGAAACAGCGTCCGTCATGACCTAGCGACAGGCGTGGTTTGTTTTATCATGTATTAGTGGAATGTCCTCGAGGCTCAAAGTGGAGTCTATAATCGTTGGATGTGCAGAAGGCGTCGCGCTTTAGGACCGTGTGCTTCGTAAAATAAATGTACATAGACAAGTGAAAAAAGACATGGACAAAAGAGAATACGGACAGATAATATTTTAACTCCGTCATCTGTGGCTCTTTCCAACTTGCCTATACCGCCCGATTCTTAGTGAAGATATATTTCATCTATACGATTCTTGTTTTATAGTATCTCTAAACATATCAGCAAGGTTCTGGCAAAAGTAAATCTTAACTAGCCGATACATGCGGCTACAGAATCTGGTTTGTGTCCAATACGATCTCTTGATGACTGGAGAGCACGGAGTGCTGCCATGTCGGTCTCGGATATGCCCAGAACACCAAAAAGCCCATTTGGTAAGTATTAATATACATTCTTATAAATTTGATATCAAACAGTTTGCGTGACAATGTCGCAGTCAAAAACACAACTGCTTTCAGCGACTTCACATTGAAAGGACAGTAATCAATTTGGTTAATGTACCAAAACGTCCTATTAGAAGACACCCGTGGCATGTCGCAACAAACTGCATGATCAGGGCATCTCGTGATCTCGTGATGCCAACGTTGCCAGTGCCTGATTTGCACCATGGGTGTTAGCATTGGGAACGTGTAACCAGTATTTTGTCCATAAAAATCTCACTGCCATAAGCGATACATTATATGTCTGAAGGTTTCATTTTTAATGAAGTCAAAATCTCCCAAGTATTTGTCTTAAAGTAATACTATGTAGGTGTTTTTAACTTCGAGCGAATAGCTGTGATATATTGCAATGAAGTTTAATCACAGCCTTGGATGGGAGAATTTTGTAAATCCCTCAACTCTCATTGTTTGTGAGGCCTCGGTGACAATAGGTGGTCCATTAACACACTTGTGATTCGTTGGGCAATTCAGCGTTCGCTGAGGGTCACTTGTCTGCTACCATTATGGTGTATATATCATGAGTCATAGGTCATGTTGACTTCCTCTCTGATCTTACATAGGAAGGTCTGCCTCAACCTGCGGATGGTCGTGGGTTTCCCCCAGGCTCTGTCCGGTTTCCTTTCACCATAATGCTGGCGGCCGTGGTATAAGTGAAATCTCCCTGAGTACGGCGTAAAACACCAGTGAAATCACGTCGGAAAGTTCGTCAACAAATAAAAACCTGTGGTTTACTTTGGACACTCCGGTTTACTCCACCCAATAACTGACCACTATCGTAAGGGCGAAAAATGCCTGAATATAAGGCGGTAAGCAATAACCAAATGAATAATCATACGAGAAAGAAGAGAAACTATACTGCTAGTTTCAAACAGCGACCTTAAGAAATCAAACAATATTTCCTCATTTATTTCTTTGACATTTGACGGCGTGCTGACGAGTAATTTACTGATATGGCAGTGGTTAGCGTCGTGGTAAGAGAAGAAACACGTTATCTGTGTGTGGCTCACGTATTATTTCACACTACGGCCACTGTGCCAGTTATATGACAGTGAAAACACCTGGCAGCTGGTTGCTAGGCCTTTCACCCGTTTGTTACAGTGTGGTCAGACACATTTTGACATGGGGTGAATACATATGTCGTTTAATACAGTACGAAAACTATGGGTATAACTAGGTACCCTATACTGGCCAGTCATTTATGGTGTCAATCGGCCATCTTTGGAGAACCAAATCTCTGTTCACTCCCTACCTGTCCGTATCGTCCGACATTCCCGGTTGTTCGTGTGTCCTTGGTCTCATGATTACTCTGAGTTGTGCTTATCGTGATGTATATCTCTATGTCCGTGTGGCTCATCTCATGACACGCTTACCTTTTCGTGAAAGACACATGCTTTGTGTCTCCTATCACGTTCGTCGTTTACTTGGTGGAGTCGCAAGACCCACTGAAGTCATGGCTTATTCGTGACGTATTTGTGTCGCTCATGTCGTGACTTCTTCGTATTCCTAATGCCATGACTTATTCGTGTCGCTTTTCTTATGACTTCTTCATGTTGCTCAAATCATAAATTCTAGCTATGGTTTATTGGAGGAAGTTATTGCCATAACGTCTTTAAATCTATCATGTAATGGCGTCTCTGCCTCGCTCTTGTCTTGACTTCATTGTGTTTATTAAGGTTATGGCTTCATTTACTCGGTCTTGCCATGAATTCTTCTTGCCATTCGCGTGCAAAGAGTTATTCGCGTCTTTCATACGTCTTGACTTCTTTGTGTCAATCGCATCTTGACTTCTTCATCATGCCTTGATTTCCTCGTCACCCATGTCGTGACTTGTTGATATTGTGCATGTATAATGCTTATTCCTGTCTACTCTGTTTAATTGTTGTCATGACTCTTTCATGTAATGCATTTCCTGACTTTTGCGTTACGCTCCCATCATGGCCCCTTCGTGTCGCTCATTTCATGACTATTTCGTGCCGTTCGTGTTCTGACTTCTTCGAATCGCTTATGTAATGACTTAATCTTTCGTGTCGTTTTTGTAATGACTTCGTCGTGTCGCTCATGTCATAACTTGTAATGGTCAATCATGTAATGACTTCTTCGAGCTCTTCATTTCATGACCTCTTTTTGTTGCTCAGGCCATGCTTTCTTTGTATCGATCTTGATCTGACCATTTCGTGTTGCTCACGAAAAGAAAAAAGAAACGCACAGCTGGATCATGTTGGTGGCGCGAGGTGTCTCCACTGGTCACAATGGGCGCTCACTTGTGACTTATTTCAACATTATTTCATCATCAGCGACACTCTGGCTTTCTCATAATATAACGTGATTGAAAATGACAGCGTATTAAATCGCATTCTACGCATATATATGTTACTTTTTTTGGCAGCCTATAATGAAAGTGCTAGCTTAAGAGAGCGACAGACTGAAGACAGCAAACATAAGTCTTTTGAAAGTTCCGGTATTTATTCACACAGGACAAGTTCTTGGCTGCAGTGGATAAATTCAGTCCAGCATGTTTGAGCGTGCGTGTACGTCAACGTCATCGTGAACGTGAACGTGAACGTGGACGTGGTTCAAGCTGTACAAAGAATACAAGAAACCCGAATTTAGAACCGCATCAAGTCTTAAAATAATCATTAACTTAGCTCAACCTGTTTCTCAGCCATCGCTAGAGTAATTAACTCACATTCACACATCAGTGTTAATGCACAATAATATTTTCACGGTTACTACATGTGCTTCTTGTCTTCACGATTAAATGATAAGCTTTCGTCATTTGAAATCATAGCCTAAGTTTGTATACATGTGAAACAACAACAACATCAGTCACAGCTACATTATACCACAAACTTATACATTCGAAAGAGATACATACGAACTCCAAGGTTAAGGAATTAAAAACTATGAAACTCACAACAATTCTACGCGTAGTCTGGGGTCCACAATAATCAGAACTCTCGTGTTTATAAACATTTAACTTTGATAAACTTTGCAGGAACTCTCCGCTCATTCCAAGAAACATCCACCCCCACTCTCTAAAACTCACAACACCCTCCTATCGCAGGACCCTTATTATTAGGTCTTTCAGGAAGGGAGGGACCGGGTGGAGCAAAAACCTGAACTTGTACAATCTATCACAACTATGACGAAAGAGTATGCTATGTCTCTTACATTGGCTAGCCCGACTTACAGCAATTCAGCTGCTGTTATTAGTATTAAAGGAGCGGTTCAGATGACAAGCTTTAAAAGCTCTACTGGAAAGCGTTTTACTGGAGCTAAAGAAGCACAAAGCAAACTTTTTTGTTTAAATATTCCAAAAAAGATATAGAGTGGATGAAAATTATTGACTAGAGGCTGACATTATGACGTTAGCACTTGACACACTGTCTGAGTGCTAAGCCTACAACGTTTAAGCGCTGGAGGTAAACTTGAGAAAGGAGTTTTGAGTAAAGATTCGTGTAATGACGTCACAACGCGGTCTAGAGACCAACAGTAAGTCACTCTCTCGAATACTTTTCGAAGTCGTTCCCGTGAAATCTTCATTTATTCGGGCATGCGAGATATTCACGATGCGATCAGGCGCACGTGATCTTTCTTTTATCATCTTCTCTTCAGAATTTCAGCCTGTATTACCCTGGATATTTATCTGCCTTTCCAACGGCCACTTGCCTTGTGCACAAGTCTTAGAGCCATTCTCAACTGAGAATCACTACTAAGCTGGCTAGCGTGCTAGGCAACGACCCTCACATAGATACAAGTCATTTTGAAAGTATTAAGATTAGGGGAAACCACCCTGTTTCATCAATGACGCAATATCCACGGACGGAATTATTTCACCTTTCAGAGCCTAAACTTCGATTGTCAAAATTATTGCATCGCAGTTCGATTTTTCTCACCAATTCGACGGGTTGTTTAACTTCTTGAACTACAGTATTTTTTTATCTCCTTGTTGAGAAAAAATATCAAAATCCAAAAACCTAGTACGCTGAGTAAAGCTGCGGAACTACCTACACGTAAAATATACGCGGCATTAGCACCCCCAACTCGGAGGTGGGGGTGGCAAATTTTAGGGGAATGGCGCGTATCTAGACCAGATCTTGATATCGGAGAGTCTCGTAGTAGTCAAGTCTCACGTTATCCAGTATCGTCTTAGAGTGAGATTTCGTGAGCGCGACATCCTTTAGATCTCGAAAGAACGAATTAATGAAGATCTCGTACAAATGAGGTGAAACAGTTTTCTACAACTTTATGTTCACGTCTGCAGAAAGTTCTTGATTACTTTGATCATGTGATATGATTTAAATGGATTTTAGTTTACGCCATACTCGGGAGTATTTCACGTATACGACGGCGGCTAGCATCATAGTGGGTGGAAACCGGTGGGAAAACTCACAACAATCCGCAGGTTGTTGGCAGGCCTTCCCACGTATGGCCGGAGAGGAAACCAGCACAAACTTTACTTGAACTCACGTGGACCTCAATGGCGAGAGGCACTCCGTTATGCTTGTCATAAGTGCCCGTGCTCTACAAAATCATATACTGAATTGATAAATACGTACTATGGGTGCCAAATGGTTGTTTTTCAGTCATTAAGTTGGAGCAAAACGATGGAGGGTTTGGAACAAAAGGAAAAGTCGATGTGATGCCATTGGCCACGTCTACTGTGAATATGGTCATATAGTTCACGTAATAATTCACACATCTGACAGCATACCATTCAGTTAACCCAATCCTAAAGCAATCAGTGATGGTATTTTGAGTGTTATTGGTCTTTCAAACGATGCTTCAGTTATGTGTTTTCTTTTCCCTTAAATTGTCTTTTCAGGTTCTCGTGCCTCATTCCGATCATACAAAGCCAGCTATAACGTTTCGCCCAAGCGTTCTGGTGCTCTGGGGCGCTTGTGCTTCCCTGACCCGTCGTCAAACAGCGGGAAGAAAATCCAGCTTGCCCGGATGCTCACTGTCATCTTTATACCCCTGGCTGGTGTCTTGACATTCTCCTCCCTGCTGCTTAGCGACGCCATTTCACAGAGAAGCCGTCTAAACGAGATGGAAAACCGAATATCTGTCTGTCACCTAATCGCAGACCTGATCGAAGCTATTCAGCTTGAACGCGCCAATACCATGTATGTTTTCGAAACTCTGTCCCAGCTTCAGGAAGACGACCTCTCCGCGCACTACAACAGAACGAACTACAAACTTTCGCTGATCTCCGACTGGTCGGCTTGTAGCAACGAATCCAGTGACGTCATGTCGCAGCTGCGCACTTCCCGCTATACCCTGGTTTATGGCGCGAACAGAACGCACGAAGAGACGGACGACCTGATGGAATTTTACGACGATTTAATCACGAAGCTCTTGACAGCCATAGCCTCCACCATTAAAGATCTGAACAGCAATGATTTGTGGAACCTTTTGCTGGCTTATACACAGATTATTCTCGCCCAGGAGAATACAGGAATTACCATCCAGCCTGGCATCGAGTTTGTGTTGGCTGGCGAAACGCACGAGGGGGAACTAAAAGACTACATAGCTAACACGGTCCTTGGTGACGATCACCTGAACACATTCTTACTCTATGTCTCATCTAATGATCAAATTTATAAAAATATGCTCAACGAAAAAACGAATGTCACCTCCAAAGTACGTGAGTTTAATTCAATTATACTGCGAAATGATTTCGCTAATTTTCCTATAGATGTCAACACTTACTATGGTGTAATGCTGGAGTATCTATCGGTTTTAAGCGATGCGAAATCATACCTCAAAAATGACATATCTTCAGCAATATCGAAACGGGTGAATACAGCCAACGTCTCGGTCTTGACTTCCGTGACCATATTCACCCTTATAGCCGTCATGTCCGTTATTTTATTCTTTTCGGTCAAAAATCTCACGACTGATCTGCAGTGTTACGCCCAACACGTGGCTCAAAAATCTTTAGAACTGGAAAACGAAAAAGGTAAATCGGACCAGCTCTTGTTTCAGATGCTACCGAAACAAGTCGCCTTGCAGCTCAAGCAAAACGAACCCGTGAACGCCGAGTTCTTCGACAGCGTTTCAATCTACTTCAGCGATATCGTGGGCTTCACCAACATTTCGGCACAAAGCACGCCCATGGAGGTTGTGGAGTTTCTCAATAGCCTGTATCAGTTTTTCGACGACTGCATAGACCTGTACGACGTCTACAAAGTGGAAACGATCGGGGACGCGTACATGGTGGCCAGTGGTCTGCCACAGCGGAACGGAAGCCGGCATGCAGAAGAGATCGGCCTTTTGTCCTTGGGGTTGCTGGAGGGAATTGCCGCATACAGAATTCCTCATATGACCTATCACAAACTACAGCTTCGTATTGGCATACACACAGGTGAGTATTTCTAAGCCTAAAACGCTGGTTTATTTATTGTTTGTATGATGAGATGCGCTTTACAACGCTGCATGTCAAAAAGTCGCTTCAGTTATGCGCATTTATCGTGGTGGAGTATGTCTTCAATGTGTACAATAAAAAACAAACAAACAGTATACATGTACAAGTTAGCTGCTGTGTTATTGCAGGTTGTCTTTGTATCTGTAAACCATTCGGCAGTTACAATGTACGCTTCATGTGTCACACATTCGTATCATATCTATTCATGGGTCCATAGTGTGAAACATGAGTTACCAGGAAAACACATACATGCAGTGAAGTGTTGCGTGGAGTGTAAATGTGCTTTAAAGGTAATGATGAATGTTTTTGGCCTGGTTGCGTTTCCCGTTCCGGTTAACCGATTGCAACGGTAACCAGTGTTGCTTCGGGATCATCGCCTACAATTAATGTTGGAAAGAAAATGCGAAAACATGCAAACATAGGTAAAAAGCATAATCGGGTCTCTGTAATTGATATATTTTGATGTAGAAATTGTCCGGATGTAGGGCACGGTTTTAATAAATATCCGCAAAGTAACATTAAAATTATGGACAAATCACGAAATTGTCTTCAGTTAGGGGTGTCTTGTCACTTAATACAACCTGAAGACGTTAATGCACTTTCGGGGACTATATATGGATTAATACCTATAAGTGGACTGAAGTTGGGATATAGTTGGGCTCTATAGCTGATGAGACAAGCCAAAGGCATAGTGCATTACTTATATGTGGAGATAATTAAAGACGAATGTTTTGCTTCATGGAGACAAGTCAGCTGTCTATGCTTCTTAACACACAAGAAGTTCATCAGCTAAATACCTTTTCCAAAACATGCACTGTCAATAATAATTTCTGGGCTAGGTGTTATTATGGTATACGAAAGGATCCATCGAAGGGAGAAGGTACCGACGGATTCTGTTTGAAGTTCACCAGTTCCGGCATGCAATGAGGTAGTGAGTTTGAATCCACCTGTAAATGTCTGTGATGTGACTTTCCGCTCTATGACTTATCAGGTACCTGGCAGCGCACTGTAGTTTCCTCCAGTTTTCCAGTTTTCTCTCCACCTATAAACCAGAATTCCGAGACAAACGGGACATATTCTTGAGTAAACCAAAATACATAAATAAACTACAGAGGAAAATAAAGTTTGACACTGCTTTAAGAAATGGGGAACCTTTTCCGGCGCAGTGGTCACTCGGGTCAAATGCGATGGCGAATGTTCCCTTACAAGAGTACTACGTTACCTTTTGGCCCCCCAAAAAGGCGACGCAAAACCAGAAATGAACTACAGGCTACATCACAGCATGGGCACGAATTACTGTTAGGTGGGAAAGGCCCCCGATTTTGTAGGAATCGATGCAAGGTACATTTTTTGTAAAACGACTCTATATTTAGTTATCTAAAAGGTTGATGACATTCATTACTCAGCGAATCTATTCTGTTTACTAGTACCAAACTATCTGTGTGTATACTGCTATTTCCTCAGGCCCGTGTGTTGCTGGGGTGGTCGGAAACAAAATGCCTCGCTACTGTTTGTTCGGTGACACTATCAACACGGCCTCCAGAATGGAATCCAGTGGAGAGCGTAAGTAAAGCATTAATTCACCAAACAATGGAAGCATAAGCATCTGGGGAAGTGATTCCGATTGATGCGCGCGATGGGGTGTCCGTTAGTACAGGGGCGAAAAGAGCATTGTTGTTAAGTAAGAGGAAATCTGTAATGGCTGTTGTGTCGATACCATTACAAATCCATTTGTAACTAAGCATGGGGCGATAGCTATCCATGTGAAGAAGAAAACCGTTTAATTGATATGTCTTATGTGATCCACTTATGCAGCTGTGAATTAGAGTAGTTTCCTGGATTCCAGTTCCACACACGCAAGCTGCCTTATCTTACCAGTACACCTTCACTTTATTGAAGAAGACCGCGTATTTAACTAACAAAAGGGGAACGTCTGTATTTGCGTCCGTCCATATTCTCCACAACCTCTCGTTCGAATGACAATTCTTGGCGGGGCTATTATTTCGGACTCGTCGGCAATGTCGACAAATGCCGCATGCAAATTAGATAATGGTTACGTCAAAATTCTTTTCAGTCGGCATTGACTTTGACATGCTGGCTTTGTACTCAAAGCTTACATCTTTCAGGTCACGATGCATAAGGGCTTAATGGCTGTTCCTTAGCTGCGAAAAGAATATTTCACGAAGTAGAGACATGTAATGCATTTACACTATGTTGCAGATATGAATTAAATTTTCAGCACGCACTACACTGCTGTGTATGAACGCGTTAGGTTCATAGTTCAAGGTGATCGTCAGCATTTGATCTACGTAATTAACGTTTTTTGTCTTGCCACAAAAGACGCTTTCCCCCGCTAATAGCATTTAACTTCAATCTTTCGCAACTTGATTCTCTTGATATTAAAAGAATTTCTGACTCCCCAAGGTGATGTATGCAATACAAATTAACACATGACACAGCTATATATAAGTTAAATGACGTATACTTTGTGAGAGGTTCAGTATACTTTGCGTGTGACCTCGAATTGTGTATCAAGATAACTTCATGAAGGTAATAGGAAGTTCATTGCCGGCGTCGGAAGCAATCCGTGAATAAGATGATATTTCTTAATAGGTGTTATATGCGTGTATTAATACGTGTTATAATACAACTTTATTCCATAGTCAGGAAGTTCTACTAGCAAACTAGTTATACTTAAATAACGCAGATACTACCAGGAATACAGTGATTTTGGCATTACTGCAGTTTTATCATACATATTAAACCCCCCAAACCGTCTCACTCAAGTACTAGACGCTCAAATACACACACCGCATAAGAACCACTTAACTTGCGATTTCTTTGCTCTCTGGAATTATTTTTTGAAATTGGTCCCGATAGTCCATTGTGGTTGACGAATGGTACGTGGCCTGTACTGAGTCTATAAACTCAGTAAAAGTGAACGTATTTCTGTCAAAGGCTTTTTGTACGCCCTCTCTTTGAAGCTAGGCGATCATGCAAATTAGGTTTGATGAATGTAAATGATCAATTTTGATAAAGATCACTATGAAATAATAACTGCCTATTGTTGTGTTGAATCCAGAACAAGCCTGCCAAAAGTGGGTCTTAAGGGATGATGGTAAGAGGGTCTCAGTAAGATACCGTTTCAGGAAAAGGTTGTGTTTCTGGACTGCATGTCTCAGGAAAAGAACGTGTATGTCGTTTCTTTATCGCCTCTGAATATTTCGAACTTGTAACTCAGTCCTTGTGATCCCCGACTTGTATAGTTCCAATTTACACCTATCTCTCCATCGTTTACAGTTCCTCCATTAATTCTCCTCTCTTTGTAGTTCTACTGTACAAGCTGTGTAACGCTGGTCACCAGTGACCTCCGCTGTCGGACTTAAAACACATGTACCCAGAGACTTCAGGTAGCCAGTCAACTGGTAAATGGCTTCATGGATCACTTAGTTAGATCATCTGGGACCACCGGGTCTTGACAAATGCTAAATCCAAACAAATTATCAATTATCGCTGAAGGTCATGCGAAACAAAGCATACCGGTTTTATTATAACATGTGAGACAGCCGTTTGGATTCAGTGTATAGTTTGTCAATGGCGCTCTACAACATCCTTTATCAATAGATTTAGCTGCACATTACGTTGTTTACACACGTGCAGATTATACACTTGGATTGATTTGTTTGATTGAGCGTTAACACACAAACGCTGACGTAACAAAAGTCTCTTGGTGGAAGGCGATTTTAATGATGACATGTACATGTATATAATACTGCCTCACTGTCAAAATCACAAAATTGCTGACCAACAATTAGTCTATCTCCTTGTGACAGACCAGCGATTAGTCTATCCCATGTGCTTGTGAAATACAGGTATATATATTGCTAAATAATGAAAGATTAAGAATTAACGCCTCGTTCTTTTATGATAGCGACATGCTTTATGGATACAGGAAACCCGATCGCCCTAATTAAACCACCGACCCTCTGGCAAGTTATCGACGTACCTTGCCACATTTTACCTAACTTTTATTTTACTTTACGATCACACAAGACAGCGCCCTGGACCCCTTCTTGCCACCAGATGTCCCCTAGAACAATGGGAGCAGAGGAACCTTTAAAACTCCCTGTGAGAATATGGGACTGAACCCGTGTTTGAAAGACAAACGCGACCTTACCACTCGGCCACGGCCCGCTTCCTGAAACTTAATTGCTGTTGTTATATTAAATACAGTACACTAGCACGGTTCCGTTTCGGCGTCCGCATTAGTATTCCCATGGGTTGGCATATGTCAGTGCTGCCATATAGCATTCAAAAATGTGATTACCATCTGTAATAGCACAGTTCATTCGAGGGACATTGGGAAACGCACGACACAGACAGGGAAAATGTATGTTTTATTCTGTGCTTTATTCTAATCACGATGCCTATGTCAGCCATTGGATTCATTCTGCTAACAGTCATGTTGTTGAGCTTTGTTTGGATCGACCAGTTCGATTTGCACCGTCTTAATGTACAACAAAGCCGACAGATCAATATTACACTTTACAACGTGAAACAATTGTATATTTATCAGGCCCAACACAGTAAAAGAAATAATTACCATTTTATTCACTTTGGCACAATTGGGGAATGTTTGCTCCCAAGTATGGACGAACTAAAAATGATGCAAACCATGCAAACATACCCCTGAAAGCACTAGCCAACCCTATGATCGATGTTAAAATATATGTACATACACGCACACCCACGAACACAAAGTAAAGTGGGTAAGAACTTTCGGCAGAGCAAACTTAGTACTGGACTCAATCCATGCATATATGCTTAAGTATTTAGCAACAATAATGTGATGTGACAAGTGATACAGATATTGATAACATTCGGTAAATAGGTAATATCAAAAAATGGAGCGGTTAACCACTACATAACAACATAATATAATAAATCAAAGTATTATATCTGGTGTGTTATGTTGTATTATTATACTTCACAAGGTGAATCTGGGTTTCCATTGGTCAATACACGGTAACATGATATTTCGCTGAACAGGATGTGCAATAGTCAATATGCAATGCCCAGTGATCACATGCTAATAGCCAACGACCTCGTGCGATTATTGTAAACGGTTATCTCCCTTGTCCGCTCCATAAACTCCGCACCATAAATTATTCATAAAGTAAACAGCCGGACGACGGCTAGCGACAGCGTCGGAATCCAGCAATTTTCCTGCGCTCTCTTTTGGTATAATAAAATATATAGTGCATGCTGTACGATTATATATCAGGAATCGTGAGCTCTCGACAAATGATGTTCATCATAACTTCTCTACAGCTCACAATTCCTGATATACCATCCTGCGGCATAAACTATCTTTTCAAAATGACATAACTCTAATCAGTCATTTAAAATAATGTCATAATGACTCTGCCCCCCCCCCCAAAAAAACACCAAAAAAAAAAAAAAAAAAAAAAAAAAAAAAAAAAAAAAAAAAAAAAAAAAACCCAAACAGCTGAAGCTGTTACCTCGCTGTGGTTGTGAAAAACCGGATAAACCTGGAATAACAGCGACAGCTGGTTAACTGTTGTGATCTCTACAGCGGACGTAGACAATAAACCTGTAATAATAACAGTAGCTGGTTGACTGTTGTGGTTGTAAAAATTAGTTGCAGTGAAACCCATGAGGTAACATGAGGCTGTTTGACGTGATTTGGTTGTACAAGTTAAACCGGTGCATGGTTGACAAAACAATGTACTACTACATACGGCAAGGTCTGTATGACACACGGTTATGATGGAATCTAGCACAACTAATAAGCATTTCTGTAGTGAATTGCGGGTAAAATGTGATACCGGGTGTATCGTCGTTGTTTAGGTATACTGACAACGACCGTTAGCCTATTACAGGCATAACAGTCAGCCAGCTCTAACTGTTGTATACTGACTGCGCCCAATTTTTACAATCATAATTCAAACAGCTTCCGATGTCACAGCCGCCTATCTCTGCTACATCATAAAATATTTATTTATTCAACTGATTGGTGTTTATGTCGTACTCAAGAGTATTTGATATATACCACGGCGGTCAGCATTACTGTGGAAAGAAACCGAGCCGGGGGAAACCCCCGACCACGCGCAGGTTGTTGGCAGACCTTGCCAGACCGTACACCGTATGTTACACTGTGCAACATGCATTATTCTTGTCTCTCATTATTTAGAAGTCTGGAAAGGTTATATCTAGCCTCTTTTGTCCCCCTAATTGATACTGTAATTTGCCAAACACCAGCTTTGTGTTGCACATCGACTCTCTCGACATCCAATATCCTACATTACGTACTAGACCACATCCAGGTTGAAACAGATTTTTATTTATTATGACATAATGCCTATCGTTTTAAGGCAATGTTACTTAACTCAAGCAAATTTTACTATAGCTTTGTTTCATTTTTCGAATTTGACTCAGTAGCCCACTGCTACTTTCACAACAGTGAATATACCAGTGCTTGTTTTTATTCCACAGCCTTGAAGATTCATATGAGCAAAGCAACTGCGGACATCTTAAGCCGTTCTAGAAACTTCCATATTCAATGTCGAGGGAGAATATTTATTAAAGTAAGTAAGCCATCTATTCATACAGATGTCAGTGTCCAAATGTCTCTTTGTACGAGTAGTGCCATTTAGCGATAGCCCGTTATGAAGCCTGAAATGTGTGTCGTGTGCATATGAACACATATTCGGAGGAGCTATCCCCTGAAGTCATCGGATATATGCTTTGTCTTTTATAAAATTTCTACTGGCGGGATATTTCTCATAGCATCTGTTGGAAAAGCATAAATTTTGTTCTGGTCAGAGATGAAGAGTAACGGTATGGAGGAAAGTGTGTGTGTGGAGGTATTTTGGTAGTCATGGAGTGTCTTTTGTGGGTTTCGGGAGAACAGTCCGGTTTTCAACTTTTAAGGTGTAATGTTCTGTTCATTGTATGAATGAATGAAATGGAAGCACCTGTGGATCCGTCCCTCAATGTAGAAAGGTACAATATCAGATGGAATATTACACAGGAAATGACATTTTATCTGGGCGGGATATCCTGATACTTCACCTTTATATAAACAAATAAGAGCAATTTTCTGTTTAAACTGACAAATTTATATTTGACTTTGGAATTTATGTTTGACTTTTTATACAACCCTGTCAGTGGTACAATCACACAATAGTAATATGACGTACTTCAGTTTTGGTCATTTGCTTTTAACAGGGTAAAGGTGAAATGGAGACATTCTGGTTGCTGGGTTCGTCAGTTCCATTACGCCATGCACCACGTAATGGCCAAGGAATGATTCCCACAATATCGACAACGTTTGTGGGCGTGGCTGACACTACATTTCCATGCTGAAACAGTGCTCTGTTCATGTAACCTGAAAGTGTTAAAATGTTGCTAATACTTTAGAGAAGACAACTTTGTAAAATAATCCTAAATAAGAGTGCAACATTTGTATTATAAGGAATGATGGTCAGCAATAGACGGCATAGTCCTATTTCATTGAGAAAAATGTTCGCATTAAGATTCTTACTTTAAAATCAATGCGGAAGATGATTGGTTAGCTATGGTAAGACTCCATCATTCAGTCGCTGACGTCAGGCTCACTGTTGTCATATGATTGAATTCTGCCTTATTCAGGCATACAGAAAGGATGTTTACATTGCGGACTTTGCTGGCATTTCGCCCAGTCCAGTACCAATGTGAACCCAAGGTCTAATATTTTTGAGAACGCTACTATATCCCCACCTCCACCCTCACCCAAAAAAAGGGAAATGTGCAGTCAGAACATGTTGGACACGCCGAATGTGACCAAAGTCCAGGACACTCTTGTGAGATTCTACCAATCAGTCGTAGACACCAGTCTCGCTATTACTATGTGGTCGAATTTTACTTCCTGCTGGCGCATAGAAAGGATCACTGTGAACTTTACTACCATTTTGACCATTTCAATTCGTGGGCTCAAATTTTAGCATTTTTCCAAGAGGCGCGGAAAATTTACTCTGCTCACCACCCTGCGAAAAAAGGAAACGCATGTTTAGAACATGTTGGACACACCGAAAGTTTCAAATGGCCACAAATAAACGTCCACTTCTGACTTGATGTCATGGCTGAAGGAGATTCCGCTTCTTTTTTAGGATATTTGATATTCCCACATCATCATTGTGTCACTTGGCTGAAAATGAAAGCGTATTAAATATTAAATTAACAGGGGAGTTTTGAGTTTGAACTCTTTTATCGGCAAAGGTAAAAAAGTTCTAATGTACAATGTGACCCATCAAAAGTGTCAGGCAGTTTTTCGCGATTGCATTTACCCTAACATGGGGATCTGAAAAAAATCTGAGAAGCCTTTGAAAATAGTCGAACGATGGAGAAAATTGAGGAGCGGAACGTTTGAGGTTCCTGAAGGAAAGCGTTGCTACTTGTACCTCAGGAAAACGGTGCGGCAGCTGATTTTCTAACCAGAATGTCTTTGTAATCGACCATTAAAAAAGCCATTTTTATTCCAGGACTTTTGTTATACGTTTTTTAAAACTACAAACTGAAATATACACCGTTGAAGGAATAGATTTTAAACTTTCAATTCCGAATATATAATTTTGTGTTGTATTTGATTTATTTATTTGATTTGTGTTTTACGCCGTACTCAAGAATATTTCACTTATACGACGGAGGCCAACATTATGTTGGGAGGAAACTGAGTAGAGCCCGGCGGAAACCCACCACCATCCGCAGGTTGCTGGCAGACCTTCCCACGTACGGCCGGAGAGGAAGCCAGCATGAGCTGGAATTGAATTCACAGCGACCGCATTGGTGGGAGGCTTCTGGATCATTGTGCTGCTCTAGCGCGCTAACCGACTGAGCCACGAATGTCCCTGTTGTATTTGAGACGATGGTTAAATTGATCTTATGTGGTAGGATACACAGCTATATTTTTTGTTGCAATAAATTTTATGCTTGATAAATTTACTTTTTTGTCAGTCTACATATTATGTTACAGAGTTTAAATCCGCTATCCCTGTTGTATTTCTTGAATTTGTCTTTTGCTTAATTTGTCTTACGTGTACGTGTATCTTTTGAAGAAAGTTGGCGATCCGGTCATAACTGAGCAGTCATGTACATGTACACTCAATGCTCTGAGTAATATTTATTTGATTTATTCATTTGACAGGGTAGCGTCACGCCAAAGACTTTAAAAATGACACTTGGCGCTCAGCACTTAGAGGGTAGGGCAAGAGAACCGGGTGTCGGTATTTAATGTGACTAGGTGGCGTGTCCTCGTCGTCATTATAAAAATTGTTGACTACGAAGTTAAAACCAAGCATACATACATACATATTCATTTGATTGCTGTTTAAACTACAAATAACTAAAAAACACTCAAGAATTTTAAACTTATATACGGTAGAGTTCCGTTTTATGGGCGGAGGAAACGGAAGGGTTAAGGGTAAATCAATCATCTGTGGCAAGATGTGGGCGAAGATTCCCACGTTTGAGATACAGATTTGTACACTATGTTGATGGAAGACCAGAGGCTTTCAACGTGTACGTTAGATAGCACAACGATTACGATTGACACAAAGGTCCAACGAACAATATAAAGTGGACAAATTTCACTTCGCGTGTTGTAGAGATTGAAAGACACATACCTTCAACACTTAGCAACGGCCGAATCTATGTATGAAAAATCAGAGCTGTCGACAAATCACAGCTTTGTTGACGCACAATTAGTAGATATCTACGTATGTATTTCAGAAAGGCTTATTTTCTCCACAACCATGCTTTGAAATAGGTGTACAAGCCAGATAAATGGCTGGTTTACAGGCAGTCTGGTTGCAACTGTATATGACATTCATCTGCAACATGGCTTTGTGTTACCTGTTGCAAAAATTTACTGGGAAAAAAGCCCAGTGCACAGTGCGTCAGACAAATCAAGCGTTACACAGGCATCACAGGCTGTTGTGAAAATACATGTAATGGTTTTAATCCACCGTTTATTGTTTTTATATCTTATATATTCATCAATTAATTTATTTATATGAAACGAGGTTTACCCCCAAATCAAGGATTTCATTCACAGAAAGGACGACTATTTAGTGTTTTGATGGAAGAGACCGAAAGTTTAAGGAGTTTAAGGCACCACGTCAGATACCCGATTGTAGATTCCGTATATAAGACCTGAATTAGATTACTAAATCACCTTGTCTCACCAGGAATCTCATAAACGCCTTGACATGCTATATGAATTCGGACCAGAAAGCGGACAGGAAGTTACCTTACGTCAGCCGTCACACAGGAAGCTTCTCGACAAGAGAGCTGAATTAGGAAAGGAAATCACCTTATCTCTCCAGGTATGCGACAAACTTAACAGCTGGATACGAACAGGTAATTATCACATCTCTCCACGTAACCTATCAGACAAGCCACGCACTTAATTGTTTTTTTCATGCACTCCAATAAATCAAAAGACAATTTCTAACAAACCTATTAGCCCAAGCATTTTCAATATATTTTACAAAAATGCAAGTGAATCACATTTTATATAGAGGCCGAAGTTCCATCTTTGAATTACACAGCAATAGTCCCCATGTATGATACGAAAAGGAGCCATGCCTAACACTTTAAAATTAAAGATGTTGACATTCTATCGCTTGGCCATCGGCAGAAAGGAAAACGGTAAGTACTGATCCACGCTGGCCGTATACTGTGAGTGTTCGGACCTGTTATGGAGGATCTGATGTGGAATTGAACACGTGCCTTGTGTGACAGAGTGACAAACACACCAATCACATGGGAACTATTTATTTCCCTGAAGAATTGCACTGGGGCTTGCATACAACGAAACTAGGGTATAATGGCAGTGTCTTTGTGCGAAATGCTTCTGGCGTGCCCTAGCTGGTCATAGCTTGACACTACGCATATCCCAAACGATAGAAGCTGGGGCAACCTGTACAAATCAGATAGGCTACCATGTTGTGGTGCACAAGACGATGAGGTCCACGTGATAAATATTGCACATACTGAGATGCACACAGTAAATATAATACGATTATTATTAAGAAGGGTTAAACAGTCGACTAAATGCTACCCCCGGATTTCCGCTTCACTATGTTATTAGGGTTTTGTTCCGGTTGACAACCTACATAATAATCCCCTAACATGTTAGGAATGATTTGCCTGTCATTAAGTTGGACAGACACATCTCGTTGTTGTAATCAGTTTCGAAGAACATCGGGTTTGTGGTAAATGCATGGCGAGATTGTCTACCAGTGTACATGCATCGCAATGGGCACGATATTTTCTAGTTGACGCACACTACAGTTAAGGAAAACATTTTTTCCACATATGCCTTTTTTTGTACACAGGTGTCAAGGGCCAGTCTGAGTTAAGTGAAGGTTTGCAAATTGTAGTATCCGAAACTTTTTCTATACTCTGTTGTAAGACTAAACGCTGAACGTCAGCTAACGCGGAATAGTACGAGGTTTTGCGGGATTAGGTTGAGCGTGAACAGCTGCAGACAGTGAGCTTCGCCAAAGCGGACACTAGAAGCTAAGATTCTAACGACAAAGTGCAGGAGATAGTGACATATGCAAGTTGTCAAGTACTGCTTTCCTGACGTCAATACTGCTCGACAGAATCTACAACCAGAATCCAGACAGTGTTTTACAGAAAAACGTCCGTGAAGGATTAAGCCAACTCATCATTCTGTAAATAACATTCCCCAGACATATGAACATTCAGTGTCCACTTTTATGGAGACATTTTCCCTAAATGACGATGAGGTTTGAACACCAACAGCTTGCGTACATGGGATAGTTTTTGTACAATGTTTCATGAAAATCTTTCCAGTGAGTGTAAGATTGTTAAACCTGTATGGGAATATGGTTATCCGAGGCTAGAAATATAACTTATTAAGATTGCAGCAGTTCAGTTCACAAAGCAGTTCACACTTTTTTTACAGACTTTCTGTTTGTTGTACATGTCGGTTAATAGCGTCAGCATTAGGCGCTATACATTTCTTTCAAAGATTTATTTATTTATTTGATTTGTGTTTTACGCCGTACTCAAGAATATTTCACTTATACGACGGCGGCCAGCATTATGGTGGGAGAAAACAGGGCAAGGCCCGGGGGAAACCCACGAACTCACAGCGACCGCATTGATGGGAGACTCGCTGGTCATTGTTCTGCGATACCGACTGAGCCATGGAGGCCCCTTCTTTCAAAGAGAAAGAAGAGAGAAAAGATATATCTAATCTTTAATATAGAATCACATTCTGCATGTGACAAATGGGAAAAGAATTAATTTACTAACATTACACAAATTCATAAGCTTAATTTAAGTGAAGTTAGATTTAAAACTACGATACTGAAAATTTGTACAGTAAAGAAAATTACATTTTAAACTGTAGAAGCATCTTAAAGGCTTATACAGAAAGAGAAGTACATAGCTAAGAAAATCATAGTGTTTATCGGCCTTTTGAGTCACGGTTAATCACACCGATGAGAATTTTGCCAGGTTGTCCACTGTTCAGATAGGGAAGATCAAATTTTTCAGTTGAAGTTGTCTCTCTGCCACAGAGATTAAAAGCCTTGAAACATGCGTAAGTGTCTTCGTCGATAGATCGATTTGACCATAAGTTTTTTTTTTTCGCCCATTACTAAGCTTGCGCAAAACGGATCATACGTGGGATAGACACAAACAAATGGGTATGCTGAAAGAGGGCTTCCGCTATAGTTTTATTTTCTGTGTGTATTTTCGTGAAGTTTTCGACTTGCCATTCGTATGTTCTTACTTACGTCTTAGCTATTTTACTAACAACATCTTGTCAAACAGCAACCTGTCGTCAAGGGCTTGTACTTGCTAATGGACCATTTACAGGGCACCGTTAGCGCAGGACCAAAGTAGTCCCGAGTGTATGCCTAGGGTGAAACAAAATTCTAGATCTGATCTGATCTACTTCTGTAGCTGTTTCAAATGATCAAGAATGACAATTCTTGAGTACCGCGTAAAACACCAATCAAATAATGAATAAATAAATCAAGAATGACAAATAAATAGTACAACTGAACACTGATTTGGTTTGATCCAGGGGACGTTATTTGTGCGCTTCAGCTGTGTGGTTTTCGGAGTTATTCCGCTTAGACTGTATTCGATCTAACTCATGCTCTCTGATTGCGTTGATTTAGTCTTGCTTCAAGGTAAAAGTTGGACACTCTCAGACGAACGAATATCTTAATTTTCCCTACAGCATTCCCATACACATATATGTATCCATGGCCCAGGTCGATGAAAGTAGCGAAATCGTCCTTATGACAAAACTCAGGTGTAATGATTGAATCATATATCATCCTGCACTGTACCCTACGCCGGGATTTGAACTGTGATGCCCTGATCCGAAATTCATCAGTCTGCCAAAGGGGGACTCACATTAGCGACCACTAGTATTAGCACAGAAAGGCTGATTATTGTACTGTATCCCCAAAGTGCTATTTTCTTGGTAATAATATATTATAATAGCAAGACAGATATTGTGACCAGGCCGACATCATCCCACAGCAAATTCACGTTCCCCGTTACTCCATGCGCTGAACTTCAGTGGGGATGGCAATCAGTGATGTTACACTGTTCATAGTCTGAGGTTGCCAAAGGCTCTATTCTACATATAGACCAATAGTTCGATTTTTATTTGAAACCTGGTGGTCCTATGGATATAGTTCTGATTGTAGGCATTCCGTAGTCCATATACATTTATATTGTCTATACCATATCATGTCAAGAAAGTTACCGACCAAGGTCAACATTTTGATAGTGCTCGAGGTCAACACATCAAGTATTAATTCCCTTGCACATCAGGCAGCAGTAATTCTCAGCGGATATAGGCAACCACTTTTCTTGGGGCCTGGGAGTTAAATACTAGTAAGTCCCGAACGGTCGACAACACTCGTAGAGCTGCTCAAGTACTCTTGTATCACTGATTTTCTACATGTATGGCGTACTAGTATTTATTTATTTATTTGATTGGTGTTTTACGCCGTACTCAAGAATATTTCACTTACACGACGGCGGCCAACATTATGGTGGGAAGAAACCGGGCAGAGCCCAATGGAAACCCACGACCATCTACAGGTTGCTGGCAGATCTTCCCACGTACGGCCGGGGAGGAAGCCAGCATGAGTTGGCCTTGAACTCACAGCGACCACATTGGTGGGAGGCTTCTGGGTCATTACGCTATGCCAGCGCGCTAACCAACTGAGCCACGGATGCCCCAGAGGCGTACTAGTTGACCTGGCTCTGCGGGTGAAAACATGTGCATCTCATGCGGTAAAGGTATTTGGTTCCCTCACTGGCCGATGATTTTACACTCCGGCTCCGATTTCTTCCACCGCCTTCGTATCAGTGAAATATTCTGTTATTATATAGAATTATTAACTCTGTTATTATTAAACATCACGTAGCAGTTAAATCAATCAATCAATCAATCAATCGATCACAGTGTAATCAATCGATGCGCATTTTGGTCGAGTTATGATTTGTTATTGGGTGGCGGCAACGCATGTTTCATATATAAAGATTTAAAGATCCCAACCAGCCACAACCCTGTACTAGAAATGTACTGTGTTTCCTGAAAACGTAAAGATCAGTTGAAGTAGAGGGTTTGTCCACCGTTAATATCTTAAGGGAGTTTGGTTTCTAGAATTCACAGTCTTCATATTATCAAGTCAGACACTTCGTCTACAGCTACGCTTTCTGCCTTGATCCAGCAGGCAGAAATAACCGATCCACCCGACTCAATAGCTGAAGAACATTAATACACATTACCCAATCAAACAATAGTTCCCTTAACTGATTGACAGCACAGACGAAACAACATGTGTCAAAATGCTTCTTGGAGCCTTCAATCATGGTGGTAGAGTAGGATGAAATCTCTTGATTATTCAACAAGTCAGCCTATGACCGAAGACGTACAGCCAGAGCGAGACGGCCAGACTTACCCCAGCCTTTGTACTCTGAATTAAACCTCCCCTGGCCACGCAGACTTTTAAGGTTCTATGGTTCGAAACCGTGTGACAAAACATTACAGGAGCCGGGCATAGCGTGGTCTACTCTACCCTCATGGCACGGCCAACTCGTAATGTTCGCCCACCGCGTGTTTAAGAGCTTTCAGCACATTTGATTGACACGTGTGAAATTTACTTTGTGCATAAATTCTTTGCTGACCAGACAAGGCAAGTATCTGATTGGATAACGATGATGGCTTTTCAAGTTCGGACTGGAACAGATCCGCCCAGTCGATTGATCAAGGCAGACAATGGAATCACAAACGCGTAGTGACACACGGTGTGTTAGGCTTGATATAATGAAGATGGAATCTACACTGCAGTGTCATTTAAAAAGCAGTCGCCCGTTTAAATTAGTATTCACGGAGAGAATAAATTTCGAATTCATATTGATGGAATCTTTAGAGAAAGATTACAGTCTTATCAATAGGTGTAAATAAAACTTTCAGGATCCCTGGTGTTTGATATTTGTGTCCAAATATTAACCGCGGGTTAACCCGCGGTATAACCATCGCTGCTTAATTCACTAATTTCATGGCATGATGCCAAGTAATACTCAGATATAAAATTGAAAGGTCACAGAGTTAGATAGTGTTTCGGGACTACGAAAATTGAAATTTTATAAAGACTTCGTGCCTATAATATTAACCAAAACTTTCCGATATGACGGCAGAACATACAACCGCTTCTGTCTTGAATGCATTTTCTAGCTCAATAATTCCTCGAGCTGGTCGTGGTTAAGCGGTTAAGGCTTTAGATTGTTAATGCCAAGACGAACGAGTTGTGGGCTCAATCCCAGTCTTAGAGTAGTAATTTGTGGCGTTCACATTTTCACTGCTCTAAATGTTTTTTGGGCCTTGAATATGCGTAATGTCAAAGGTTCTCTTTCGATTTACTTGCAGAAGGACTCCTGACTGAATTGCACCTTACAAGTAGGTCAAACCAGTTACAGACAGTCTTTAGCTACTTCATCCAATGAAATGTCTGAACATGCACAAACTTTCATTTAAATATCTTGTTCAAGTCTACGGTGCGCATTTCAGAGGGGTATTCTGGTTGGTCATCTCAACTCCTTCCCCAGGCGCTTTCAATAGTCGAGCGTGTTGCATGCACTTGGACTGAAGTTGAATTGCCCACCAAACACACACCAGAGTCAACCCTAATGGCATAGCTAGAATGTGATATATAATAAGCCATCGACCAATAAGGCCTTCAGGCACCAAAACTACAAGTTTGTACCCTAGGTATTCATCATATATTCAATATACGAACATGATATTTCCCAATGGCAATAGATTTTCTTGGTATTAAATAACCGATCGGGTTATATCGCCGTATTGATTCTGTCGTTTTCAGTTTAGGAATGCATTGTGTGGTAGTGTTGATCATGCTCTCTTGAGAGCCACAGAATCTGCCACAACGCTGTGCATTCCGGGGTTCAGGAACCAACATGGCGGGGTTGTAAGTCTGATCAACGTTTAAACATTAAGTGAATTCAAGTGGTTTTGCAGTTAACATTTTGGATTGTTTCTTATCGTGAATAGAAGATAACACTTAAGAGAAAAGCGTCGATTGTGCGTTTTGTAGGATAACTTTACTGCTTATACACACGCTTAGGTATGGTGCATAGGCAGAGTTTATTGGAGCGGCTATGATTGGATGTATCTCTTCCATTTTGACATGGCAGGGATCATTTTCGACAATTTAGGAAGAGCTTGTGGTTTTACGAGTAAAATGGGCAGGAGATTTCACCATATCGTACCAAGTGACTAAAAAAGTTTTCGAAACAATTCCCAGACGGATTCAGTTATCGCAAGTCTTAACTTGCACTTTACTACAGTGGACCGTGTGGGACATTCGGAGTAGATAATACAATGTCAACTTCTTCATAAATATTTCCTTCGTGAGGAAATGAGAATCAGAGGCAAATTTCCAGACCACAACAAATGGCTGACAGGAACAGCCTTATCGTTCCGGGTGACTAGTAATTCTTCCGTTATCTTCAAGTCGTGCGTACAGAACAAGTTCGATTTTCAACGAGTATTTTCCAACCCTATCTACCGTGGATGTATGCAGAACTATCCGGGGATGTTCTCTTGAGTTCTTTATGCCAGTTTTGAATCGCGAAGAAACATGCTTGTCTAAGCAGACGACATTTAATACACAATCTTTGGACCTGATTACTCACCACCGCTTTCCATCTGCAAAACAAACGGTCTGGAAAAGCGGACCTTGGTCAGTGTTAGTTCAAGTTATAAGACATAAAAGGCTTTCCAAGATGAATAAAGAGTTTTTGTAGATTAATTCCGACGTATATTCATGGTAAATCTGTGAATTTGATACCGTACTTTACAATGCCTTTATTGTAGACATTATTTATTATCTTCATAAAAACTGGAAAGTCCAGAGAAACCTGCTGGAAGAAGAACCCGGATAACATGTCGGATATATAGTTGTTCAACTGGATATTAATAAATCTATAAGAGAAAACGTGCTGAATTTCGTCGCGCTGGTAGTTATGAGAGTGACGGCTTTCCGATAGGAAACCAGAAAAGCGGTGGAAACAACCACTGCACATTAATAAATCTCTCAGAGACAGCGTACCTGATTTGGTCGTGCAGTTATTTGCTGTAGTGTCGTTTTTAATGGCAAACCAAATAAATGGTGGAAACCAAGCATGACTCTCATCATGAGTCAAACGTGAAGAACTGTGGGACACTGCAGAAACCAATTTCACCACATGACCGCAGTGTCATGATGTCGGGAGCTTCTTATGGTAATCATGGGTAAATGTTATGAGGGCCAATAAAATAATCTACCGGAAGAATGAGTTTACGTCGACTCTATAATAAATCATAGTCATAGTAACATAGATTTAAACTTATATTCTAAATGATTTTCTGTATAATGTTGGTGTAAGACAACCCTTAGTTACTATTGCTCCGAAAACTCTGAAAATGAGTTTTTAGCAAAGTAAACTGGTCAGAAGTTAAGACAACGTTCAGCTTAAATCTAAGACAGCTTCGTGAACCTTCGTGACGCGTGGCCGTCGACCTAACTTTATATGTACGTTTCTTTGAAGACCACTTGTCTCCACCAATGTGGCCTGTAGGGTAAGCACGTAGCAATGCGAGTAAACTTGTTACAGTTATGTCCCCTTGGATGCTGCCAATGGCGCTGTATTTATAACACTGTTTCTTCAGTGAAACATCATGCATAGTCAAGACACCAGAGTAACAGCAACTGAACAGTGCTTACAAACAAAGACACTGGCACAAAAAAATCTGACACCGAAAACAATGGTAATTCAGCTGGAACCCGAGTCGCCATTTTATGTCACATTTCAGAAGGACTTCTGAAATACGTCAATATTGTAACCAGATGAAAGTCTTTGACAAAACTGCATAAAAACCTTAATACTTTACTGATATAATGTATAATATGGCTCTAATTTCTGGGCAGAGGTAACTTTCATGATAAGGTGAGGAAAATTCCCTTGCAACTTCAACAAATAGGTTCGATCAATTTATCAGACCACTTGCCCTTGACCAGCGAGGTTACGTGTTTCGATCTAGTTTATGTCGGCTGGTCTGTGGGTTTACGACAAAAGCTTTAGCAGTTGACTGACGGGGACTCCCAACGGAATAGGTTTGATTTTCCTACGCAATGGTGCCCCGGATTGAAGAGTGAATTGACCATTGTTCTCATTGCGTGAGTAAATACATCACCAGTTTGTTGTCAAAGCGCAGTGAGTAAATCCCGGGCCTTGATTAGGTACCTGACAAACCTTTTGACTTAAAGCCGTAGCCGAAGCAGCGAGGCCTGGATTCGACCTCGTGGGCCAAGAACCAGACATTCGAGGCTTTATTCTACACATCTTCCCATGGCCTTATACATGAGTATACAGGTCCTTTTACATGAGCCTTATACAACCAGTAAGCCGTTGTTCTTCCAGTCATTCTGATGACACTAACCCTGCAAGTGCCTGCATTATTTTCATAACAAAGACGAAATTAAGCAATCAAAATACATTAGCCAGCGTTTACCTAAAGAATAAAACGTGATATTTAACATTTAACACATAAATAATAAACTCATTTTTGTCAATCCTTTATTTTACACACCGTAGCTGCACAGCCTTCAACAGAAAGATTCCACAGTCGTTAAACAAAGACACTGTGAATTCCTTTGAATTTGGAATTCATATTGTTTTATTAGATTTTTGTCTCCTTAAAATCCCCTTTTCAGATACTTATACTAGAGGGAGGCTGGTTTGTAATACATTTTTTGCGCCAATGGACATGGTTAAAACAAACTGGAGTTCGATCCTGCATGTCAATATGTATTTTATAGACATTGAAAAAGACAAAATGAAAAGCCCTTGGATTATTCAAGCAATGATTATCTGACATTTTTCACCAGATGTCTTCAGCAAGACTACAGAGGCGCCATCTGGTGGAAGGAAGAAAATACTTTGGTGTAAACCGCTGTCAACCCGAACAACTGAGGCTCATAATGGATACGACGGACAGCAGTACTTGTATCAGCCAAGAGTTACATAAAACACATTTCCAACAGCCCAATAGGTACTGGTATATAAGGCAACCGGAAAAATTACTTATAAATAAAACGGAAGAAAGATCAATGCCATGAGAAGATGTTTTAGACATTCTTTCCTCGGATAAATGTTTGAAACGGCTGTATTTTCCGACGTTCTGGATTTGTGGTCTAAAATGCACCCCACTCACCAAATACACACATCACAGGTGGGTGGACAAAAGTTTGCAGGAGTTTGAGGAAGGTTTGTAACTGTCACGTCTCCCGGTTAAACGTTGTGCCTCTGAGTTTATTTCTCCACTGATTAATTGGCGGATTCCTACAAAATCCAACCACGAGGGTAACAACTTAAGCCTTATACTGTTGTTCATGTGATAATCCACATTTATAATCCTCAAATCCACAAGGATATAAGAGGCACCAAACTACCTTTTTTTCCTGGATACCAAAATGGCGGATCATTTTGTCCATGATCATTTTACGCCCTCCGAAGGCGAACGACATTTGTTCATAAGTCGCCTTTGGTCTGGAAAGTACACGAATTGCTTCCCTTGACCAGTGGAACAGCCTGCATTCCACACCGTAAGACACTTATATAAATAGGCTAGATATGTCTGCATAGGTAAATCAGTAGTCAAACATCAGCACCACAGAGGCCATGGAGAGAAGTCTGCCAATATCGTCTTTGGAAGACAGTCTAGTAATCGGTGTGTACAAACATGTCTGCCAGTAATGGAAAACCCCTGTTTAACAAGGTTTCAGCTCTCTGTATACTTTGGTAATATGCATAGTCTATGGGCAGCTTCAATCAATTTTTGGACGTCAGGAGTGTACCTGAAATGCCAGAAAAGAACAGATCAGCATTAATTTACATCGAGTAAAGGAGGTTGATGCAAACTATTCGTACACATGACAAGTGAATACGGCTATTTCATTCAATGATGGCGTGATTGAAGGAGTGAAATGGTGAAGGAATGCACCAGATGGAAAACGAGCGAACTGATTCTGTGGAAAGACAAATGATTTCGTTTGATTGTGGCAGTCATTAGTCAGTTACCTCTCTAACAGATCAATGAATCAATCAATCACTGAGTCAATCAATCGCTGAATCAGTCAATCAATGACTCGATCAATCAATCAATCAGTCTATCATGCCTGGAAAGGGACGATTGGGGAATCGTTGGAAAAGCTATAACTGTCTGACGTTTAGATCCGTTTTCCAGTGGCAGACTTTTCCCACGCACGACCACAGACAAATGCCCATCGTCTTTAAGACTCAGCGTAGTAGCCATGTTTCACTAGCGACATGTCTCAACACGTCAAGAGCTATTACTCAGACAGCTAGCTCACGATAAAAGCCCCGAGGAGAGAGTAAACCCACTAAAACTACGCCCCCATGCGACAGAGCCTGGCAGAGTTTACCTTTGCAGCTGTATTTAACGTGTACCTACCTAGACATCAATCAATGGCGTTGTTTTCAGCACACATCAACGGCTTCACAATTACATCCCAAACAACACAGCTACTCAGTCTTTATACCGCTTATTAACTGTAAGAATATAACAGGACAAACGATGAACAAACGTCTGTGCATGAGTACAACCCTTAGCCTTTTAATGTAAGTGTGTGCGTGGGCTTTACGTCGTACTCAACAGTTTGTCACCCATATTTATTTATTTATTTATTTGATTGGTGTTTTAAGACGTACTCAAGAATATTTCACTATACGACGGCGGCAAGCATTATGGTGGGAAGAAACCGGGTAGAGCCCGGGGGAAACTCACGACCATCTACAGGTTGCTGGCAGACCTGTCACCCATGTGACGACGAAGAGTATTTCAAATGTATATGCACTGTTTCTTTTTATGGCAGGGCGAGTCCATGCCGCCAAAGTGCTGCCGCCACTGGAATATCATGCCGGAGATAGCAGACATAACGTGATTCTGATCTCCCGACCTTAGCACTTTTTAAGTTGCATATGTTTGTTGAACCGCTGAGTTAGATCTCATGAGCAAAATCTCTGGCAACGGAAGAGCAACTAAAAATACGAATATGGTTCTAGGGGTGTATAGATATACTGAATATTCATGTGGAAAAACGGGTGCAGATATAATTACATTTAATCACGGCGTAACGTGATATTACATGTACAGTACGGCGCGTGTTCACTGAATATACGTTCGATTATCTTTTTTCATCAGGGATAACAGAACGTCATTCTCACGCTTTGTAAAGCAATGCTGTGTGTTTATAGGTTGCTAAAATGATACTTAATCTGAAGTCAAATTATGACTCCACTCAGTGCATACAAATGTCCATTATGACTGTTTGAAATATGAACGATAAATTCAGACCTACATTAATACGAACCCAGGTATATATACTAATGGGAAATAGTACAAGAATTATTTGTTACAAAACTAAAAGCGCCAACCTGGAAAGCGTAACATTAGAGCCTTTTAATATGTTCCTATGATAGACTTACCTATCCATTGTGATGCACAATACGATATAGTTAAAAAAACAAACAAACACAAGAAAAACAACTCTGCTCTACATGTACTAGGCCATCTTAAGCCTTTCATTTTCTAGTGAGGGTGAATAATAACCCCAGCGTGCTGACAATTGTTGCCAGGCTACCCGATAATACTGACATCATCTTAGGCCGATTAACGTCGGCTAAATTGCATAAAATCCGCGATTCTGCAAACAACATTTGATACTGTCATGAGGGGTTTACACATTAAATATTTACAAGACAGCAAAAAACCCTGGCACTCGGGTGGGATTGGGAGTTAATTTTGCGCCTGGCCGAAGGTAACCCCGATGAGTTTCTCCTGACAAGGTCAACCTTTCAGGAAGACTGAGAAATAAGACAAACGGGAAATGACAGGTGCGCCTGAACCAGCTGCTATACAGGGCTTTAGTACATCAGTTTGAATACATGGTCTTGTAGACAATTTCTGCCACTGCATTTAAGCATTAGGTAAAACGATAGCGGGCGATATGTTGGGTAAATTTAAATCTTCCCGTGCATTATAATACGACCATTCAGCATCAAAAACTTACCTTCATAAAACATATCATGTTTCATTGTGCATCCTTTATTCTGCAATGAGATGCAAAATGTATATAAGTAAAAGATTTTGTTTCTGTGTTTTGAGTAATTTGAGTTTTGTACAAATTAACTGATGTAATAGGTAATGATCAAGCACGGAAACCATTGGCGTGACATATCTGTCCTTTTTCTGGTTTCATTATCATGCAACGTTGCGTGGTGACAATGGTGAAACGGTAGGGACTACACAGAATTACACATAAATACATGTAATACAAGTCAAATTTTGGAAAAAAGCTCTGAGGGTTTGTTACAAAGTTGCCAACTCTTTCACATCATCCATTGTATATAGGGGATTTCTTGTTCCCATTGTCATGCAAATGTGGTCACGTATAAACTCGTTAGTCTCGCGTTACCTGGAGGTTAACAGACAGTCTGACAGAACCGTTAGAAGGTGTCAAGTACACCAAGGACACTCGGCTGTTCAAAACGGTGAAGTAGGTGAATTCTGATTGGCTCATTGGTTTCTGCGCTTGTTTCCATTGGGATGTTAAAAGTAACCCTCTAAACGCATATCACGCCTAGGAGGGCCAATCAGATTTAAATGACTGCATAGGTATCTTGTTGTATTCGGACATTGTTGATTTTTTTACTGTTATGTTTAGCGCTGTGTACTGGCAGCCAAATAACGCGAGAAAAAGTTTTTTGCTGAACCACTGTTATCACCGAAAGTCGCACACTATTGGTGCAATTATGGACATCTGTTTTTTTTACTTGATTTATTTATATTTGTGTTCTACACTGTATTCAAGAACATTTCACTTATACGACGTCGGACAATATTATGACGGGAGAAAACCCGGCAGATCTCTTTGAAACCCAAGACCATTCATAGGTTGCTGGCAGGCCTTCCCACATGCGGTCGGAGAGGAGGCTAGCTATAATAGATAGACTTCAACTGCAAGAAAGAGTCAATGCACTGCGTCATTTTACTGCTGAGGCCCCGACCTCTGTTTGACACAAAGATGTATGAGTTATGGTTAAAATAGCCTATCACCCTTGTAACAGCAACCCCACCATCGCAACCCCCTCTTCCTTCCTTCCTGTGCTTACAAAGTTTATATTTGTCCGTATAACTCTGTGGTTGACAGGTCGAACGGGCCGACTGTTCCTTTCCAATAGCATCTGTGGGTTCTCGAATCCGCCTTTGTTCAGAGCTCGTAGTAAGTCGATCTACAAACGAAGAGCAGACGGCGTATATTTATTGATGAAAATAGCAGAGTAAATAAACAATAAAACTTCTTTTATGATTTATGAGCAAACTCAAATACTCCGCACTTTTTTAAGGCGAATAGAATATTTGTTTTCATTATTCATCTTTTGCATTTGTCTGGGGATTATGCGATGACACGAACTGTCTACAAGCCAAGCTCGATCGGCTTCCCCCATCAAGACAATAGCGGATATTCTATTCATTCAGTTCAGGATATCTTTCGATGATCTTCCCAATGAAATAGTGTACTGGAAGTTGTCTTTGGAATGAATGAGTCTGGAGGAATTGGTTCTGTATACGACATGGTCTGGATGAATAAATAATATGATGTCTGGCAAATATTCAATATATGAAAAACCGCGAGGAGAGCAGAACTGTCACATTGCCAGCCTTTAAAATCTTCTTTAACTCATCATTAAAAATACAGACTGTCTGTCTTTAAGGCTGTCTATCCTTAAGCTTGAATTCGGGGAATTACAAGTGGACACGCTAATGTACATCGAATTTCAAGGTTTCATACTGAACAAAAAAAAAAAAAAAGAAGCAGCGACCTTAAAACTTTCTTAAGGTGAAATTAATTTTTGTTATTACATTTCAGCATCCATATTTATATATATGATAGTAGACGCCACCAAAGCTTCGAACATCTGTCACAGATAATTCAATAACCTGCAATGATTAGTCACAATTTCATCATTTCATGCTATAGTTACAGAATTATAGGGCGGTGAGAGTAACATTGAACAGTAATAACAAAATAGATATCCAAAGTGCCAGTGAGAGAAAAAAATGAAAAACAAACTTTCGTCTGGAAGACATTTCTTCTTGAGGGAAATTCCGATATATCGTTTAGTCATTTTTGAACTGACACATTCAGCATTTAAAAAAACATTATCTTTTAACTGATGCACAGAACTAAAGCCAATCGCCCAAGAGAATAACTCCAATATTATTCCATGACGACTTTTTCACACTCATTCTGTTTTAGCGCGCATCATTTGTGTTATACGTCATAAAGACGAATCTTTACTGACGAAGGAATATCAGCAGACATAATTACATAGTGCTTCATGAGTGAAGCCTGATAAATCTTGGTAAGATCTATACGAGAATAACTGTATTCAAATGCTTACAATATTTCTATATTACGAACCATCGTGGTGTACACATATTACTTGTCTCCGTGTGGGACAAAATTCAGCCTCAACTCTTCATTTTGTTGTTTGATGTTAAACGTACTCGCTGAAGGCTAAATCTACACCTATTTTACCAAATTTAAACGGAAAAACAATCATATCATACTACAGTTTTTCACTGCGATTCACATTTGTACATAAAGTCTACTGCAGGTATCCACTGAGGTAAAATCTGCTACGGATGTCCACTGGGATACGACACCTATAAAGTTCACTGAGACAGGACGAGATACTCGTTGGCAGGTTTATCACAGGTATAGTAAAGATACTCTTTGAGATAAAGTCTGCTGTAGACATTCGCTGAGATAAAGTCTGTTACAGACATTCGTTGACAAAATGTCTAATGCAGATCCTTATAAATATTGATTGAGACCGGGCGAGATTCTTATTGGTAGATAATATCTAGTGCAAAAGATACTCATTGAGATGACGTGTGCTACAGATATCCACTGAGATAAAGTCTGCTACAGCTGCCCACTGAGATACGATTCCTATAAATATTCCTTGAGACACGACAAGACCCCCAGTGGAGAGATATAAAGTTTGCTGTAATTATTCATTCAAATATCCACTGACAGCCGGTTACATTTATCCGATTAGATTATTGCAGTTTCATTGAGATAAAAGGGCAGTGCTGTGATAACAGTCCCAAAGGACTACATACCCTGACCTCAGGAACACCTACCTGCTTTTTAGACACATAAATTGGGCGGTTCAACACCACCCAGGTAACCGTCTCGTGACATCCCGGTTGTGTTAACGAACCCTCGTACGTTATATACTGTGTTGTATTTGGTAAAATGCCTTTTACGTTTATGTGGCCTAACGGGTTCCGCTGACCTGCAAAAGAAAAGACTATAAAATACAGCAGAATAAAGAGTAAAACCAGTGAGGGACAACAGCGTGATAAACTGGCAAATGGTCACAGGTAACAGGTGTAAGACGACCACTTGCAACTCACTGACGGTTTTGTACCAACTGTTCATGAACATGTGAGTGCGTAAATAATTGCAACTTATATATCCCATAACGCCATGCCTTAAGAAGAATTAGGTAAACAAATCGCAGTGATGTTATTTGTAATTTATGAGACATCAGGGTCTTAATCTAACTGCTCATGTAAATGTTTAAACGGTAGCAACTGTTCATTTAAATGTTTAAACTGTAGCAATTGTTTATGTAAATGTTCATTTAAATGTTTAAACTGTAGCAATTGTTAATGTAAATGTTCATGTAAACGTTTAAACAGTAGCAACTTATACCACACCTAACATTATAACATTAGCAAATTAATTACAATTTATTCGACGTTCTCGGTTTAAAATTACTTAAAATGCAACATTAAACTCCAATCGAATAAGCGCTGTTCGGAATGTTGACATCTAGAATTGGGGACTACTCGTCTTGATGTTTAAGCCCACTTTCGTACTAAATAGTCCATTGTTTGTCAGTCTACATATTTCTATTATATGACCACAGCTTATTTTCTATTTAAACCACCTTAAAATGTTGGGGGGGGGGGGAGTCATGAATCATTGGAACAATAATGTTATTCTTGAGTCACGTAAGAATTTTGCCGTGAGTCAATCCACGTCAATCTTGCACTCATATATTGTCAGTGCCAATGCTGCATGTATCTCGTTAAGACATGCACAGTAGAATGTCATGGAGTAACACACCATCAAATTAGACTGCGGATGGAAATACCCTGAACTAGTGGTGGATAAAAAATAAAGATTGGCAGCTATCTTACACACGTAAAGAAACTAATTATATTTGGTTAATACATGAACGTCCACAATATGGCTGATATGCCTCGACCATAAAACTTTGAATTTGCAACGTAATTAATGGGTACATTTTACTTTGTATATTGACAGTTTTATCGATTTTTACGGATTCAAAGTTATAGTAAGACCGATAGTCTAACATGATTGAGGTCTTGTTGAGTGACGTTGGACGCGCATCATGTCGATCCCCCAAGGTAATGAGGAAAGCCTTGGGGGCAGTAACTATAAAGGAGACCCAATATCAACTCGAATTTTTTCTAGCCTTGTTCGACTTTTCCTTCGTCAATGACGAAAGACATACTGAAACTCTCTATTGGCATCGGAAATGAGCTCTCCATATATCGTTTGAACAGTTCGTCGGATTCAATATTATTCAAATCCTGACAATGTCATTATGTAGAAGACCGATTCGAACACACATTTACAATGCTGCCTCACTAGAAGGCCATGTCAAAGACACCATGCAGACATAATGCACCATCCACTCAGGGTATACAGAAAATACTGGGACGACCTACACTTAGCTTATCAGCTAATGCCGAAGTGCCAAGGGAGATTATGCCAAGATTTCCGGTGTTATACGGTCTTGTGTTACGGGCATGGCGGAACTGTTAAGAGCTTCAGAATACAACGACAACATGGTGAAATCTGAAGCTTTTCAGACTTGCGCACAAAACTATTCGTCTACAACGCCAAAAGATGTCTCAGCGCAATAGTTTAAATGTACTGTTCAGTTGTGGCGTAAATCAGTAAGTCAGGGACTGGAAAACGTCATATAACCTATTACCACCACCATCACGTCTCAATGCAAGTCAAGAGGATATAAACCAATGACAGTTGAAGGACGTAATATGTATGTTGTTGTTATGTCGGGGTCTATTCTTGTTAAAAAGCTGGACGGGAAAAGAGAGATGGTACTAGGTTTTGCTGGGTTACTTGAAGATAGGCCTTCCGATTCTGATACAAATAGCCTACAGCTGAAAAGAATCGGACATCACAACAGAGTCAACTTACCCTTAAACCTGACTCTCTTCATGGCGTGAGCTATCACATCAAAATCGTCGTGTTCTTTTTTACCAATCTGAAAAAAAATTATATTTCCTGCACGGTAACCTTCTTTATTGTGGAAAAAAAAAATCTCTTACGACAGTTTTCCTTGCTGTTAGTGATGATATCGTCTATAACTGGCAATATTACCGTACCGTGGCTCTTGCTGCGTTTCTTATGACTGGATACAACGGGACCTCGGATAAAAAGGTATATTCCAGCAACAGAATAACATAAGGGTGTAGATATACAAACACCTAAACGCCCATGCTGCCTGGTCTCTCCTAGCAGATAACTTCAAAGTATTGTTTGGGCATTAACAAGTAGGCAGAGCAGTCAAGGCTGCTTGATAAGAAGCATAAAGCTGATCGCGGTTTGTTCGCCTGTTACAGAGGAGCACCCAATTGTAACGACCGAGGCGTACCTTCAATTAAGACATGGAATGAATTTTCTCGCGCAATGAAGACTCTGGTCAAAGTCGAATTAATGGGTGTTCCCTTGTAATATAGGAGTACTACGCTCACTGTGTCCACAAGCAAATGGCTCATTAAATCAGTTATGATTTCTTAGATCGTATACTCCTACTTGGATAACTGTGGTAATTCTAGAGCTCCTGTTACACAGCATACACAGAAATTAACAATTTACTAGACAGCTTTTGCCCTGATTTTGTGGTGATTAGCAATATGTACGTGCTATAGAATTTAATCACTGGTTTTATTTCTTGGCTTGTGTTGCATAGGCATACTTTATCATAGTCTTCTGTTTTGTGAGTTGTGACCTTCACGTGAGCATACCGGCATTTGTCTTCTGTAGTTTTTAACTGTTTACCCTGTGAGAGAAATTGCTTTGCGTATGCGCCGTTGTCTTTTGCTGGACAGCCTGGGTCATAATGATAATTTGACACCTGCAATTTGCCTTTTTGTTGTGCCCTAAGGAATGTGTCCATGCGATTATTACACTGCAGGATGAACGAGGGGTACTATCTACAGATGGTAGTTGTCCCGGCGAGAAATGTCGAAGGTGTTAAACAAGATTAGGGAGAGTGCGTCGTCTAATCGCTACGTGTATTCTGCCGCTGCAAAGTCCCAGGGTAGCCCGAGAATGTTTTCCCTTGGCAGGGCTCCCTTCCTCTCCTCAGAAATGAAGCCGCGTTCTTCTGGGAAATGGATTTACAATCAGATTACTTGGAAACAAGAAAAGAGAGAGAAAAAAGGAAGAAAAAGACAATAACATTTAAAATTCAGCTGGTTTGTCTCAGCACGGAGGAACAGATATTGATGCTGCGGCAATTTTGAAGTTATATTATAGGCCCTGTGGTATTCGGCGAGGCTATCAGCATTAACTGCAAAGGAGCAATAACCGTCTTAAACCTAGATGTTAGATCGCATGGCTAACATCCGAATTACGCACAGTGAATCCTTTTGAGGGGTAAACATCTCAACATGTCTCAGATCTTGATTTTTCTAACAACTTCATCCTGACAGTGTTAGTACTATATTTATATCTTACATAAAGACACGCAGGAATGTTTTTACAAGGGCGGAATGTCCAACCAAACTTAAACTGATTATATAGCAGTCTAGTTTCACCACTGGAAAATATAAATTCATATGCGATGATTCATTGTATTTGCTGCAAAAAGAAAGATATTGGACAGTATATGAGGAGTGTACACTTTTTGGTGGGACTGAGTATGAATATTTTGATATTTGACTTTGAGCTTTTCTTGGATACCCCCGTACCCAAAATTCAAGACACCATAGTCATTAAATACAAGTTATTAATTTTTGTCTTAGTTATGATTACCACAATGCTTAGCAGAGGAGCAACAACGGAAGGAACACTGACTATATGGATATGGTTTCAGTAAAACCAACACGACCTTGCTTCTGTGTCGTTGAATGTCACGAGGAAAAGATGACAATAGTTATAACATGATGGCATCGAAGGTTTTTTTTAGATAAAATAAGATGACATTTACGAACGCATTTAAACGCACGTATAGCCAGATACATGTAAAAATGGCTACATTCGAACTTTTTGGAAAATACGAGAACCGCCATTGTGCAAGGGGAACTCTCGAATGTTGCGGGTTAAAACTGTCTCGGTCCATAAACTGAAAACAGGGAACAGCTAACTTCAACTCTCGTAGGGACTGATACAAAATAACATACATGGAATAGCTATTTCAAAAACTTTTTACCATTATTAATGGTCTTGTGAAAATCCCGATTTTTCATACCAAATGCAACAACAAACAAGATGTTATTTTTTCAGAGTACATACAAAAAATGTTTAAGTTACCTTTGTCCTCGTTGTCACTTTTTTAACACACAGAGACATTCCAAAAAAATATTTCAAAAACAGCAAAATCAATCTTTTTTTCTACACAAAAACTTTTGAAACAGTGACTAAAACTTTGCTAAACTGAAGCAATGAGGGAGTTTTATGGCAATAACAAATGAATTTGAATTCATAATATCCTTTACACCTCTCGAAAAAATAAAGTATGTAATGGTCTCTTTCCATTTTTATCGGCGAACTTTAATCGCTGTGCAATAGTTTTGAAAGGAATCCGGTTATCACGCGAAACCCTGGAAAACTGGGCCAGAATTCTTTTGGATTTTAATAAAAACTCATTTTATGTCGAAATCCAATGATTTTTCAAGGGTATGAAAGGACTGATAACGGATTTTATTCCTTTGGGGCCAGTTACGAGTTGGTTGAATTATTACCACAGCTCATTCTGCAACCACCACATAAAAATGGCCGTGTTTACACTAATAGAAAATGCACTCAGCCCTAATGCAGTCTCGTCAAGGAGACATTTCTTTTTCTATGTACGGTTAAAAACCAGACATTATTGCCTACCACATTATCAATAATTCAGTCGGCTTTCTGTAAAAATCAAAATTTAACATCGCCGCTGCAACCTGGACATTAAGGTCATCGCAGTCGTGTGTTGTTAAAGACATTTAAAAAATCTCTAAAGAGTCGAAGAAGACTCTCTGGAAAGCCGCAACTTCAGTACGTCTGAACAGTTATGCTCTAAAGAAACTATTATCCGAGACTGAGCTGTTTTTCTTCTTATGATATGGTACAAAGGATGTATTTTAAAGAATAATTTTGCCATAAAATTTTATTCTACCTGACAGATGTAAGATTTCATTGTTGTTAGAGTGGGTTTCTTACAATGGTCACGAGGGAAAATGGCGCCATCTGGTGGGACACTTCTGCGTCAGATCCTGCCGCCAGGCAGTTAGCGGAAAGGTCGATGTCATATGTACCTAACACCAAGTGGTTCTTTGATTGTATAAGAGTTGCTGATTCTTCGGAATCAGTAATGATCAAGTGTTTTGGCAGACATCCATGAGGAAGTTGCACCTCTGGAAAGACATACGCGGCTCAGTCTTACCATCAGCTAACAAGATCTATAGGCAGTCATTAAGTAGACATTCCTGGTCAATGCTTTGAAAGACGAATTTAACGAAAGATGTCCATTCAAATCCCAGGAAATCAAATAAACAGTTTCAGAGTTGTATTCGACCTAAGTGATTTCGAAAATGCGAAGTATCGTGAGATTGTACAATGCCGGGAAGGTTCTTTATTGAAAGAAAACACCAAGCGGAAGAAAATACCAGTAAAGTATATAGAATAAAATATTATTTGAGTTCAGTTATTTGTTTAAGTTAATTTACCGAGGTACACTTATGACGTGAAGAGTGGAAGCCCCTCCCTTGCTTGAATGATACATCTTTCTGTCTACGCTTTACAAGCGTTTTCTAACAATTGTCCTTTCTATAGATTCTGGCATTTTGCCCGTCGATACTGACCATTACTCAATAGTTAATACAAAGCATCGAAATTCAAGCAAATTCAGTATAATTCGTAGCCATTAAGGCATCGATTCCATCTCAATCCAATATAATTCGTAGCCAAATCTTACAGCATTAAATTCATCGTTAATCCAATTTAATTCCAAGTAAATATTAGGCTCTCTCTGTATACTACTGCACATATATTAATACATATACCTTATGGAGATCTCACGCAGTCCGTCTCGCGTCGCTTCCGAGATATTTGCAAACATTTTTGGTGAAATGAAATACCCTGACGAGAATTTTAGCTTGACCATTCGACATCCTGAAGCCCTAATCCTTCTGTAAGGTCCCAATATCTTGTGATAAGAACTGGTTTTTCTTTTTTTAAATATATACAAATTATCTCAGAGTAATGCTTAGGAAAAGACAAAGCTGCAAACATTAACAATCCCAGTAGCTGTCTGTAAAGTGATCGAAAGAAGCACACTATTTGCTTTCCATGTGTTAGTACGATACCTGTACAAATATGGCCAGACCAGATAGCCCGTGTGGAGAACGTTCCGCTTGTGTGAAATTGTCGTACAATTCGCAGTTGTAAGCCATTAATTGTAGCTGAAAAGAGAGAGGGTAAGTGGTGGTGATAACAGTAATAGTTATCTGTGACCGTCATTTCTGGACGAAGGTACAAAACACGAATGGGTAAAAAATCTTCGGTAAAAACACATGAAAAGTATATTATTTTATCTGGTTATTGATGACGCCTAAATGTATCTCGACTTTATATTGGGGTCTTATTAAACTGCTACAATTTATCAAGTCTATTTTGTCTCGTCATGAGGCTCTCCTAAGCTGCTGCACTTTAACAAGTATATTTTTGCGCGGATACTATTCAAAGTATGTAAACGGTGGTGTTCTGTTAGATCTTAATTTTTTCGGGAAATATGTCAGTTATATGTCTTAAGGGTTTAAAGGTGCGGATTTATTGTCACTTGGCTGACTCAGGTGGTTAAACGAGATGGTTCGATGGGATCACCGGGCCAAATGATTTCGCGAGTTCGAATCCGTCCCTTGTCGATTCAGCTGCGGCTTTACTCAGTCTGATTTAATCTAAAAACTGCAGTTTTTTCACTTTAATACATATAAGAGAAACAACACTGAGCATATATGAAAATTACTGTCCTTATGTCTGGGCATCATATTAACTTTCAGGTTATTGTGTAAACCGGCAGGTTAATATAAATACAGTGCTTCTTCCTTCCTTTAACGGACTTGAGTCTTAATAAAACTGAAATGAACTTTCCCGTCGTTAATGGAACAAAGGTGTAAAGATCTTATCCTGTGTTTTCATCAGACGAGATAAAACAGTGGTCATTAGACAAACAGGGAAAGGAAGAAAAGAGCAGAGTAGTATTGGATATCTTTCCTCTCAGAAAAAAATGTGTTTCTCTTTCAAACGTGTAACACAGATACTCCTATGTAGTCGACTTGCGCAATGACACAGATCTACTAAAAGGCGCATACCAATTACATGTATGCAGTTATTGATGGATAGGAAAAGAACTGATGTCCATAAGTTAGTCGAGCACTGAGTGATAATCTGAAATCTGCATCTTGCCAGCGAGGGATATGATTTCTCTACAGTGTAAGACAGGATATTATATATGTAGCTTTATTAGGTAGCTGTGCACGGCGCTGAACATCAATTAAGTTTGCTTAAATTTTGGTGTAACTGGACAGACTGTTCAGTGTCCCATAAGTTGAACAACAGCGGTACCAACTGGGAAGTAGTGAGCTTAAACGGCGTGGGCTCGCCAGGGACGGCATGCTTTTTTCATTCCCCATTCTTTTTTTGTCTCATTGTATTTAATGCCTTACCTGTAATTTTTCACCTACATGTACATAACGACGACAATCTCTACAGTGAAGAGGGTGTTCTTGTAAGTAACCAACCGTTCTATTTCATATACCTTCCAGTGTTCTAGTCTAAAATCGCTAACGGTCCAACGTCAAGTGGTCTGTCCGGTATCATCTAAGGTGCGGTTGTTACTTTAAGAACCAACACCTGGATTCGAAGTCACGCTGTCACTTGTCCCTGGCTTTTGACAGTCAAAGGAGGCCTGCTCTTTAACAAATCTGAGCCAGTCAGTTTAATTTTTGTACGGCTGACTCTAGCAATGCGATATTTGCTAGATCACAATATTTTATAACGGGCAAGAGTCTTTGCTTTTAACTCTATCAAACTATAGATTAGAGAGCATTTCAATTACTTGTATCTATACCACTGAGCCAGAGGCGATTATCATCAACGATCCTTGACAATGTACGAGTGTACTTCCGGTAAACCGATATAGCAGTCTTACCTCTGCGGGAAATGTTAACCCATTGATGTGGTGTTCCCCTCCGTCGAATCCTTTACTGCCGAAGTGGAATTTGATATGCTTGACGCAGTATTTGTAGGAGAGAGGCCCAGAGGTGATGATGAGGTTCTGAACAGCCGAGTCATTGATCTCCAGTGTCACTTCATTGCCGTTGTTCATCAGGACGCCATTGACCTGAAATCAAGGTGACAGTGTTAGAAACAATGGGCAACCCATTGACAATTATTGAATGGTTTATTGCAGCTATACCACATGCAGTGCCGGTCGACAAAAGAAAAATATTCTGTAAAACTAAATAAATTTAATCTGCTACATAACCACCCACAGAGCTGTGCTGATTGGATGATGAAAAGACTGTCTACAAAACGGTACAGAAACAGAAACTTGACGTTGGCAATAAGCCGTTCTGGAGTGGTACACCAAGACAGTTGTTCATTAGTATTGTCTTATTTATTACATGCAGGTGGAAAAGTGTATTGTAGATACATAAAGAAAGAAACCAATTCTCATTCAAAGAAAAAAATATCTCTTTGTCATTTATTATTTATATTATTGTCATTCGGTGACAGGTGATACATCCATATTGAAGTCTTAGATCATTACATAATTGATCATTGATTTGCGAATGTAAAACTGTTACATAATGACAGACCGTGTATGTGAAAACATACGCTTGTATGGTGTGGTGAGGTAGGCTTATGGGTGTGTTGGGTTTTTATCCACAAAAATGGCAACTGACTTAATGTTGCCCCGGTATGACCTAGACTTTCCATACCGAGGATTAGATAATGAAAACTTTAACTCGTCCGACCTTACTCTTCGTTACGCCTGCTTAGGAGAGAATTTTTGTGCTCATAATAACAAAGTGGATAAAAAGTTAAATTCTTGACAAAAATGCGGATTGGAAAACATGCCCTGGTTGACGACACAATTATCACTGTACGACAACACAAACCGCATTAAATACTAACCAATCAAAGTGCTCTTCAAAAATTAATAACCATTTTCTTGGCAAAACCTGTTTATCCTGAGAAGTTATGGCATGCTTAGACAGGTTAAGATTACGGTTTCCAAAACTAACAAAGATGGCGACATACATATACTCCGGACCGTTTATACTTAATTAGTTCTTTTTGCCATTTTATGGCGAAGGCCTATACGACAGAAATCAATCTGTTAAAGCGAGTTTGTAGACATGATGGCGAACTTCAACATTAGAGTTAAACACACGCACAAGAAAACACGGGGTCGGTAGATGAGCTAATAGTTTACGAAGTGGGATGCCAAACAGGTATCGGTACACCGCCTTGTTATTCTGACGCAAGTTAATGACTCCAATTGTCAGTGCAGACAAGAAACTGAAAAGGTCAGTTGAAACTTAGATCATAACATGCAAAAACTGACCAGTCTACCGATGTGAAGGAGAAATAATTCTTGGGAGAAACACCTGAGGATTAGTTTGTATGACGATATGGCGAGGTATGGCCAAAAGAAAAAAAAAAGAAAGAAAAAAAGACCCATACAACTGAATCCGAGAACCTGGTGTTAGATGGCTTTCTTAGATTTAATGCCAGATGACAAAAAGGAATTGCGACGATAAAAAAGAAAGGAAAAGGAACAAAAGGAAATTAGTGCCTTTCTGTAGTCATTTCCGATGTCATTATCCAGGAGTGTTTTCAAAATGAAGTCGCCGGGGAATGGCCTAATGTGGCACTCGGGATATTGGTGGAACGCCTAAGACAAGAATGTAAAAGTCTGAGGCGCAAACGACGAAAGATTAAGTACAGTTTAGGCGTTACTAACACGGTTTAAAGTAAGATCCGAGATCCAGAGCCAATAACTTGTTCCCTTACCTCCGCCGAGGGCTAAAATCAATGTCCTTGTTTTCTCATTTGTAGTGAAAATGTTAATACATAGATTCACTCGTAATCCGGACAATACACGAGCTGTTCATTGAGGAACATCCTCTTGTACAAAACGTTGCTAATGCCGGCAGTTTTCCGGCGATCGTTGCAATCACACGGTGCAAGGCACACTGCCCATTCGGCAGTATAACGTATCGAGCTGGGAATTCAGCTGGAACATTGCCTCCCATTCCTTTATGGTAAGCAAGGCAGCATATAAGGCGTTTTGATGTGTTCCAAGAAAAGTCTTCCAGCAATTTCGTCTTATGAAAAAAACATTTTATTGACAAAATGCATTCAATTTATTTTATTGTTTCCAAGGACTACTTGTTAACATTATTCTTCAAGGTTATCACTGTTACAACAAACTATCATAAATCTGCTAAACAGGTATAAAACGTACTCTTAGGACCAGCAGTGAAATTCCTTCGTTCCTTTATTTCTTGAATTTTAGAATGACTATAACTCCCTTATGAGCAGATATGGGCGGAATACCCAGAACCTCGGGCACACTGCGTCATAATTGTGTCTAACCCCCCCTTAGGACGGGGCGTCATGTTGCTGAAAAAATTAAGTACGAGGTGAAACCCAAGCATATACAATGCGTACTTAATCCGGGTCTATAGGGTTTGTGTAAGGTGTATATTGAATGAAATTTCAACGTTGGCTATATGAAACGTCACAATCACACAAAACTAAGATGAATATTTTTGATGAATGAGAACTCACTAATTACAATGGCACACGATATGGATACTAATGATGCGCTCCTAGAACATTTGCTGAGCCTTTGAATGAGTGAGCGAATGAACGATTATGGCTTGACGCCCGGTCGATCTTTCAGCCACACGGTGGGCCTATGTGTCTATGAATCGACACATTCTCTTTGCAATAACTACATCCTAATTTTCTTCTATCCTTTCTTAGTTATGTTGTAGTTTATGTTTAGCGTTGCTTTGGAAAGTGGTCTAGCGATTACTGGCCTTGAGTTTCCATCATAGTTGAAGATTGGTATCCCAATGTCTGCTACGATGGCTACCTAAATCCAGAACAATCAATCAAGAGGATACATACACATCATCCAGCGTTTCCATCTCTCTTTACAAAATGACTGCATGGGACGAATTTAGTAACACCTTTTACTGTAATTTATATAACTCTGACACATTTTACAAAATTGTACTTTAGCTTCTGAACATTCCATAGAGTTCTCAGGAGATCAGTGCAACAAAATGGGAATGTTTTGGGACCTTCTGTTAAACGCTGGCCCGACGGTGTAGGATAAATTCTGAAGGCCAAAATATGAAAAAGCTTGCTCTATGGAGCTCTTAACAAAGATTCCTCCCATTTTTTTCTCACTCCTCCGGCCCTCAGGAGATATCATAAGATGAACTGTTACCCGCGAGAATCAATGTTTCTGTCTTTGTCACATATAATATCAAATAACTAGGAACAGGAAGAGAAAAAAGGGGGGTTTGAAGTCTTGATGTCTTTCCAGTAAAGGCATTTACCAAAGGTTTTTGATGGAAATCAAATACTAATTCAAACTGGCACATGGTTTCAAAAACACCTTAGAAGCAACATAAAGGTGCCTTTGATCTGCCTACTCAAGTTGGCGTTGAATGGCACATGTAGCTTCAGGACCGCTCCAAGACGGTTCCAAAGTCACAAGACAACGGTTAACCAACCGCAGTGTCCATCTCGACTGACTCCAAATCTATACTGATGTTAGGTGATAGATAATTTACTCGTCAAACGCGGTAAGAAATCCTTTTTCAATTTTCAAACTTGCCAACTGTTTCAAAATGATCGCGTCTTAATTTAAGTCTAAATTTGGCCTGTTCGCTGCTATAAGACCACAATCGAATCAGATGTGAATTAAAAGACAGTTCTTATTTACTGAAATATGTATCACTGAAATTAGATAAATTCACTGGGTTACCGTTTACCGCCCAATGGCGACTGCTGTCCGCACTGAACGGACTACTGTTCTCATGCATATGCATGCTTAATATAGCACCAGGTTGCCTACAGAAAGTCATCACAAAGGCAGAAGTAACAGAAGGAACATTAAAATTCTTACATGTAGCTCGCGCCCGAATTACTTTGGGCGGCAGTTGTTTCCCGATGAAGTAATGTAACATTCAGCAAAGTATTCTTTTATTCCTGTGTGGTGGCCATTCGAAGAAATATGACATCTGTGTTTCATATCGTATTGCTTAGATATTATTTTCCGTTGTAATATTAAATATTCTGTTCTGTTGACTTGGGTGACATAAATTGCTGACCACACTATATTAATGCCAGGTGGTTGAGACATGGGGACAATGAGCGTAAGACATACGTTAAGGCCCTGGCTGTCTAAAGATTTAGAAATTAGCAAACTACGGGCACTCCCTTGCTTGGTGCTCATCCTAACGAGAAGAGCAAAGTGAATGGTTGCCCGCAGGCAAATATACCGTTAGCGGGAAGTCAGGTCTGATGTCCTCAATAAGCATAGGAACTAATGTGGAAGCAATAAGGAATAAAGACCCGGACAGATTAAAATGTATCCAACACGGAATGTTGCGGTGGCCATGTACCAAGGATATTCTTCCGCTGGTTTTCTTTTTTGGCTATTTATCCGATTTGCACACCACACGTGGATGGAGGAAACCAGGGAGAATTTTGGTGAGAAGCCTCCAGACATACAGCCATAGACCAAAAAATCCATCATTCTTCCAGGGCAAGTGAATCACGGAAGTTTCCTTGAACAATGACGGCCTGGGGATGTACTGCGCTTACTTGAAATTGAGGCAACCAGTACAGGTCGGCCATGTGTAAGTATGCTGCGGCTGGTGTCTTGGTTGGGTGGTGTGGGGGTGGGGGTGTGTGGTGTGAAAAATAGAGTAAGTTAGCAATGAGACACTTATGCCTACGTCAAAGGAGACACCGAAATGAAGTTGGAGGCCAAGCTAAACGCCGAGCAGGCAGGCAACTGATGATCGTGATTGATGCTTTTGAATCTGTATCCAGCTCTTCCATTGGATGTCAGCGCCAACAGATTAACTGACAACAATGAATAGACATTCCCATTGCTACATAGTTCGAGATACTTTGATACGGAAGTATTTTTAAATTTATCCAAACTCCCCGTTTCCTAAGCTGGAACTTAGAAAGGAGATATTATTAACCAATTGATAAATCCCTTGCCTCCGTGCTGACCAAAAACCGTGAAATTACAGCCGAGATTTTAAATAAGTGATCTGACATGTAGTGGAAGATCATAAACCATCCATTTAATGCGCATGACTTCATGCATGCTGTGCGGAAGTAGGAGATGTTTTTTCTTTAAAGTCTCTCCCAGGAGAGTTCAGTGGACAAATGTCTGAAAACAATTCCGCGCCTAAACCAATTTTTATTCTTTTATTCCTTCTTTTTCGTCAGCAGACCATGCGATTTATAATACCAAAGAAAAGGAAGACTTAATCAACTTGTCAACAGGCTTGCAACAGAGACCAGATACATGACTGAAAAAAATCCAGTCTCTCAGGAAACAATAATTCCTTTAGATTTGTGTGGTAAAGTGACTCAACTCGGCTAATGAGAGACATTGCGGAATTCCTTTTATGATCAGCGCGTTGTGTTAATGACTCTGAGAAATACACAGTCCTTTTAATCATATGCAGGACGATGGGACAGAATGAACGAGGAAACCGTAGATGTCGGGTACAATATTATAAACAGGTAAGCATGTAATCAGCTGAAGGTGCAAGTTAAATATTTACTCTTGGGTGTCACAAACTGTCAACGATCTAAGCTCACTCTGAAAGCTTCTCTTTTTAATTTCACTTTCTGAAAAGATCTCATAAAAGAACCACTTGCAAGATGGTCAGGCATTTTTTCTTCACATATGTAATATGATCCTCTACTGACTCTTTTTTATCTACCAGATTTATTCAAGCACGGCAGCAGTAACATCCTCATCAACAACAATAAGGGTTGGAAATCCATGTCATCTTGTATGGCTACAACCTGTATCACGGAAGTTAACATGGATGAATCTCTACGGTTAACTCTACAAAGACAATTTAGAATGAAATCTGAAAGAAATTTAAATGTAGCGCTTGGTTTGGGGACTCTATATGAGCTAAAATTTAGAGCAGCCGCCAAGTCTTATTTTTCATGACAAATCTTTCGCAAGTAAAGTAAAGCTGACACATTGTGGTAACTGGCAATTGCATGGTCATAAGCGTATCCGGTAGAATTGGATCTCAGAGACAAAAATGCCAAATGGTCACATGTGCATAACTGGTGAAATCCGGACTCCTGTCAATTTAAAACTGTCCCTTTATCACCATGTATAAGATGTTGTCTTGATATTTTACACAACATATTGGTGGACCATTGTTTAAATGGCATGGGGCCATCAGTTTCTGGATAATATCCTGGGCAGTTCTGATCAAATAAAACTGTACCTAAGTTCATCCAGATTGGTATTTAATAACATATAATCTCCCCCCCTCAAACCCCCGCCCCACAAAAAAGCGTAGTTAGAACATATTACTGACACCAGTGAACAGTGAACGTTCACTTGCCGACTGGTGTCATGGATGAATGAGAATCCGCTGTTTACTTCATGATCACTAACATTCTTAAGCAAAATGGCTAACATAACTTAATTATCCACCTGCCATCAGTACATTTTGTAATCTGAACCAATGCTTTAGGTTTCTTGGCATCTATACTTACATACAACAAAGCATGACCGTCTTGAGTTGGGACTTGAATGACGAGTTGGGATTTGAATAACCATGTTGGTATTGGGTCTGTTCCCTACAAATACGGTTTGATTGTTGTATTCTTAGGGTTTAAAGCTGATTTCATCATTATAACGGGCAAGAAACGGGAGCGTCTCCCTCTGGTTGTCCGACCCGAATAGGAACACAAATATACTTATATAGTAAGGACTCACTGAGACACCATGCCGAAGACACGTGACCCTCCCTTATGCAACAAAATTCGAACTAAGAGTTCTAGCGAGCAATGTTCGTGAACCCGCCTTCGTCTGTTATGCAAAACCAGAGATGCTCGACAGGCAGCTTTACTGCACAGTAACGTGATACAAAGTTGGTGGTCAGATTCCTGATCTATCTCCGAGCTTTGAAAATCAGATTTTCACGAGGAAGCCAAATGTCAGGCAGCATATCATTCTTTGATGTGGTATAAGGATGAGGTTCTCGAAAACAACAAGCCATAGAAAACGGACGAAGCCACTTAACGCACGTCTGAGTGTTTGGAGTGGTTAAATAAGACTGACTGCCTACCTGACAGATTGGCCGTTCAACCAACATAAGTCATACTTGGCTTTCTGACTCACAGAAATATGGTTTAAGGCACATACTGCAGGGCTGTCGGATTGACTGAGTGACTGCTAAAATGACTGACGGACTTGCTAAGGACGGAGCGACTGAATAAGTGGCCGACCAGTCTGAAAGACTGACTGATGGACCTACTGTTTGACTGTTAAAAGAACACACTTACAGCTTCACAGCAAGATTATCCGACCTATGAAATTACTGGAAAAAATTGAGTCTCGAGCATTATACTTCCTATAGATCACCATGTTTTAGGTATTTTCCTACTTGTTTTACGTTTTATGTATTACGCTTCCCATAAATTACCTTCCTTATGTATTACCCTTTTTGCATAACACTAATTTATATATTACTCTCCCGATTTATTACCTTACTTATGTAATAAATTTCTTTTATGATGTGTTTATTACTCGGCCACTGTTTACTGCTATACTCATGAAGGATTAACTTACGCGATGACGTTCTTTGGCAAGTTACGACCAAAAATTCCCACGTTTGGCATAAATCTCATTTGTGGAAACCAGGCTGGCTCAGGCAAACTTCATGTAAGAATACATAAGAAAGCTCTGTCGGCCTCTCCTATAATCCTTTTGTGAATCGCCTCGTCTTATGTATTACCCTTCATATGTATTGTCTTTGTTATGCATTATAGTTCTTTCATTTAATCCCTCTTATGTACACTACCATCGTGCATTTATTGCCCTTTTACGTGTTTTGGTTCTTATATATTACCTGTCTTTTCATAACCGTTGTTATGTATTCAGTCGTGCATTGTTTTGACATAGCAAATGAATAAGTTTTCCAGGGTATTACTATATGTTTTTAAAAAAATGACGAACTCCTGCTGATAAGGAAAAGAATGCTTCCAAAGACTTCAAACAATGAAGCATGAAATAATAAAACGATCACAATCATCTTGTGAGAGTGAATTGTACTTTATGAACAGACAGATTGTCGTTTAATTTAGAGTGTTTATTTCTGTTGCCCTTCAGACCACTCAAAGGTTTTGTTTTAGAAGGTAACAAGAGTCCCTTGCCAACCATTCAACCTTCATACGCTGAAGGCTATCCCATTTCCTCATGACAATCGGACATACAGGTACATATTTTATATAATGCAGGCATACAAGAAGTTTTGGAAGTTTTGTGCATAATGAATAAGTTGGCTGATTCATGTCTAACAAAAGTTGTTATAAAATATTCGTCATTGTAAATGGAGCACCAAAGCTTAGAGTTTATCAAGAGAGGTTTCTCGACAAGTTTTTCATGCTTAATGAGGGGAAATTATCTTGGAAGAAGATTTTGCATATTTACTGCAGGAGTGGAAGACACAGAAGTTAGTAGATTTCTCATCCGATGCTGAGATGTTTTGTGAGAGCTTTTGGGAGGAGAGAATTGTCGTTTTCAGACCATTACGTAACTATTGGATAACGGGTGCTTGACTTCAACTCCAAAAAACTTACAGATACAGAACAAAGGATAATATTTTACAGCCTTAAAATATGGACTTATCGTCAGATGGACAGGTTACTGTCTAACGACTATTACATATTAATATATATAATATAATATATACGGCACTCGGTTTCACGCGTAAAAGTACCCGAAATTCTCAGAGGATATGATCAGTCTTGGTAAGTTACATAGCATGTAACTGGAGGAATTAGTGACAAATTTTCCCACATGTCATACACCGATTTTAACCGATAGATCGATCTGAACGATCCATGAGTGAAATATGTGAAGTATGCCCTGCGGAAACGATCGGCCGTGGTAAGTTATTTGGCATGTAACTGACAAGTTACTCCACATATACCCCATGGATATGTGAATTTCACTCATAGGGTTGAGCTCAAAGATGCATGGGAGAAATAGTATATTTCCTAGAGGAAACGATCGGTCTTAGTAAGTTACTTGGCATTTAACTGACAAGTAACTGACTAAATTGTCCTACATGTTACAGTCAGAATGTCACCCATAGAGCTCAATGTCAACAGAAGGGCAAGTGACATCCATCGATTTTCATTTACGGCTGCACGGGCCACAACCGACCGCCGATTGCCATCAAAGAACTGCGAGAAGTGAGGCGGAGGAATCTCGAAAATTCTCTGTGCAAGGCTGGGGCTGAACCTGTTTAAAAGACTACGGCAAAGACAGTAAAGTCAGAGAGGCGAGTGTGATACTTGGCATATGGTCACACGTAACCGATAAGGCCTCTTGTCCATTTAACTCAGCCAGGGTTATATTCCAACTGTTGCTCGTAAATGCGTAAACCTTTGCAACTTATACACCCCTAAAACCCTGTCTGACGCAGAGTTAGGTAAAAACTACACTAATACCTCATATTTCTGAATCACTGAAAGGTAATCATCTCAACCATCCCCGCAAGGACACGCCCCCGCACTGGTACCGCACTATACTTAGTCATGTCAGTATGATCTTATGTGACCTCGTATCTTCAGCAAACACCAGGTAAATTACACTTCAAACAATTTTGCCATCGGTCGATACGGTGGAGGAGTGGGGTCTGATTTTGTTTTGTCGAAATCAGATAAGAGAAAAAAAGTCATAAAGTGAACAATCGCTCTTGATTATTTGAAACAAACTGACCACAAATCCCGTAGGAGGAGACAATTAAAAACCTCTATCACGGCAGAACATATTGCCAGTGCCATTAAATAAGGCGATGCAATTACCTGAATCGGAATCATGAAGCTGTCTTAGACTTAAGTCTTAACTTCAAAGCAGTTTTCTGAACTGAAATTGTCGCACGCCTTCAGGATTTTTATTTTAATACTAAAGACTAGACTTTCATGACCAAAATGAAACTTAACATTTAAGTTTCAATATAAGTCCAGGATTAATGCCGCAAGTTAAGATTATGTCTGACTTAAGTCTAAGACAGCTGCGTGATTCTTGGCCAAGATTCTTAAAGAAAGAAATTATTGGAAAGCTAATTAAAATGAAATTGGCTACAACATATGGCCATGTTTGCCATGTTTTTTCTTTCAGCACCGTTATTGATCTCCTTTACTCGTTCCGAAAATCATCAAAGTAGGAAGCATTTCAAGTAAATTTTAGTTAGAATAATCGTGGGCCATTTCAGTGTTACCAGACAATAACACCGTATAACATATGATGAATGCTATTACATCAGGAAAGCACTGCTCAGTTAAGCCGTGCCGGAAAATGTCGGGCAAATGAAAGCAACTTTAACATATAACGTAAGGTGGAGTCTACATATTTGTGGCCAGGAATTATACGACCTGAAACTACGATTCGGTCTTACACAACACAACATATGAATTACAAGCAGGGTGTATTGTAAAGCCTATTCGCTGTTTAATCGCCTTTTATTAATGTATCAACTGAATGAATCAAGAATTTATGACTTTTCATGTATGTTGTGTGCGCTAAAGGTTGTGCTAAGGCTTCTGAAAATCTAGCATAAATTCATCTTTAGCGATTGGAGTTACTGAGACTATCTGCGCTTTCGTGATGAAATATAACCTCCGCCAATCTGAATCCCTCGTGATTTGTGAGCTGTACAGATGTTGTGCCAGCACCTGTGACGGACGCACAATCCTGTTCCCCACAATGCGATATCACAAAAACCCGTCTGTATCTCGGTGTCTAATGGCTTAGTTATGATGTACGAGACATTATGTGCAGCTTGAGGTCTCGACGCTGATATAGAATTACAGACTGGTTGGCGGTGGATATCACTGGTTTGGCTATGTCTGATAACAACACAGCGTTTTGAGCAATTCTAGAGCGGTGACGTCTAATATACTGCCTTTAACATAACTTCACTTATTTTTTACCTAAATCTGTTTAAGTCATGGTGCTATGGGGGTGTAGGTTGCTACTTCTTAAACACTTACATGCACACTTAGAATAAAGCAATAACTGCGGTACATTGACAAGAGACCGGATGTCGCCGGTAGCGGATGACCATTTGCCAACTATCACGCTGTTGTCCTTTATATCTGATATTTTTCTTCATCTGCTGATGTTAGCCAGTTGGATCGAGCTTAGAGTTTACCTCACTTCAGCATGAATCCCCCAGTCTGTTTCCGGTCAAATCGAGATATCGATAGGCTTATGTTGATGAACATGTTTTCGGTGTAGGATCTTCCAAGCCATTAAATCTATTCAAGTAAATTTCTTTCATTTTGTTGGCGACAAATTCACAAGAACTTCGAGAATGCTGTAACTGGACAAGGAGAGAAATGATGACACCAGTAAAAATAGATCGACCATTTCATTGGATAAACAGTGTGTATGGAACTGTATGGGTCGTTCGATTGAAATGTCAAATCATTGAGCATATGACGTGGTCTTGCGATTAATGGCCCAGAACGCCCATTTTGGTTGACGGCTGGTATACTACTGTCGGTTTCGATGTCTAGGTTCACCAAGGTTCCCTATATAGATAGTAAAGATGACCTTGTGAAAGACCTCAACAAAAGCAGTAGTCTATTTTAGGAGCCTGCTGATCCTTAGATATCTGCTATCCAAAATCGACTGTTGCAGATTGACACACGCACAATGAAATGTCTATCAGTGGTACATAAATTGTGTACCACCGATACACATGTCTCTGCTTCTGTTCTACACAAATTACACAAAACTGCATGGATGTGTATTATTATACAATGTACCGCTGGTACACAGTAGTTTGTACCGTGTGTGCAAACGCGTAATTCCGGAGCGGTCTGCGTTTACCTAGCAGTTGGTAATGGAAGCGTGTACTTTAAAAGTTTCAAAACGGTGTACATTTGAGAGCAAGTAAGAGCGTGAGCGCAAGTCACACAGGACAGAGCCAATCACAGTTCTCTGACGTGATGTGAAGTTCTGGGATCTTTTTGTATCTTGCACTTTTTTGACCGTTCCGTTGGAGCTGTGTCCGTTTAGACTCCAAGTATGCGTGAGAAACGGAGTTCTGCAATTTACTTATCTAATTTGATCTCTATTCTTTATGACGATGACGGCCAACATTGCAATGAGGAGGAAATATGACAGAGTCCGTGAGGAACTCCCGACCCTCCGCAAGGTGCTGATAGATGTTGACACGTGAGATAACTGCCATCAGGATGAGCATGAACAGACGACGAGACAGTAAACAAATAATTTCACTCGATGTCAAATTTTCAGGTGACAGGTGTAAAGTTTCAAGCTTCAAGAGAATTATTGTCTTACCTTTCCACCTCCTATGTGAACCAGGGAAAGCGTGGGGTCGAACAACAACATTTGTAGATCTATATTTATCGGCGATTGACGCTTCCCATCGGAACACAGCTTCCAGTTGGGATTGAGCAGCCCCCAGTAGTTCGGACCTGTGGTAAGAAAGGAAATGCTAGCGGAGTAACAGTTTAAACAATGACTGGCCGAAGAAAAGAATAATTGACTGATGGCGTGACTTCCCTGGCTTCAGGTGTATTCAGTTTCACTTCTTTTAAGAAGGTTTAAGCGGCAGGGGAAAAAAGCTGAAGTTCTTTTATCTGTGGAATCAAAACAGTGCTTAGCGATCACAGCAAGTTTATCTCCTTGTTTGAAGATGTTGGAGTTACGTAATTTTGCGTCGCATCTTTCAATGGACTTAGCATGGCGTGGGTGGGAACAATAAATGTTTCGTAAGATGATAGGAAATGCAAATGTTATCTACCAACGAAAACATGTCATCTGCGAAATATATGTATCATGATAAAAACAGCCAGTAGATGTCATACCTAGGAGTGTGAAGTTTTCAAAAAGTTGGGAGGCAAAAGGGATGTTAGGCTATCAGAGCAACTTGATCCAGGGGTGCCCCACGGGCCCAGGACGAAGACTACGCAAAGTTTGTTTTAAAGGCAGTAAAGTACAAATTACACTGGGTCGAATTCAGAAGGGTATTTAAAGGTGGATTTATTTAGTCTAAAGTTAGCAGAACGTCGTGAAATGCAGGTTGGCTCAAGCGATTGAAGAACCATTCCTGCGCAATGGGGGGGAGGGGGGGGTCCAGGGGCCGAGTAAGCTCCGGAAGCTCTGGCTTTTTAGATGATCAGAAATACATTTTTTGTAAAAAAATAATTCCAAATTCATTACGGCGTTTTAAGGTAGATTTGAGCTGGTGAGCTGGATCTGAAGTGTAGGCCCACAAAGACATGCATTTATCTTAAAGCATAAAACTTAATGATTTTATTTCTCCACTGTTCTCCATTAGCTATTAAGATATTTCTGGTCACTGTGGGTCGTCACGGAACGTCGTGGAATGTGGTGTGGGAGTGTCTCAAACAGAGAAAATACTATCCTTGCCTAGTAGGCGAGGGTTCAGGGGTCAGTAGGCGAGGGTCGAGATAACTTTTAGGCGATTTTGGTCAACTAAAATTGGGATAAACTGGCGTTTCAGGGGGATGTAATAAAACTTAGTGGTGCTGAAGCAGTGGAACTATTGTCGGAGGCATATAGGAAAGGGTTCAAAGTGGACCAAGTCCCCGGAAGTTTTGGCTTGCATAAAGTCGACCACTCGTTTTGCATGATCTTTTGCTTTTTCCAAAAGTGGACGGGCAATCACTTTGATCCATTACCTGTTTTCTATGCCTCTGTAATAACAGCTTGACTGAAATATGTTTTGTCATTTTCAGTCATTCAGGGCCTTCGTAATCGAGGTGGTTGGAACGCTAGCGCTGCAATGTGACACAGGAGCCTCTCACCAATGTGGTAGCAATGAGTGCAAATCCAGCTCATGCTGGTCGTAAGTGTTAAACAGACTTGCTAGCAACCTACCGATAGTCGTAGGTTTCCTCCGGGAAATGGGCGTTAAACACCAAACAAATTAATTGAAGAAATAAAGAAAGTCTTCTGACTCGAGGGAAAAGTTTCATTTCCATTTTATTTCGGTCATATGATGACTTTACCGGTAGTCAGCTGTTGTGCTCGTAAACCTATACTCCAGCCACCATGAGAGACACAAGGTAAATATAAAAACCAGCACTGAGCAGCGATGGTAAATGGTTACACGTAACCGGTGAAATCTACCCTCCTATACCAGCCTAGAATGAGAGCCTACACAGAATTAAGAAAATAAATGTAGTGATGTTAATTGCAATATATTAGGCGTCAGTGGTCTAAAATTATCAGCGATTACATCATTCTCATAGTTTCATGAAAGCAATGCAAAGGGATAAGGCTTCGGGGATGCTTGGTCCCCAAGTAGAAACCTGGTTTTAATATGCAGGCATAAACACAGAGCATTACATCATGGAAAATTAAACTAAAGTAGCGGCGACAGTGTCATAAGTTCACCCCTCAAATTTATTTATTTATTTGATTGGTGTTTTATGCCGTACTCAAGAATATTTCACGTATACGACAGCGGCCAGCATTATGGTGGGAGGAAACCGGCCCAAGCCCGGGGGAAACCCACGGCCATCCGCCGTTTGCTGACAGACCTTCCCACGTACGGCCGGAGAGGAAGCCAGCATGAGGTGGTCTTGAACTCACAGCGACCGAATTGGTGGGAGGCTTCGGGTCATTGTGCTAACCGACTGAGCCACGGAGGCCCCCTCACTCCTCAAACGGCCACCCCACAACCTCACTCCACCTCAGTCGCAGTATGCCTGGTCGTCAACCATTTTTACTGAACTATCCCCTTGCACTGAGCTCCAATTTTAATGTTATAAACATGACGCGACTCCTAGCAGAACCCCGGTCGCTCGCTCCTGGTCGCAGTTCTGTGATAAGAGATTGAGATGGAATTGATTTCACATTTATGTATATATGACGGAAAGCTTTGAGTTTCCTTCGTGACTATCTATTCTGACCACGGTTTAATTCACTTCGCTATATCCACCACCACACAAGGAATAAATCTTCCTGACACTCGAATGAATAAATAATTAAGCAATTAAGAAATAAATCAATTTACCAGCCCTTCTGTCTTTCATTAAATTATAACAATCAAAAGACAGGTGCAAGCGAACACACCTAGACTGGAATGCCAGCTTTTTCCAGTTGGTCGAGCTGTATTATCACATTATACCCGAGTGAATCGACGGGGGCACATAAACATTTTCTCAAACGGTTTTGTAATTGTAGCTCAAAGGTAATTGGACATTTTTTTGTTAATTAGTCGTGCACAAAACTCAGTGGGTTAACTGGCCGTGATAACATAATGAGCCTTTATTGAGATTATGTGTACTGCTTTGATCCATTACCCGTGCAGAGCCACGATGACCTTCGCTGAACGGATCATTCAGCGGTCGACTGTAGCCTAGACTGTGAGCACTCACCAGCCGAACCAGCTAATGGTTTTACCGGAAAACGACAGGCCACTAATCAGAATGAGGTTGTATTTTCTAGTGGCTCCAACCTATCACTGATATGGCTCACCATCAGATCTGTCAGGTACCTGGTGAGGTGCGCCTTCTTTTCTACAGGCTCTATCCGATTTCCTCTGTCTACAAAGCCGACAATTTGCTTGAATATTCGATGTGAACAATACTTAAATCATGTTCTGCTGTAGATATAGGTTGACAGTTTTGTGGAATGCTCACCCGAAGCTTGTTCAACAAGTTTACAAACATGTACGATGTAAATACCTCGGCTACCTTTGCCTGTGCAATGACGGTTCGAGTCCAAGCTGCATCGATCATTACTTTCTTTCATTATACGTATATTACGTAATCAGTTTTTCCTGGTTAAAAAACAAGCTGGAGGGCTTGTAGGGTGTGTGACCAGTTTTATAAGAGAGGCTAGCTTGAAAAACGACCATCAGAAGGTTGCTAGCCCTTGTTCAAACCACACCTTGTGCGTCGTAATCTCTAGACCACAGCACACTTCCATCTCTTATATCTTACATGCAAGCGTCTTTGTAGGATGGTGGCTGCACTGTTTTATAACACAACCTAGAGAGATTGTAGGCTAGGTGACATGCTTTGTAAGACTGTCTAGAAAGCTTGTAGGCTGGGTGACAATTTGTAAGACATGCTGTGAACTTGTGGGATGGGTGACATTATTTGTGAGACAGAGTAGAAAGCTTGCATGATGGGTGAAATGTTTTGTAAGACAGACTAGAAAGCTCGGAGGATGGCTAGAGAGGGTGGTATGTTTTGTAATAGAGACTAAAAAGCATGTGAGTATGTGACTTTTTATAAAGCAGAAGAAATTATTAGTAGTCTGGTTCATGTGCTCTATGGGTCTGCATCTCGTGATTGTAAGTTAGATGGCCTCCTTTCTTAGACGTATTTGCTTTTGCGTTATTGTATTGCGTGTTTCAATTGATTTCCTGAAGCATGCGATCTGAATATAGCAATCATCGACTGCCTCACTGAAGGATAAAAAGTGACAGATGGGCCATCACGAACCGCAATAGAACAAAAACTCTCACCGTCAACAGGACAGTGGGACTTACATGTTCCCACAGCCATCGGTCATGTAAGTCTGCACAATCCCTTGTTTTCCCCGCGTGGCCACCTATATTCCGCTGATCTGATTGTTAAATACAGCGGTACAATACGACGGATTGTCTGTTTTGGGAACATTTCGCCAACAGTCCAGATATGGCATATCGAGCATTATTGTTAATTTCCGGAATACGACCATTTCTGTACGCCGAACGGCGTTTTTTATGATAGCACTCTTGATACCTGTAATTGGGTGTATACTTCAAAATTCCATGGGTTAGAGGTTAGCGCTCTAGCGAATCACTGTAACCCAATACTCTCCTATCAATGCGGTCGCTGTGAGCTGAAGTCCAGCTCTGGCTGGTTTCCTCTCCGGCCGAACGTGGGAAGGTCTGAAAGTAACCTTTGTTTGGCCGTGGGTTTCCCACGTGGTCTTTACCACCAAACTTCAAGCCACCCTCTTATAAGTGAAGTAATCTTGAGAACCCCAATGAAATAAACGAATGTATACTCTTAACGTAAAACTTTAGGTTTGCGAGAACCCCCATACGTATTGTACCATGTTACATAATGTATAATTTGGATTTGCATGAATCTATGTCTTTACGTGCCATCTTTGGCCACGTGGCAATTAAGTGCCATCAGATAGATCTGCTCCCTCAATGCGTAATTGGAGGCCACCGTGACTCAGTTGGTTAGCGCGCTAGAAAACTCAAGTCCAGCTCATGCTGACTTCCTCTGCCTTGCGTTGGAAGGTCTGTCAGCTACCTGCGGATGGTCGTGGGTTTCTCCCGGGCTCTGCCCGGTTTCCTGCCACCATGATGCTGACTACCATTGTATACGTGAAATATTCTTGTAAACGGCTTAAAACATCATGAAATAAATAAAAATAAATAAATAAACAAATCAATGCGTTGTTCAAGTTATATCATAGCATGAACATCTGGGAACGCTTCCAATAAATAAATGAGTCGTTGGTGGACTGGCCTAGCTCTGATTGCTATATTTATTGAGCTCTCCTTAGTAGATGTGCGCAGATAAAGCACTTTCGGTCACCCGGGGATCTGTACGGGTTCAGATTTACGTGCCACTGGTCTTTCCCCGAGAGAACAGGCGCACTGAGCTACATTACCAGGCCGATCATAGAACTTATCCCCCCGACCCTCGTGCGGCTTCCTGGAATTTTTTCCGGTTGGTTAGAGCCAAAGGTTTGGCGCGTTCCTAACTTCAAAAGGGCGGGAGGTTCTGGGTAGGCGGACTGCTTTTTAGGATTAAATTTGTCAGCGTTAATTCATCCCAGAAGGTCTGAACTGTGTGGCAATAAAATTTTGCGGACATACCATTAGAAAAATGGAACAAATTGATTTTTTATTGGTTGGCTTTCAATAGATCAAACATGTTCCAGTTGTGTACACGATCATCCAGCAAACACGGGCACCCTGATAATGCTGTGTCTCCGTTCGCCTGTGTGAGGTTTGGCTGGTAACACAGACACTCCGGCTACAAATGAATTCCTATGACAACCAAGAGATTTGTTTGCTGTATGCAGCCTGGCATTAGTCCCCACTGGATGGTGTCTTATCTCCGTGTTTGCTCTCCGCTAAAACCAGACGCTAAACTCTCGGATATCCTTTGTCACACTTCGTGCGTATTACGTGTTGGGCGGGCTGGCGTACGCTGTTTCTCGCGGTCTCCTCTCTGTTCGGGTCAATGGAATTTGAACATTTCAATAAAACATTGATTGATTTATTGGAAACGTCCCTGTAATTGTGCAGACAGACCAGGTCGACGGCAGCGTTCTCCTTTTCGAACAAAACTTTGGATTATAAGGGATTAAAGCGTAAATACATGCAAGATATCGTGTCATAGGCCTAGTCATTAGAAAGAGATTGTCAACATCTAAATCGTTATGCAACGAACGACTGGTGGGATGATATTAAATGTTATTGTAAGACAGCATGCTTCGTCTAATCAAAAGTTTTAATCAACGTTCTGGGATGAATAAGAGATAATATGGATCTATAAAATTGGGAAAAATAACAGGAAAATCCGGTCAGCATTTCCACACAACACGCTCCGTTACGGGTCTTCAGCGCTCCACGGTCTGGTGTTATCGTTAGTTAGAGCAAAATACTTTGATAGCAAATATGCCGTGCCGTTTTGTCCAACATCAATGCACAGCTCACGTCCTCGTTTGATGTGCAAACCCGTGTGACACAAAGAAAGAACATGGCGTTTTTGATGCAAAGACTTTCACTTTCTCCCCCAGGCCATGTTGGGCAGCACCATACATTGCTACTTTTCAAAGGGAATCTATTTTTAACTTTCAATTCATCTTACAATCAACGATAGCAGGCATGAAACTATAACATGTGTGTCACAAAGTTACACTTTATTCCCGCAGCATTAAAACCCGCGTGAAAGCGTTGTCTTTTGTAACTTGATAAACTTTCATCAGATATGCTGCTAGGTCACTTTAAAGCTCGAGGATTCTTCGGTCTTAAGGGATAAGCCTGGAAGGGCAGGGGCACTGGTAATAAGGCTCGTTACTAGATTCGAATTTGCCTTAAAGTCCTCCCTTCCCATGCGATAGGCTTAATTCCCCTCAACCATTGGTTCCTTTCCTTCGGTTCCTTGGAATTTCAGCAAGCCGTTCCCTTCTGTGTAAATTCGAATAGTGCATTGGCTGAAGCTCTGGACAGACAAACGGTCCACGGCTACCCATTGTAATCGCCTAAGATATGAAGAAAATCCTTAGAAAGCCCCACGGCGGACTCTTTGGGAGTGAGTTTTAAGAGACTTTGTGGCAGAGCAGTGTTAATATCGTAAGCTTTTAGGCTGGGCCACACGAGCATTAAGATTCACTAAACCTTCAATAATTGAGCCTAAACACGCCAGGGAAGGAGACGTGGCCAATCGATAAGCAATCTATAACATTGGTGGATAATCTCTGAACGTGTTCTTCGAAGAGGAAAACACTTCCCAGAAGAACTGGCACACGAAACTGGTAGCTTAATCCTAACCGCAACGAAGAAAAAAAAGGTCGGCCGTCGGTTTTCTCCGTGCTTGGCGCACGTCATGTTAACAAACATAGTGTACAGTAATATTAGGTATCGGTTTAACTCCGCTGAGAATTACTTGATTTATCTCCTCGCCGATGACATACGTTTCAGCTGAATTAGGGTTTTGAATACATTTCCTACATCTGTATTTGTCTCTACACCGGTATACAACACGGATGTATTACTGCAGCTTGGCACTCTGAGGTGAGCGGCCGTTTATTTATTTATTTACTTATCTGATTGGTGTTGAATGACATACTGAAGAGTGTTTCACTTACATGATGGATGGTGGTTAGCTTTATGAACAAACTCCCCAGGCTTTGGCAAGTTACGGACGAACTTTCCACATGTGAAGTACAAGGTGTTCAACGTTAAACTGCGCAAATAGCCGAAGGAGTGTCATCGATCGCTTCTGATCAGTTATCTCTAACCGACAGTGAGAGCTAGGCAATCCACAAAGTCCTTGTCAAGTTACGACAGGGAATGACCTGAAATTATGAACAAGGCTGAATGAGACATCTTACCTGATATGCCCCGGTACGTCCACCACCGTTGCCACAACGAGACTTCCGCTGAAACGGAAAAAAGTATTAATGAGGGGCAGAGTTGATTTTTATTTGGTGGCGGTAAGGCGTCCTTTGAGCAGGAGAGGATCCAGAAATAGACGTTTTAAATCATCTCGGAAAGCATTTGAATTCTGTCACAACTCTATGGCCTACCATATGGGGGTAACTAACATCCTGACCCATATTATTAAATCCTCGTAAAGCACGCAGATCGATATATTCCCACCGGTTCTAATATACACTTGCTGACATTTACAAGTTCTCACCCACATTCCCAGAGGTGTCATGATAACTGAGTGAATTCCTTTCATCCAAGATAATTACACCGAAAAGAGGGGGGAAAAAGAACGAAGATCGGGTGCAAACTGCGAAAAGTTCCTCGAAGTTGATGGCGAATTTCAAAGTAACGGCTATAATTGGCTGAAATGTTTTATCACTAACATGACCGTAACGGAAGCTATTTGTTCGGCGTTGCACAATCTTTGCTGCACGTGATTTGACAGCTCATGGGATGAAAGTCTCACTCTATTCCCTGAAAGCGTTACCACTGTCTGATAACGGAAGGAAAATGGACTGCTTTGGCGTCAATAGCGGTCGTCAGGAGAAAATGAGGAGACGACGTTCATCGGTCTTTTTCTTATACAACTCTCCTTGATAATGACAAATAACGGTTAGAAACATATCAGCAGCTTGGTGATACTGTTATCTGTGAAATAGTAATATGCAACAATGGTGTGATTCACTGTTTCTATGTGAAGCACCTGGTCACTAGATGATTTATATCTGTAGAAAATGGTGGAAATATGATGATTTTATTGTTGTTATGTTGCAGGTGAAAGTGTCGGCCTTCTGGCAGCACGTGTTTTTGTCAAGGAATATTAGGGTGTAATGGTTTTGGACGGTGATTCTGTGGAACTTACAACGTAAGAAGTTGGGCGCTTTTTTAGTTCTTTATAACCCTGTAAAATCGCTGATACCAATCAATACCAAACCCAGACTTGAGGTACAAAAAGCAGATTCAAACCAGATTCAAACCGCTCTTGGCAGCAAATAGAAAGGATGCTTTTATGAGAGCTTGGGTACTTAGCAATACAAGAACAACAACAGTGACGGCAGACGGTGCGAGTGTGTAAGCCCCAGCCAGAAACATTTCAAACATGTGTATTTTTTGCTGTTATCCCTTGTTAACGGGGACGTCTTTTAATTTCCACCCCCAAATAATCTCTACACAGTTAAACTGGGGTCATTTCCTTCTGTGCATGTACAGTCGTTATGAACAGGCTGTACAGGTCACGTTATTTTTGAGAGCCTCCCACCTTTCACAAGAGTTCGAGGCTTCTTATCGCACGTCCGAGTACGAAACTTTACTTCGTACTAGCAAGAAATATGGAAGGTGACACATTTTTGCTGGTCCAACGCTTACATTATAGTGACATTTAGCAACGTCCCGGACACGATAGCGTCATCAGTTTGTGTGCTGGTGACGCATATGCTCTAACAGTAGGAACCAGTAAGGAGTGTCAGAGATTTATTGAAAGAACTTTTATCGTGTTACAGACTTAAACCTGAGTTGGTCGTTGAGTCTCGGAAAACCGATGTATCTTAACGCTTTCCATGAATATTACATGAATTACCTGTGGGCGAAATCGTGAACCTGTCTTTTCATTTACGCCTTGTCTAACCATTACACTGCGGCTCTCAATGTTGTCATTAAAAAATAAACAAATTGTTACACTCGTCATTAGGTGGTCGGTCATTGTTACAGTGTATGTGTCTGTATCCATTTACATATTCAATAAACACACGAAACCTTTCTAATTACTGCATTTTATTGTACGTTTTGGTTCTCAGAGTGTTTATCAGGTCTTTTTTTGAGCAGCTTCCAACACAGTTCCTTTGCTCCTGCGCACAAATACTTGATTTGCTGTCGTTCCATTTAGGCCGCTTTCTGGTTTGATCGAAAGCTCTTTAGATCTCGATCATACAGACTAGCATTTTTGTTTCAAAGCAAAGCGTCAAACAAGTGTTTATGTAATGATTTTGTAGTTTATTTGAAGTTCTTGATGGCTTCTTCAAGCGGTCAGGCTTCTTGATGGAGTAGGACACCAAAGTTTTCCGACGAAGCAACCGTACTTGGATGGCCACTTGAAAACCTCCTGACTTAAAGCCGCAGCCGGCACTTTAACATTTGGATTTAAGCTTGTGATCTCTTGCGCTTGGTCCCGAACAAGTATTTTCGATAATGGGTGTACATTAAATCTAGCTTCAATACAAGCTTAGCCAAACAGATTCCATTTCCTATCATACAACAATTAGTGGTTAGTGGCCACTAGTTAGTGAAATCCTTTTTATGGGTTTTGTTATCATCATCTTTTTTTTAACTTCATTATCTGCTACCTAATCTTCAATAGCTAAGGTGTACGTTCTATGTTATATGAAGAACATAAATGGAAAAAATTCCCAACGTTTGAATAAAGAAATTTAATTACAACCCCTGTGACAGGGAATATGCGTGTGGATCAGTAATAATTCTCAATCTCTTGATCCCTCGTTACCTCGGTTTATGCTGTTGCAACAGATACTGCTACTTTCTGCAACAACATCGTTCGATGTTGTCGCAGTTGAGCTAACATGGAAAAACACAAATAGATTATCAAGGTAAAACCAGTATCACTTTGGCAAATCTGCTATGACAAATGATTTAAGAAACACCAATCATTACATCTTTTGGCAAGCGCAAATTGGAATTAGCTGAATGTCAAAAACTTCACCGACTGGCAGACCGACATACAGTATGTATATATAGGTATGCCTTGGTCCTACGTCGTTCTTAACAAAGTGCCACCGCCATTGAAACATCATGCCGAAGACACCAGACAAGGTACCCCACCCAGTCACATTATGCTGACACCGGGCCATCTAGGCCTGTTTCCTTGCTCTAATCTCTCAGTGCTGTGCGCCAAGCGAGGCATCAAGTGCCTTTTTCAGTCGTTGGTATGACCCGAAGAGTGCTTCATCCCGGATCTTGACTGACATAATTACATATTGACATGCCTAGAGCTGACATACAGCTCTAGGTATATTTGAAGCTAATAATGATAATAAATATCTTTCATTAACAGTAAATGTTAAAACTTTGGCAAAAGATCCCAAACTTTTTTGGCGTTATCGGTACACATAGCGCACAGAAATTTATAAGACAAACTGATGAAAATTGTGTTCAGATATCGTTACAAATGAGACATTTTTCTGTAAACATCCGGCTTTGCAGAGAACAAACAATTACATCTATTCCCCAAACATTTGCAACTGCTAGACATGGTGAATTACTTTGCAATCTATGCTGTTTCACATTAGACTTATTTCTACAGTCATGAATATTTAAACACCGTTTCCGTATTTCGAGGTTTCTCTCTTCACCAATATCCCTACATTCTGTTTTAAGCCAATTAGACGATGGAAAAGCAACGTGTATTTTGTGCCAGAATAAAGTCGGGCTCCGAACGAGACGAAATAAAAAAATTCCAGAGCAACTATTACAAACCACATGTTTACTAATCAGCCTTAAATTCCAATGGAATTGTCCCCGGGGTATTTCAGCCGTGATGAATTCAGAATATTTAAAACACTTAACACATGAAAATGTTGTCGATAAGAGGAAGATTTGCATGTATAGATGAGAAGACAAACCGGGCAACCGCTAGAGACCGACAAGGAATGGATTTGGTGTGCATTGAGTATTTCTAGAGAAGCTGGCACTCATGTATCTGCGCATGCTCTCGTGTACCAATACTAAGAAGGTATTGTAATGGCGGTACTTCAAGTATAAACGTTACCGAATGTTGGTACAGAATATGTACGAAAGGAAGAAAAAATAAAAAAAAATATAATGAAAATAGAAAACAAGCCAAAAAACAAAATATTGCGGAATCAAAAAAAAAAAAATAATAAACACCTTTTGCGGGTCACAAGCTGCGGAGAAGGCAAAAGTCAATAATGCACACACCGATCGGGAACAAGAAGGATAAGAGCAAAACCATTCCCAACAACAACGCTGTTCTTCCCCAGAACTGCTTGCTCAACAATCAACTGTCTCCTTACATGAAAGATCTGACCATTATCCATCTCATGTAGTCAAACATGCTCACAGCAGTTCAAGGGGTACCGTTGAATCTCTTCACGTTAGAAACGTGACCTTGTGTTGGCACATTAGACAATGGTCTATTAAAATAATCCTTGAAACTGCGGATCAATACTGTTATAGTCTTAGGCATCGATGTGTTATAGACCCGACAACTTACGTCAACTGTGATAATTTCAGCTTCGACATCATGAACTACTCCTTCCTCGACGGCAATGTGTCTATCTCTTATATCCCTTAGACTGTGAGATATGTATTGAATTTCAGACAAACGCCCTTTTCCAAGTTTCCCCAAACTCGCAACCAGTTCAATCTAGGTGTAGGCTGGACAAAAATTCCTTCACCGTTCGTCTAATCATAATGGACGTTCTGAGTCAATAATCACAAGATCGATTTCCCAACACAGGGTTCAAACACACACCACCAAATAACTAAGAAAGTATATGAAGTTAGAAATTAGGACGGATTCATGTGAAAAATGATTATGGCTTAACGCCACGTCTGCAGTATATTGGCCATATCGTGGGGAGTATTCATGCAAAGAGAAGCAGGCAATGATTTTTCAGATAAATCAGTATCCACGTCGTATACCATGCTACTGAGTTCATGCCTTGTCCTCAGTTCAAATATATATGCACTTTGACTACAATTGTGTATCTCTTTATTGGTACATGCAAGTCTGGTGACAGATAGCTGAGTGTGAGACACTTGGCTTCTTTAATAATTGCAGAGGTTATCCTTTGGGGTGAGAACAGGCAATTTGTATGTGGGAGAAGTGAAGTGGAGTGGTGAAATGGCGGCGATGGTGTTAAGATGTGTGAAGGACATGTGGTATGGATACCCCGACAACAGCTAATCCATCCCAATTACTCTGGTTATGGGCATATGATTGGCCTATGGGAAGGTTACAAATGTTAATCACCTATCGTGTCCGTTAACTCGTGAAGAGGACCAGGCTCTCATCAATCACATATTCATTAATGTTCCTACAGTTAACGTGTTAGGAATTGGGGTTGATCTGTTTGTCAATGTGGCTGTCAGTGAAAGAAAAACGGAGATAGGAAGTTTACACCTGGTTCAGTCTTCGACAACAGATATCATTGGATCAAAACCAGTTTAAGATCACCGGTTTCTAAATATTTCACTTTTTTTGGACAGGGTAGGATGAGCTGCTCCAGAGATTTCGTTTGGGGCACTGTTCATTAACCAATCCTATAACACAAAATCTGTCCCGCGAAATTAAGGAACAAATCATCGTCTATCAACTTAAATAAACATGTTAAACAGTTTGGGGGACAAAAAAGGCACTCAAATTTGTTTGTACATAAAAAAAAATCTCACGCAGAGATTTAATCATCCAGATTGCACTGGTTACGAATGAGGCCTGCCGGACCGTGTTTCACGAAATGTCGTTGAAAACGATCGTGGAGGAATGTTGACTGAATGTTGTTGTCGCCACTTTCGCAGAAGATGGCTCATTAGTTCATGAATTATACGTTTTCCCATGGGGCCCAGAAACTGTCATCGATCGTTTAGAGCCATCTATGGGCTGTTCTCTCCACGGTCCGCTTCAGTGTTCTGGCGAGTTAAATGAAGTCGGTATTCCAACCTTTTGCCCTCGCTCGCGGTTTAACGACACGGAGTTCCAGCGCTCACTTATATTGTTGATCGGTAGAAGAATGCTTTACGCTGAACCTGTATACAAAGCGCCAATTTGTGAGCTTGGAGAGCGTATCCTGCAACGAGCCGTGCAGTATGGGGATAGCCAGAGGCGATATGAGAGGCGGGAAAGTGTGGAGGCAAGAATACAACGTCTTTCTCCCTGAATGACCATTGGCTACAATGGGCCGACTAGTAGCCTATAGGTAGTCAAGATTTAAATCTGTAATGATTAGATGGTAATCTCTCTCTGTCTGGAAACCTAATCGTTATGCATCCATTCCAAGCTTCCTCGATGTTTTCAGTATATAAATACACTACTTCTTTCTGCACGGTAGGCTGTCCCGAGCAACAACACAGCTTTCTGTGGACTGCAAAAGACGCCATTGCTCTAACCCAGTCAGGTTCTACTGACATCTGCTTTGCAGTATTTCGAAGTTTCGAACCGAGTAATTACCACAATGTGGTCCAGTTTAAATTAGTAATTTTCTAATCAGAAAATAACTCGAGCTATTTCGTAGCAATTGTTACCTCAAAAATGGCGTGTTTGCTATAGAACTCTTTAACAATATTTAAAGTATTCTCATGTTTGAACTTTAGGTTGGAAATAATTGGCGATCTTCTAGGTGTGGGGCGCCGATTATGTTGGCACAAGATTCCAACACAGTATTCAGGTCTATATTCACTGGTGGCATCGCTGCATTTGAACGAATATGAATGGCTTTCAACGCCAGCATAGCTCTGATTAATGCGTCTGATGAGGTTTAATTCATTTTATGTATATGTTTTGTTGCTATTTTCTGTCGAATTCATGCAGTATTGTAATAATCACCCTTCTCCACTCCATTTGTTAACAGAATTGCGTGGAAGGGGCGTTTTGTCTTTGCTCTCTCATTTTAAAACTCTACCATGTTGCCCCAGCGTTTTATACCCTCCCTAAAGCGTTGTTGTTCCTCTCATTCCAAAAGGACAAAAAACATGCTATGCAGTGAACACGACTTTTGTCGCGTGTTAATGCGTCGAAGCTTTCAGAGCCGCTCTAAACCAGAAGTTAGCCGTTTAGAATTACACCATATATTGCTGCTGTGTTTTTTACACCACCCTAACGGAATCAATAAAGGCGCGGTTAGGGAAAGATAGTGCGGGTCCACTGGGGGTAAAGACAAAGGGGAAAAACTAATTCAAACCGCGAAGCTTATTATTAAGATAAACCATCGGCCGGATGTGAACAGAGAACAATACTTTTCTTTCATTTAAACACATGCTTTATCTATATGGCTTATTGTGTTACAGGCTCATCATAACTCCCTCGGCGCCAAATGTTCGGCCTCTCAAGTCCGAGCGTAGAGACCTACTCGAGGGCGGCGGTTTAAACAGTATTATACCCCAGCTATCAATCGATCGCTATACTCCCAGACGCGGATACCTGTTGAGAACATTAAGGGGTTCACTGGATTGCTGGCTGCTTAATACCAAAACCATAAGCACTCCCATCGAGCCAACTCTCCAAATATCCACTCCACTAGATTCAAACCCGAACCGTACCCTCGCGCCATGAAAGACCCTTTAAGGACGTGGCAATCATTGCAAACAGGACAAAACTCATCTGCCTGAGTAAATTCCCTTAACTCTACAAAAACAGCTTTTACCAAACAGGTTGACAAGCATATACTGTCTACTGATTCTTTATTACTTTCTTCATTTCATTAGGGGTCTGCCAAGAACCTGCGGATGGTCATAGATTTCCACCGAGGTCTGACCGGTTTCCTCCCACCATAATGCTGGCTGCCGTCGTATAATGAAATATTCTAGAGTACAGCGTGAAAAAACAATCAAATAGGTAAATAAATAAAATCATGTGACTGGTATTAAACTGCTCTTGTTTTACTCTTCACGCTATATATTCCAGAAGTTTTCGGCCACAGTGTAGTGGCCAGTTTGTGGCACAAATAAGCAGGACTGTTCGAAGATAGCCGCAGCCCTTCTCAAGGCCCTTGAAAGCCGTAGACAATGTAGCCTGATATGGACACTGTCTAGTGAGCCTAAATCTCCCTGTTATAGTGTGGTGACACTATGGCATTAACTTTGCTGAGAGTTTTATCAATGATCGATTCAATAAAATGAATTCATTTTAAGCAAAGTTGGAACGTCTTTCTTTGAATGAAACAAAATCTCAAAGCTTTAGAGTAGAGAGCATGGGCCACATAAGCACAAACAAAACTCAGATGAAAAACCAAATCCAAATCCCAAATACTTCACAGTGACTTGAAACATAATCGGCTGATTGCATCATGTTTCAGGAATACTTTACAAAGTACATGCAATTCTGATTCTGTTCAACATTTCAATATTGTTCAATTTAAAATTATAACTTTTTCTTTCCATTTGACTTTCAAGCAATTACTGGAAAAGCGTAACTTTCATAAACGTTGTGTAATAACATGAAACGCACCGGCTAACTTACCTTGTAACACTTCCAAGAGAGTCAGGAAAACCAGGGCAATAATGATTCTCCAGGCTTGGTTAACCATCATTGCTTGAAAACACCTCCAGACACAAAGTACACAAAACTTCAGGTGCCAAGGTTCTTAATTATAACAACACAAAAGCATCAGCGAATCTTCGCCACAAAAAAAACTTCAGCATCACAGAAAACCCGCAAAGAGATCACCACGTCTTTCCTGGGAAACATAATATTCAAATCCATACCTCACTAATGGTTTGTTTGAGAAAACGGTAATATTTCCCCACCGGCGAATGGTTCATTGTCCATCAACAGATAACCAACGTCCATGTCTTCAACCTGGGTGAACAGATCTTAACGGCCGAAGTCAGTACCGATGAGCATTGAACATACACCGAGCCATTTGCGGACTTAAACCACCATTTAGATGTGTACCAGTGACAGGCTAGGCACGACCGTCCACGTGCCGGCTCGGGCAGATACTCGACGGCAGCTCTTACGGCCGTGGCCAATAACCCACGCTTCTAGAAATTGATTGGATGTTTCATACCGTACAGTCTTTTTTTTTCACCAATAGCATTAACATCCAATGAAGCCAGGCTGTTCGCCTCTGACCCTTCTCATATGACCAGCTCTCTCCAGACTGGACAAGCCTGCGGACAATGAAATTACGAGTTCGTCTTAAAACCAAAGACGTTATTGGTATTCGGTTGAGGTTTCATTACGGACATGAAAGACAAATAAGGCTGTGTACTGAAGGATCGTTGGTAGAAACCTGGCGGTTAATGAAGCAAAGAACTGGTAATTTCTATCCTGGGGAGCAATGATAACCATTATCCCATGGAGACTGTGTCTAGGTGTATACGGCAATTATATGAATCAGCGTAAGCTGGCCAGACGACAGGCTGCGGTAATCGCTCTATGCGCACACACCTTTGTAACTAGAAGCATCCTCCGCCGGTGTACATACCATCGCCTTCATGTTCTCTAGGCGAGTTACCGGGCCGAAACAGCTGCCGCGTGCGAGCTGGCCATTTGTACTCGGGCCAGTATCCGGTGTGAAGTTGACAAATTGCGGAATTTATCTCCGTCGTATGAAGTTGCCCGTTCTAACATGCATAACAGATACATTTTGTTCCGTTTTTTCTTCCTGTTTTGCATTTGTTTATGGCAAAAAAAAAAACAAAGACAAAAACAAAAAACAAAACAAAACAAAACCCCTGAAAGCAAAAAACATAAATCATGGCAGCAAACGGTTCTAACAGTCGCCACGTCTCCTTATAATCAAGGCTAATGTCCATGGGCACGAGATGAATGATTTACATAGTATCTGGTCAGCCTCGACTTCCACCCAACTGGGGAGAGACTCTTGATGCCCTTTTTAAGCTAGTACAGTAGCAAAACAAAAGAAAACAAACAAAAAATATAAAGCAGACGGCTAATCTAAGAAACAAACAAGCAAACTTTAGCTACCGATGATGTTATCCTTATTTTCTGCACTTACACTTAAAACACCAAATGTCGATTTTTAATTTCATTTCAATTATCTGTATTTGGGGGGCGTTCACGTAGAAAATTAGTGACCTGTCGTATATAGGAAAAAATATTTGGAAATCAAACCGGGAGTTAAAGGGTTAGCTGGAAAGGCGCGTGTCACGGATATCTGACCCGATAGGGCTAAACCAGTTACCCAAATCTACGAATAGCGTGCTCTTCCCCCAGTGGTTAGAGTAGGGCAAAAAAGACAATTTAACAATCTGAAATAATGTCAACAGTACCACCATCGACAGGTTGCTGGTAAGCCTTCCCACGTACGACTGGAGAGGAAGCCAGCATGAGCTGGACTTGAACTCACAGCGACCGTATTGGTGAGTGACTCCTGGGTCATTGCGCTGCGCTTACGCGCTCTAACCCTCAGTCAGGGAAGCCCCGCATGCTTGCCGACAGAAATGGCAATGAAAACTGTTCGCGCATGTATGGTCTTACATTTGGATTTTGCATTCATGTTGTATTGCCTCCTCGTGTGGTTTTATCACGTCCGATTTGGAGCACCGATCACTAAAATGAGGATGTCTCGGTGGAGACTTCGTGCTGAAAACCAGACACCTGACCAGACACCTGACACGACATACCATTCAGCATGTTCAGTCAGACCATACTGACACCAGCCCGACCAGTTCTGGCCCTACCGAACATACTGACACCAGCCCGACCAGTTCTGGCCCTACCGAACGCCAATCCCTAATATACTAAGACTTCTCAATGTAAATTCATTGAACTCGAGATACTTCCTTGCTGAGCGCCTTCTCTAACACTATGCCTCTGCGGTGAGGCATGTATGTCTGCTACAACAGACATATGAAAACCAGTTTGTGCCTGCGCTCATAATGTTAAGGGCTCGCTGTGAGTTCAAGTCCAGCTCATGCTAGACCTCCAGCTGTACGTGGGAAGGTCCACCAGCAAGCTGCGGATGGTCGTGGTTTTCCCCCGGTCTCTACCCGGTTTCCTCCCACCATAATGCTGGCCGCCGTCGCATAAGTGAAATAATCTTGAGCACAGGGTAAAACACCAATGAAAGGAATCTCGAGACAATGGTTTTCTCCAGAGAGCTAATAGGGGTATGTGGTCCGAGATAAATTTATTTGGAAACAAGGCAAAGGTTGTAACAAAGAGCCACTTCTACCAAACACTATCTGGCCGGGTGATGGACAATGAAACCGTGGTACATTCCAGTCTGCGCCATACCCATTATGGGCACTTAATATGTACTCGGTTGTCCACAAGGACTCGTTTATTCGGCGTGTGGTCTAATCTACAGATCATGTTACAACACAAAGAGACGATTGTGCTCAGCTGTTCAAGCAAATGCTGTACACCAGAACGACACAAGGCTGGGTAAAACTGGACTAGATTAGAGCTACAAGCAGAATGTTCTTTCGGCCATCTCTCGCTGATGACGACACATTAAACCGCATGCGCTTGACGTGGTAATGGGGAGCTTTTCCCATCTAAAGAAAGTGTAGCCTTAAGTCATTCCTGCCTTTGCGATGACATCTTGTGGGCAACTGTTAACGTCGAACAATGGTCAATTCAAATTTGCACCCGGATCGCAATTGCTCTGGAATGGCCGGTTTCCTTTCGATATATTACCCACAATGGAGTCAGAACACATTTGATTGTTTCAATGATTGACTGGAAGGTTGAATGATATGATTTATTAATTTATTTATTTCATTGTTTGTTAACTTTTCGGTTTCCAAGCCACACAGACATTACACTGGTGAAAAACATGAGGCCATGGACGAATTTTAGGAGGCCTCCGTGGCCGAGGTGGTTAGCGCGGTAGTGCATGCAGGGCAATGACAGGTGCCTCTCCTGTTGAACGTGGCATGGTCCTACAGTGACCTACGGATGCCCGTGGGTTTCCCTCGGGCTCTTCCCGGTTCCCCCCACCACAGTATTGGCATTTTTTGTATGAGTAAAATATTCTTGAATTCGGGGTAAAACACCGATGAAATAGATAAATAAAAAAATTCAACGAACTATAGACTACGGTCACTTGGGCTTAGTCTTCCGGTTTGTTGGACTCCCGAAGAATAAAAGCGGGGAATGTACAAACTCCCTGTCCAAAGTCGGGTTGAACCCGTTAACCGTGTGTCCTAGCGATTAAAGATATCTAAACCATTCACCCACCACATGCTCCCCTTGCACTATTTAGTGTTAACTTCTGAGCTCAACGTTAATATGTGGGTAGGATTACTGACAGTGTAGGGTGACGGCGTCGTGCTAACCCAATGCGCTAAAGCTATAACAAAAGGAAATGGGAGGGAAAGTGATCCGTTAATTTCCTAAGACGAGACTGAACGCGGACATTTTTTTTTAGTTCCATTTATCCACAATCTGTCTTTATCTGTAGCCTATTAGAACTGTCCCCTTGCGGTGAAAGATGTTCTCCTCTTCGAAGCAAGATGGCTGTACAGGGACTGTTCACAGGGTGACAACCTGAAAAGACTTGGCGATCGACGTAACAACGTGCTGAGAATCACCCGTTTTTCGAATTCTGGTTCGGTCTTATTCCATGTCATTTCCGGCTATGAATAGTAGCGTGAACAGTTCAAATAAAATTAAGACACACACTGGGAGTGTGGTGAAAGCCAAAATGTGTTCGAGTAGAAGTAACTCAGCTCTGTTTCTTCGCCCAATGTTTGATCTGGATTCGGACTGTCGGTAATCGCTGGAAGCACAGAGCGAGGGAATAGTTCCAGCAATCGAGCTTTGCCTGCCCCGGATCATCAGCCGTCGCCCTGAGCCGGTCTAAAAACTCAGCTCTCAATTTAACGCTCAAGTAATTCTGGTCTTATGACTGCTGAGCGGAAAAGGTGTTTTATCTTTTCCTTTCGTGAATATCTAATGGTTGAAATCAGGACAAAAGAGTTTATTCCGTAACCTAATGCCTTGTGTCTTATTTTTTTATCAGCAGTGCGGTCTTCATTTTACATTTCATTTGTCCATTATAAATCCTAAACCTTTCGGAAGTTAAATGGGAGCTTTTACATTTTTTGCCCCATGTTAATGGCTCTTTGAGTTAAGTGTGGGTTGAAAAGATTTCATTCCAGCAGATAATGGGAAAACTGTTCTCCTGGGCCTTATGACCAATTGTAGGAGAAAATAATGAGTTACGGTAAAAATTACACCTTTCTTATATGTTTACTTTCTATATCCACATCACCGGTGTCCACGCTGTAAATAATGACTGCCCCCGTCATTGTTTACGTTCTTCGGTAATGACGCCAGATTTAAGAGGTCTTTTGACTGTTTCAAAAGTGTGCTGAAATAAAATATCAAATATACACGTCTGAACTATTTTGACGTAAACAATCCGCAAATTGTTTTCTCGTGTCTGCCTGTGGGATATCAAGCCGAGTGGGTGAGATTTATAAGTATGAGGGATAGTATTGTATTAAAACGGAGAAGGGGAAAACAATTGGTATTTGCTTGATTTGCAACACAAATCACAACGTACATTATATTTTTTCCGACGTCCCCATTTGTGAACTAAATAGTGCAGAAAGTCATAACAGCGCCTTGTAAGGAGGTACTATGGTTGAAAAGATTGTCAAATACATGTGCTAGAGAAACGACGAGAATCTCGTGGAATGCTACACTAAGCTCTTTTAATGACACGCTGTACAAAATACAAAATTTACGTTCTTTTTGTACATCGGGGCTAAGATCGTCCAGATATCTATTCGTATAGTCTTGTTTTTTTCTGCTGTTGAATGTTAACTAACTGGAAAGGATGGTATAATTATATCCTCGTATGTTTCCTTCTGTTTTAAGCAGTTTCATTTTTTCCCACGCTCTCTAAGTAGGATCAACGAGCTTCATTTTCTCACAGCTTGTTTTTTCAATGATTTGCTGGTCACGAAAAGATCGAATAGCCACATGAATTGAAAGCAGAAAAATAGTCCAGCTTTAATTTTTGAACTATTTTAAAATGCCACGCCAAAACATGATAGTCTCTTAGGATGGAACTGAAAGTAGAATTTATCATGTTTGAAAGGAAATGAAAGAATTCAAATTAAAGAAAAAGCTCATTTATTAATTTGAAAAAGAAAGGATGAAAATTGTGAGTGTGAATTATCATAATGGGAAACGTATAAATATGTCGTTTCGCAGGCTTATGTTATACACAGAGATCGTGGGGCTATAAGAAAACAAACGAGAGATAGAAAATATTTTAATGGGGATTTGAACCAAGATACGTAGTTAGGAACAAGGCGCCAACAGAAGCGGTACAGACCAGACAGAAGTGAGCTAGAACATACATTTTGCAACATGGACGACTGTAGAAACTAAAACCAACACTGAAATGATGGTTGTTGAACTACAGGCCTGTTGTCAACCACATTTCGTGTGGTAATAGGAACTACCACGGACGCCCAATGCTCTACGGAGATATTAGATACCGAATGTTCCACACCGACCGCGGCGGGTTGCTAGGTTGTCTGTATAGCTGGCTGGGATGTGAGTTAATGAAAAAATCAAAGCTTAGAGTCTTAACCCTTACACCCTTTTAATGAAAAAATCTATGAGGCGGCAAGAACAATTTCTATTAAGTATTAGAGGGGAGTACTTGATCTAGCCTTGTTGGGACTACTCTGGCCTTTTCATTGCGCCCGTCAGCTGTACGTCGATTGCTTCTCGCTGCGCCTCGGCTAAACTGCCCTTAACTCTCTGGATGAGTAAATATTGATACAGTGGCTGCCAATGTCTGCCATTCCTACCAAGGACTTTATCAGGCGGCCTGAGTTTTTGTAAACGCCGAAGGCTTGTCAGTATGCTTTCATCGTCATCGATAGTAATTTTGATTCTTAGCCAGTATTCTGGCTGTTAATTAAGACATATATGTGTTTTTTTTATTCAAGTCAAGTGGGACATTTATCTTTTTTGTCTAATAGTAACGGTCACATGTGAAAGAAACACAAGTTCTTGATAACTACTATCCAGATGATAGGGAATCGCCTCGGAAGTGTCGTAAAAGTTGTCACATTTAAATCATAATACAAAGTATTATTCTCTAAAAACACAAATGCAATAGAACATAAGGGATTTTGTACTTTATACTATAACTGTAATTGAACTCTTTAATATATGCAATAATGTGACAAAAAACTGACCTCTGATTCTGTACTGTGCAATTTCAGTCACATTTGAACATCCAGCTTCAAGCATTTGTTCTGGAAAAGACGATTAAAAGTTTTTCATTTGCCCAAAATGGCGGTGTGAAACAGGACCCTGACCAGATTTAATAGTAGGTGTAGCCCTAAGTTTTAACATAAATTTCAAATAACAAACCTCTAACCAACTTTTGAACTGTAATTCATTTCTTGTCTCAAAGACATCACGGTCTTCATTCAAATGAAACCCACTAAAAATTTGTGCCGATGACTTGAGCGACTTTAGCAATGGGTCTCCCTGTCTGCATTCTGTCACCGTGTCGACGTGTACGGTGCGTATCTGGTGTAACTCCTGAACCTTCGCATATTTCAATTAATACCAATAATATGTTGGACCATCAAGGTGTTCAGCGGCTTGGTGCTGACTCATTGCTTAACATGGTCAGACAGTTGGGATCAATTTTATAGGGAACAGAAGTGAGCCCAAGACGTCGATTGGGGACTTGGTTGCGAGTTCTATCGCGACGTACCTGCCCCTTTTCATTACCGCGGCATTAGTTCATCTCGTTTAGCGATTCTGCTTTATCTTCAAGATCGACCAAAACTGGCTTACCGTTTCGCTTGAGCAAACCTAATCTGGTAACGGTACATTGGTGGCAGGTCGGTTGACGTTACTAGACTCAGAGGTAATTAACGGGTTGGTCGTCTCCTGGGGAAAGTCCGGCCGGCCCACACCGACCTACTCCATCGTTAAACCACACAGCAAGCGGAAAGATAATCCAATGATGTCGAAAGCTCTTGGTGCTGGCCATTCAACCACACCCGTCTAAAGTTCCAAGACAGTTTCTGGAAGATGAGTTCGAGGGTTTTCTATGGTACAACTCTAATACGTGGAGTTACAATTACCCGCCGCTGACAAATGTGCAAGACCACTGGTACTGCATATTAAAACCTTGACTATATCTTTACATGGTTCGAAAACAGAAAAGCTCAATTATGTTGGTGAAATAAAATTCTTGTGACTCACAATTAAAGAAAATATTCTGCTGTATCTGTCGTGTGCCCATGTGATTGAGAAGAAAAGTACACTTTACATGTATGTTCGGAGATCGTGGTATTTTCAATTCTACCCTGTTATCAACTCCATTCCAAATCGCCTGCAGGGGGGCAGTGTGACTTCCGGTCGGTTTATTTGTTTTGTGATAATAACAGTCAAGCCGAGTGAAATTTGGATTTTATTTTTAAACTCAGACATAGAAATGGATGCAAAATTACCTTAAGACTAAGAGAGACTAGCTATTAATGGCCTCCCAGCAGAAGATTGGGGAACCTTTCCCGCCAAAAGTAAGTCAGGCTCAGGCTATGCAGTCTATTGTTCATTCCTGCCTTACGATGATTTATGGACAATCTTGTGACATAGCACTCATGTGTTACAGGAGAACAATGGTTCATCAGGCTTGGGCCTGAGTCCTTATTTCGCGAGGAAAGGTACATCATGTATTGGCCACTTCAAAGCTCGAAGGTTGTCTGTCAGCGAACAGTTCTGTGGACAAAATGCGAAAAGAGAAAATGAAGGCCATACATCTCGTTTCTGTGTAATAATTTTTAAAGGACATCAGTACTAAATACGGTACATGAACAGCCATATTTATCCACTCTTTTTCACGCCAATTTCATTAACAATTTATCAGAGACCTTTTAACTCCGGCTTAATAATCCCAAATAACAAGCGACCCAACAGAGAGACATAAAATTATATTTCACACCATTTACAATAAATGTAAGAATTCTTAGGCATCAGTCAGTATTTTTCGGTTGAAATCCCGCAAACGCTTGACATTTTATATTGACGTAAAACAGATCCTTGTCCACTCACTACTCTTAGGAACCCTGCTCGTGGCAGACATGTTTTGGACCAATAAGATCGCATGTGCGAGTGAAGTTTTCAACCGTTGGTGTGTGACTTTGTGTCAAAAGGTATGACAATGATCTGCAGTAAGGCGGTGGTTTTCACATTTAAAGCGCAAATTTCCAGGAACCTGACTGCGGTTAAAAATTTGCTGTCCCTCAAGCGAAAGTGGTAAATGTCAGGTAAAGTGAACCCACGACCATCGGTAGGTTGCTGGCAGACTTTCTCACAGACGACCGGAGGACATAGCAACTCAAAGACAAGCATCTTACAACCTCGAGACCTTCACGTAGATTATGTTTGGAGTCATTGTTTAGTGATGTTCCATCTCTAGTTTACGCTTATTAGATATTGGTATTCTTATTGCTTCTGAATAAAACTGAACAACTACAGACAAAGTGGTTTATTGCAAGTTAGATTTTAAAAAGTTTAGAGCTCGATAAATTTATGACGATCATTTAGAGACTTCGTCAAGATTACTATTAAACAAAAGCTGAGGGCTGGGAGAAGGACCATGTAACATGAGATAGTCCAAACTAATAAGCAAAAACTCGTTTTATGCTCGATATGGCTTAATCACCGGGGAATTAAATGATCGTCTTAGATTTGGCGTTATACTTCCTTCACCTTAAAGGCTTATATCTATTGATGTATAAAACCATGTTCCTATAAATCACACTCTGGTTACAGTCCATTGGCGACAAAGAGCAAACAGTAACAAATTGAAATGGTTCAGATTTCATGCAATAGCGACTCTTCAAGATGAGTGGGAGACTCGAGTCCATGAAGATTGAGCACTAATAGATACTTACAACCATAAAGCAGTAGACAGTTTCACATTACAGCCAAAGATTGTAGGATATGTCGGTTAACGATAATGGTTCTACGTTCACCCCCAGTCAAAGACTAACTATATTGTTAGTAATTGGGAAGTTAAGTGAATAGCCCATCAAAAGAGATTAGAACTGTCTTAGAGCAAGTCTAATAGCTTTTGGTCATCAGAACTTATGACAGAGTCGGTGCCAGATAGATGATAACCTTTTCCATCCCGCCCGCAATTATTTAAGGATATCACCAATATTTTATTTCCTTGATAGACGACCCAGCGTGCAAGTAGTTACATATTTACGTCGCACCAAATTAAACTTTCTCCTTGGATATAGTAATAACTACACATGCATTAAAGGCCCTATCCCATTAATTCTACACCGACGACCATCACTCACTTGACTTCCCCAATCACACAGCTCTCTGAATCGAAGTCATTTAGAACCACTATGGATTCTTGCCAAACAAAAGAGTTTTAGTCTGATAGAGGTCTCTGACAATTGGCCCTATGTTAAACTTTGCAAACTCATTTCCCAGTACTTCCGATCCTGGCTGACACAAGAGTCCCAATTTTAATGTAGTCCTGATGGCTGACTTCCGGTACGACACAACACTACTCTGCTCTTCACACAATACAACTCTAGCTGGCGTTCATCTTTGTTCGCCTCTAAAGTTTCTCCATCCTCTAATTTAACATGCTGTCATGACTGACGAAGTCGTTGATTACAACAGTGGCTCAGTGTTGGAATTTTAAATTGAGCTAGTATTATTTTACAGTGGGGAAAACGAACTCTCTTGAAATTCTTTATCTGATTGTACTTTCTCAGAAGCCACTCATGGTCACACGGAACTGGTGTGATTACCCACATGCACCTACAGAGTATTACTTATCATTTCAAAAAAACCCTTTGCATGAGTTATTTAGCACAAGTAACTAGAAAGAATATTCAGTTTGCAGCTCATCGTGCCAAACTTTGTTTGACAGCATTGTCAAGAGTTTAATTTCTTCGAACCAAATGCTACTGTCACAAAATTCCATAAACTATGGTAACTTTTTGGCGCAAATAGCCGGCTACGGTTAAGAAAATCACAAACACAACGTGTTTAATCATACACATTTTATAATAAACCCTCTTTTATTAAAAATGGTTCTCTCAACTGCTTGTAAAATAACAATACTAAATCAAAATCAGTCAAAGATTTTAAAAATATGCAAAAGACATCTCTATTATTAGTAGTCTTAATTGTCCTTGTTAACACCGTTTTATGACCGAAACTGTAGGAGCGTTTACTAAAATATGATTACCTGCAGCAAAGAACAAAGTAATTTATGTAGAAATATGGTGTCAATTTTGTGTACTATTCATAAATCAGTTCAATCTTAACACATACTGTACCAGAAATAAAAAAAAAGAAAAAAAGGATGTTCTGACACGTGATTGCCCATGACAGTTCAACAAGGAAAGTTTCAATGATTTCTCTCTTTCTCTCACAATAACATCGATTTTGGATAATTTCTGGTATTGTTTAAACCGTTACGATATCATGCTCACATTTGCTCTCACCACTCCCCCTTCCAGTATTGTACCTGGAGAAGTCATGCCTCAGTGGGACGTCAGCCGTTGGTTGTGTTCGATGTGTTGTCCGTCAGATACTGGATTGTATTTTTTTTTATCAATTTTCACGGTAACCGGATCTATATCTGACCTACATTTTTTCTCTGTGTATGTTGTAGTCTGGACTGGAATTCAGTCACGTGTTCTAGAGTCTTCTGTGTTTATCAGTTTCGTGTCATTGTATATAGAGCGTGCATTTTGAAAAGAATGTACCCATATTGTAAACATGTTTGCGAACAAACCATCCAGAATTTTCTTTACGTCAGTCTATAAATATTACCGACGAAGTGAAGTCTTTCACTCAAGTTCACGTGAGAGCAGTCATATTTACTCTCGTTCACTTAGAAGGATTTTGTGGGATTTGAAGATATCAGCTTTCGTGCCATTCGACATACATCAATTTATGCTCCAGTTTTCAGTACGTAGCACTTTGAGAGCTTGTGTTTCACCACTTGGCATATACTTTGAGACGTTATTTTGGAGCTTGCACCGCTCGTTGTCTGTTCATGCATTTCATCCCATTATATTCTGAAAGTGACTTTGCGCATACTTCCGAGGAGTGAAACATATATCACCAGCTCGGCATTACCGACGCCATTGTCCACCCATCCGCCCAGGAAACTTGCACCTTGGCAGGGAGTTGGATATATGCCATAATCAGCTCTCAGCTGTTTGAGAATTTGAGAATTCCCAAGGACTGTGGATTCTATATTTAAGTGGACTAACTTGCCTTTTGGAAGCCGGAATATCCCATCCGGATTTGGACGCTATCATCAGTAAGAAACTATGTATATTTTTTAATTATCTGTATTGTTTCTGTATATTATTGTCTGTTTACTATTTGTTTATTTTGTTCAAATACCTGTATTGCGCTTAGTCTAGCGTCTTCGTGTCTCTTTGTTTGATCTTGTGTAAGGCCTAACGCTGAGTTGAACAAGCCATTTGTTTATCATTTTTACTCTACGATGGTATCCTTACAGTTTCTAATAAAGTGACGTTAACGCCTCGATCGGGAATGCCAAAGTGGCTCACCAAAGAAGAGAGTCGGTTGACTCAAACTTTTCTCTCAGCGTAGTGTTTTTCCAAATCTAAATGTGCGGTTAGAAAAGTACGAAAAATTACCAGAGACAACGGGCCTTTACTTGATGCGAACTAACTATTTGGGTGCTGAGGCGCTATGCATGCTAGACTGGAACGTAAAACATTGTAGGCTGATGGCCCTGACAGAAGTTACCAGTTCAGAAATAATTGATTTGGGGGAAATCAGCACTGAGGTTAACCTCCTAACACAATTTCGAGAAATGTAAAATGATAAAAAGGCAAACTGTCAACATGATTCAGAATATTCGAAAAACTTTTCATATCATAACAATGATACATTGCCTCTCTTTGACAACGGGCTTCCGCTTTTACCACTTGCAATTTTTAGTAGGTTCTAGCAAAGAGTGCCTCCCTGCGTTATGATGGATGGATGGCGCAATCCCAACTTCCTGTTCGTGTCAAGATAAATTCTGCTCTCTCCTCAATTAATGGACCCGCCATGCGGAAGATGAATTTTAATTGACTTTGTCACAAGCATCGTGAGCACACGTCATATGATCAGTTGCAGTTGATCTATTATCCCAAGCGTTAATACAGGCGCTTCATCCCGTGTATTTTACCCTGTCGTAGTTATATATGTAAGCTCATACATGAACGAAACCACCGGACATTCAATTAACGCACATTCTATTGTATTACTGCAACTAGGCAGATCCATCACCGGATGATTTTTATGTTTGATATGAACGTAGTGCTGTACGACATTAAAAGTATATAGCTCTATATATGTGCATGGGCTACACTGTAAAGTGGCCAACGCCCAACGCGTTTAATGGGTAATTAAACTTCAAACAAGTGAGTTCAATAAATATACACATATATTTAAGTATTAAACATAGATGTCTAAAACACTATTTAAGTATAAACATGAGTGTCTAAAACATGTGTATAGGCCTATACTGTATTGCAGTATTCTACAAGTGTTTCATATCTGATTCGTGAAGATGTTTATAAGTTAAACATCAAAATTTCCATGCCGTGCTACAAAGACCAACACATAACCAAGCTGTGAAAGACCAGTTGACGATGTGGCCTGTTTATTGATGATATGTGATAACTATGTATTTACTCATCGTTATACCCATGTAAGGCACAATCCATTATTGGGTATATAATTTAAAATATTTATTAAATAATTGATTTATTAAATATATCATACTGGGTGACATCAGTGTGACAAGTGAACTTTGGACACAGCTATATTTCATACTATAAATACATTGGACGCTGGAAATAATATATATATGATTCTTTATCTCTCGTTGCTTTTTTTACAGAACAAGAAGTCAGTCCTAAACTGGGATATATAGAAATACAGAAGACCAATGCGTAGAACTGGTGACAATATTGCTGTCATTGTGTGGGATGAAAGAGACGAGGACCTTTGAGGGCAATCCTTAATTACTCTCCTACAGATATGTCAGCATTGAGGGTGTACACTCTGCTCGATACGGCATGGGCATTTTTTGCGGCGTAGTTTTATTGGAGAGATAATCGTGTAGCCAGATAAAGATGGATTGTGAGGCCGTGGACAATGTTTCTTTCAGGAATGGGATAGACAATTGCCTGACGATCATCCAGAAAGCATTAATCCATTTTGCTTTGACGGATATATGAATATACGCTCATGATTTTCGGTGATCAAATGCCTTTTTTTTCGATGCGCTGACTGTGCCTTATTGGTGGTCGGTATGGCATCTATCAGGCGCCGACGCCTATTGACAAGCGCGCGGTATGTCCCCAGAGACGTTCAGGGACGCCATCTATCAGGGAACAGATCAGCGGCGTTCATAACCCTGAGTGAAAATGTATGTATTGGCGAGAAGGGAGCAGAAGAGGATTGATCCGCGGCGGAGGAGATGTCATTCCAGTAGAGCAGATGAAGCGTGTGATAATACTGGTAATCTATTGAAGTCCGTGACATGGTTGCGCACCATCGCTCACCAGGCCCGTTATCTGGTTCAATCGGCTCGGGACAGCTCAACAATGAGACGTCAGCCGAGTTTATGGGGAGACACGCAACAAAACGCTCCTTCATGCACAAGTTCATCTCCTGCCAGTGGCAATTGCCCGTGGCCGGTAGCCGTGTCGTTATGACTGTATTACAGTTTTCCCCTGTGTTCCTTAAAAAGTTTGACCCTATTCTGTCAGATGTTGTGCCTGCATCATCCCACAAAGACTTCCATACATGTACCATTACACTGTCAATAAGATATCGGACTTCTTGCTCTCCACTCTTCTAGAGTAAATTTCCATGTCTAAATTTCAAAATATTATGGATTTAAATATCAAACATTTATATTAAAGAAAGAAAGCACCTAATCTCCGTATGCGTCAGCTAGAAGTTGACACAGTTACATTACATTTAATGTCGATTTTCAGCATTCATTCGATCATATCACGACTGTGTGTCTGTAAGAGTATATCTATAATGCTGCTTCACTCAAAACCAGGGCAAACAAAACCGTACTTCTGTAGCTCCGTATGCTGAAATCCGAGCAAAGTACTAAGAGCCAGTTTAAAAGCCCAAGACATAATCTGACTCGGGGGTGAACAATGGTCGTAACATTGAAGGCGAGTTCAAGGTAGCAAAATTGAAAAGCGCTATTGAGAAGAATTATACTCTGGTATAAAAAGTGCAAAGAAACTTGTTTTTCAGGTTTTTCTTTAAAGAAGATAAAGCTGATCAAAATTATTGAATGGAGGCTGACATTATGACGTCATACCGTCACAACTGATAACTGTGAGTGATGGACAAACACTTGACTGCAAAGCATATCAGTGTTCAAATACTCGAGGTAAAGTTCAAATACGATTTTTCAGTATTCTTGTCCCAAAGGAAAGAAAAACACGTTTCTGTATATTACTACAGAACATTCGGACTTGTGAAAGACTATGTATGTAGAGAAGGTATGGCGTTATAATTTTAGTCGGTGTACAGGCTTGGCGGAGTAAACTCGTGTCATAACATACTTAGGGTTTGCAACTTTCTGCAAGTCATGGCTGAATTCTAGTTTGAGGTTTTGCTTAATAGCTTATACGTAACCTGCCGTGGGGAGTGCAGCTGAAATGGCCTTCCATTCTGTGTTAAATAGTCAAGTGTCAAAGCTGCTTAGATTTTCAACGTTTGCTGTTTACTCTTTTGTAATTCTGAAGAACGACCAGGCTGTCATTTAACGATAGTGACGTTTTCTCTTTGCCGTCTGAAATGCAATTCAACTCTACTTATGCACAAAGCTCCAGTAACTTGTAGACAAAAGCAAGCTAAAACAGTTCACACCTTTTCTTTTCTCACCGTACTTTTCTTTGGGTCGAGAATACGGAAAAATCCTGTTTTAATGAACTGCTGACTTTCCTCACACGACATTGCTGACCCACCATAATGCTGACAGTGCCATGGCAAGATTCTGTCACAGGCTTCAGTGACCTTCAGTGGCCTGTTTCACGGAGCAAATGGCAAACTGCGCTTGGTGTAACTCCCGGGACAACATACACGCAAACACGGGGGAAACTTGGAGGTTTACTTGCTTTATAGGTCCACCCCCACCCCCTCCCCCTCCCGCACCAGTAAGCATTCCGCTGTGTTCAGGTTGAAGCACGGCGTTGGACATCAATCAACCAATCAATCAATCAATCAGTTTGTGTGCAATTTGATGCTTGAAAGGCGGACTCGTGCCCCTTCTGCAAAGGACTTTTTGCAAACATTTACAATAAGGACTCAATCAATCAGTTTGTGTGCAATTTGATGCTTGAAAGGCGGACTCGTGCCCCTTCTGCAAAGGACTTTTTGCAAACATTTACAATAAGGACTACTGAAGCCCGGGACTGAGAATATTCTTTTATGTTTGATATATACGCGTACAGATGAAGTAGGTTAACTAATTACTACTCCCAGTAGTGTATCATAACTTCATGGATTGGAGTCAGACTGTCCCAAATTACCTAATGCCCCATTCGTCATACAAATCCCGCTGGTCCCACAAAGCTAGTACTTACTGACAGACGATTTACGAAGCGCATTAATGCAATTATGCGATCAGCGTCATGCAATCAGTTAATTGAAGTTTTTAATTTATCAAATACATCAGACTGAAAGTCGAAAGTAGGAAAATCAAAGAACCTAAACATTTTATCGATTGTATACCTGCAACATGTATTATTCGAAGTTCCAGAGTTGGCAAATACTCTGGTTAAACATGTCAGGTTACTGCTATCGCACCTAAACCACACTAAAAAAAATAATCCGTTAAAATGAACATAATATCATGTTTTCTGAGAGATGCTAGAATAAATTACGTTACTGTAATATAACAGCACAATACACTGTTACACATATTAAAATATTCTGTTGGAAACACAGAAAAAAGTCTGTCATATTAGACACAATAGTTTATTACAGTGACATATTCTATTCTTTAACAAATAAGCTTTTGTCAGTTTGGTGAGTGTGACTAAAACGATCAACAGGCACAGGAATATTGTATTTCCTACATACGACATATGGCTGTATTATATTCTTTAACAAATTAGCTTTTGTCAGCTTCGAGAGTGTAGCTAAAATGATCAAAAAGTACAGGAATATGGTATTTGCTACATATGGCTGTATTACCCCCTCATTCAAAACATTTAAAAGGGGCCGGTCGTAGCCGAGTGGTTAATATCAAAAAGTAACAAAAGACTATGTATTCTTGAGTATCACGTAAAAGATGTGTAAATGACATCCTGTATATCTGAAATAAATGTAAGATATATTGAACATCTGCGTAGCCTGCAGAGAAAAACTAGATCATGTCCGGACAGGGCTTAATAACTAGTGAACTGTTTAAATCTTGTTCAAATGCTAACCACACAATGACTTGAATGTGCCATTAAATCATATGTACCATAAGTTGAATTTCCCTTAATCATTTCAAGGCGCGGGGCTAAAATCATGTCATTGTCATTGTTGTCACAGTTTCAGTATTGTCAGAAGGAATACAAAGCCGCCAATGACCTATCAAAACGAAGACGCTGTTCTGTAGCACGTATGTATTATCAGAAAATCTCACACTGCCGTTGGATAACTCGATTTGCTACACATGTGTCTCTATTTCCGTTCTGATTCAAGGTTGGTTTGATATAACTTTGTACAGGATTATCAGAGAAGTATTTCTTCAACTTCGTCAGCTTTATCCATGTAATTAGACAGTGCCATTCAACATGTCATCACCTTAAATTCATGCATATATGGTCTATAAATATTATCGGCTAAGCAGTAAATTTATGTCATATCATATTTAAGTATATGTATGGTAGAAAATGAAAATTTAAAGAAAACGAAAATGATGTGATGATGGAATTCTCTTCCAGTCGGTGTAAACTCCAATTTCTCTATTCTGTTTTTGCTGCACTAATTTCTCAGCTACTCAGAACAATAACGTTATGGGTGGGTACAACTCCAAATTAAATGAAATATTGTTTTGATGATTACAAAGTAAAAATGAATCCTGAACTTGTGAGTTTTAATTCCTCTTAATCGGTTATTAATTAAGTGATTATTGATTTTGCTTTCCAAAGAGTTCCTTTACTTGTGGTAACTGAGTACTGAGGCTGAAAAAAAAAACAAAAAAAAAAACATATCTCTTAAATAACTTATGCAGTGCAATATAATTTCAGAAAAGATGGTTGTGAGACCATAATCCAATGACCGTCCAATAAATTGCAATTAGCATCACTGCATATTTTTTTAAAGTTTGCTGCTATCTCAGTGTTTACATGAATACATGGAATAAAAGCCTAAATTTACGGAGAGTTCACGGGTTTCGTGTGAAACTGATCAATTTTATCTCAGTTTACTCTGTATGCTGTAGTCAGATGTATAAATTCCACCTTGATGGCATGAAAAATATTCTGGACGTTTTCTTTTGGGCCCTTTGAGGATTTTAATTAAAAATGCCAATCTGTTTAATCTATATAAGCTTACTTCATGGTATGTTTTTTTTTATTCCCACTGTTTTTGTACCACCTGTAGTTTTATCTACTAATTGTGATCCATTGCTATCGCGTCTGTAATTGGACTCCTGAGTCCTAGATAATGATGCAATGTAAACAAGCAACGTAACTTTTACTCCACGTCAGTTCATGTCTTTTAAGTACGATCTCATCAATTAAGAAATAATGGCTTCATTCACTTCATATAAAACTGCAATATTAAAGGAAGTGTCCAATGTTTTGGGACGAGGCCGCAGACCTAGTTCAAAAACAATGGACACTTCCTTTTTTTACTGCAGTATACGCAGTAAATGAAGCCATTATTTCTATTCTAACACATCACCCGATCATGCACATTTTACATTACTTTCCAGTTTTTATTCCCTTCCTATTTTTCAAATTGATTTCTATTTACTCCTTTATTCTGAACACATTTCTCTTGCCTCGATCGTTCCAAGGGAGAATCAACCACAGAGTCCATGTTTTTGTTTTTTGTGACGTCATTCCGGTGGGCCCAGAATGTAAATAAAATGTATCGTTTATCGAGGTCATGACGTCTTGGTGTAAGGTACTAAAAACGAACCTTCAAAAGTCACATCTATAAACCATACGAGCTAGCACTTTCATCACTGGAAGAAATCATGATATTTCACCATTATATAAAGTATATGAATGAAAAAAAAAGTAATCTACCAATTAAACAAATTCAAGTCCCTTCATTTGCGAAAGTAAACGGTGTTACGAATCCCGTCAGTTGAAATATTGTATGGTATTTTTTAAAAGTTTTTTAGGGGCTCTGTGTACGTTATAGCCCGCTCTGGGATTCAGTCGCGTCTTTTTCAGGCTTAAGTGTTTATGTGTTCCATGCCATTGTGCATATAGCGTACATTCTGGAAAGATGTGTCTGTATTGTAAACATGTTTACGACCAAGCCATCCAGAATTTTCTTTACGTTAGTCTATACATATAAGCGACCAAGTTGTAAAGTCGCTGTCATTTATTCATGTTCATCGGAGAGCAGTCATATTTACTCTCGTCCACTTAGACGTATTTTGTGGGATTTTGGAGATATCGGCTTTCGTGTCATTTGACATACGTCAGTTTGTACTCCATATTTCTGTACGTAGCACTTTGTGAGCTTATGTTTCGCCACTTGCTAATTTTCTGAGACGTTATTTTGGAACTGGCATAGCTCATTGTCTCATTGTGCGATTACGTACATTTCATCCCTGAAAATGAGTGTGTGTATTTCCGACGACTGAAACATACATCGCCAGCTCGGCATCACGTACACTACTGTCAACTCGTCCGTGGTCGTCCGTAAACCATGGTCGGCGTTCCATGCCCACTGCTGTTTGTCACTTACAGGACTTATAACGAGATAAATTCGTACCCCGTCACCGATTCTTTGGTCCTGTTTCCTACCGAATACCACCCTCCCGCTTAATTTGTACTCTCAAATTTAACATCCTGCGTCGGCCGGTTGTTCAGAAGGGTGTTTAATAGGGACTAACCATGGGTTAAATGAGCTGACCGTGGATTAATTTATACCCTTGGTTAAATTTGTGCTGTTCAAAGCGGTGTTAAGTTAAGTCTGGGTTAAATTGTTCCTAACGTAGGGTTAATTTTAAGGCATGGACAAGGGTGTGTTGAATGACTTACTCCTCACTTATTTTACATTTTTCCCGACTTTTGTAACATTAGGCAAAATTTATTGTGCTTAAAAACTACACTGATTTTGAAAAAATAAATAATATGTGTTTATACATGAACATGTAATGCATGGTACATATATAAACAGTGAAAGGCGTAACGGAGAATAATCAGCTGGCATGGCAATATAGTTCAGCAATTTTTGTAATTGGTATATAGCAACCACGTTGTTAGTTTTTTGGTACAAGAAAAATAGGAGACACAAAACTGAGATGTCGTTTAGATGACTTTCATAAGGTGCACTATCTACGTAGGCATAAACAAGCTGTTATAGTGTACATGTATTTTTCCCATTGTTGCCATGGCACACACTGGAACTCTCTATGCCTACAACCCTTGACCTCCACAGTCTTTAAAATCGACCTCAAATCGATACTGACATGAAGAATGCAATCATTTAACCCTGGGTTAGATAATACTATGTCTAACCCACGGTTCAGCAACGCGGATTTAACCTGGTGTTAGCTAACCCTGGGACAAGCCATTTAACCCAGGGTTAGCGCTATCCCTGGAAAAATGGCGTTACTCCCTGACAACAGTGTTGTGTCACGTGGAAAAATTTACTGCATATTGTCTACGGTATATACAGTTGACAATTTTTTATGTAGTGCGTATGTCGCAGATGTGTAACTATCTGCGCAGATGAATATAACTTTATCCTATGATGCAGACGATGTGATACCAAGATTACTGTTAAAGTATGACTCGAGTCGGGATTGAAACCCGAATCTACCATTTACCAGGGACTCTATGCACCAGACCACCACAGCCGGTATCTCTTAGTCTATGTGTTGTATGCATGTTGATCTGTAAGACGTTATACTAGCATTTTTTTAGTCGTGGTAAGGAGAGGAAACAGAATTATTCACATCATCCAAAGTTTTTGTAACCTTATTTTCTGTTTGATTAGTTTCCATCGGCGGATTTCTAGATATGGGTACATTCGCAATTCACAAGGTATTGAACCATTCCTTCGCCAGAGTAATTTTGGCGTAGTCAGTGAAGAATTAAAGGGGAATGGAACAGCAAGTAGCGCTACGTTTCATAAATAATGTAAAATAACTCGAGTCATGCCTTCTCAGACAACGGCCGACACTAATATTGTCTCGCTTCATAATTGAGCGAAGTCAATCTGCTTGGATACCTCGGAGTACGACATTCAACGATTGTAAACAGCACGAACGATCGGCCGGGACGCTGGGATATGCTGGGTCGGTATCAAAATTCTGCGGAGAAAAATATCAATTTCATATCGTAATAACATTGGCAATAAAGCATTAGTTCCAATCAAAATAATTCCGGAAAGGGCAGACTGGAGTTAGAGCGGTTAATCAGCCCCCGAGGCATTTCTACCGTTTTCCTAACATTGCGTAAATATTATCTCTGCGAACCCCACCACCATATCTCGTTACAACAACAAACAGGTTGATAGTTAAGTTGTATATCAAGATGGTGCACTTGAGTTGCAAAGCAATTAACTCGACGTTAAAGAAGCTCGTCTCCTTCAAATTGTCCTTCGATAAAAAGGAAATACAATATCTAGGTTCAAAACCCTTTAGATCAAGCCGTTTGGATAACCCATTTGAACCTGGGTTGTTATCGCTGAGTATATTCCCAAGCTGACCACTTGTTTCCTTTCTGCTGCTGATCTCTAACAGTACTCTTCACTCAGTTGCCAGCCACCAGAAATAAGGTGACGCTGACCGGAAGGGGTCAGAACCGTTCGATGGTAACCGACAATTGTTGCTTTTGCTTAGTTGGTGACATTACTAACCTTAAAGAGGTAGCATATTTTTGTCTTTAGTTGTTTAAATGGAGAAATCTTTTATTTACATATCTCACAATCAATTCAAGTGTCATCGATAAGTGATTAGATTCATGATTTAGGCCATGTAAAAGAAGACGTTTATTATTTTTTCTCAAAAAAGTACTCGGATTTAACATAAACTATTTAAATCCATTAATACATATGTAAACAATCAGCTGTGATCCGAATGTGGAATTCCTTATTTTTCTTTCAGCTCATTTATTTGTTTCTTTCTTTCAGTTGTATTAACGCCGGAAGAAATATTTTCTCGTATACAACGACAGTGAGATTAATGGTTACAAACCGGAATGTCGAGAGTAAATCATCACAGTGGGTCTGAAAAACTTCAAAATTTAATGTCTTAACTGAACCAGCAAGAGCTGGAATTGAGCTTGCGACCTCGCTTACCAGGCTCAGTTAGGCAGCGATGGTCCTAGGATTACCCATCTCAAACTGTAGTCCTCGAACCACTCTTGGCCTCCGGCTAGTTGTCTAAACTGCTCAGAAACCGAGAGCACTTAAACACCACGGGAGAAAAGCCTGGAAATAACCTACATATGTTAAGTCCAATTTATGTGTTGGCATAACATTGTGCAAGTTTTACTCTATGTCCTGTTATACCGTATTTTGCATGCAGTCAAACAGCAGTGACAGTTAAGTCATGCGTGATTTAGTCCGCCTTGTCAGGTCTGATTCCGTTGTTAATTGTGGAAGTTAGTAATGGCAAGATAATGTGTTGATATAAGGCCACATGGGTCAAATATTTGTCATATTGTAAGCTTCGCTGTCTCTCCCATACATAAATCTTATCTGTAAATACCAAAGGCATCCTGATCGTAAGGTACCAATCTCGACTTCAAAGGGAAGCAGTTGTCATAGGAAAATGGCCCTACATAAAACCGCCAGACGTAACGAATGATTCGCTCAACATTGTTCTCATCATTTATGACCGGCTTTGATAAGTGAGACTTCTTCCATGGTCTGCCTCGTTTCCACCACCTATGAACCAAAAATATTCTTTACACAGGAAACCATATGACCTTCTGACAATAATTGTTAACTTGACCAGCATATCAACGGCAAAACGATTACAAGTTCACTTCGTCTCCGTTCAATGTAATGGTCAGTAAAGACGGCTCTTTAAATGTCTCGATTTTTTAAAGCGACCCTCTCTTGCTAAGATTGTGACATGTGCTGGCTTTCTTGACCCTCAAGTCTATAACCGATGGGTTGTGTGGTCAATTCCAGACCTTGATGCATCCGCTGCAGCTTTAGTCGGGAAGGTTGACACTTACCTGACAAAGGTTTTCTTCACCCAGAAGACCTGGCCGGTAAAGAAAAAGGAAAAATTGTTGAATATGGCGTCAAACAGCAATCATGAACAGAACAAAACCAAAACTCAGGTAAATAGATAAGGATTTAACAGTAAGGTGTGACCATTTGCCATCTGTCACACTCTCGTCGCTGCTCTGATTTTACTCTATGTGCTGTGGTCTTTTATATCATGTTTTGTCTTTGTATCTTTATATTAGCATTCCCCATACTGTTTTTGTCACAGGTAGATGCAAGTCATACATGTGCGTGACCTAAACTGTGACTTACTAATCAACGTCCCTATAGCGGTAAAGGGCATCTATCGTAAATTTTGTTAATTTTCCATGTTTCACAAGCTTTGCACACGTGCGCAGACTCCTTATTTTCCATATCTGTCACAGAAACAAGCCAGAATTAGAATTGATTATGTTGTTAAGCCGTCTAATAGACAAACAAGACTGAACCTTAAAGTAACGTATCGATATGTTGTGTCCGTATAAAACATCAACTGGACACATAAAACAGGAGTGTAACTGCTTTCGCCAATACAATCTGAAAATCAGATCGATCAGATGTCCCTGGCAAGCGTCAGAGAACCATCCGAGGGAACTAGCCAAGGGAAGACGGAACACTCCGTGCGTGTTGATATAATGGTTCATGCTGTATAGAGAAGGTTTCCTAGAGGAGAACACAGTACTCTCGACGCTGGAATTCGAAGCCGTAATACTTTTAGAGATTTTCATGAAAGATATATACACACCCGTAATATACGTAAAGTGAATACATGTATTAACAATTTTGAAAACGTTTAAACGAATGTGGCACCCCAACCTACATCCCTTCCTTTGATCATGTCCAAACAGGCTATCCATTGGACACGTACAAGATGGCTTCTCCCTAATCACGCACAAGCTCACTCTCTCTTTATGACGTAAAAGCGCGATACCGGTTGATAATCTATAGACTTTTCGATGATGACCGACAAAGGGGTTTTCCTTGGGCCACAAGTTGGCTTCTCACGTATATACTCGTTTTCTGTTGATCACGTACAACCTGGCTTCCTGTTGATCACATACAAGCTAGCTTTGGAATTGATCAGATACAAGATGGATGTCTGATGATCAGGTGCAACCAGGCTTTCCGAGTGGAATTTGCCTTCTGCTAGTGTATATCTCGATTTATAACCTGGGGCTCAGGTGGTAAGCGGCCACTCAATTACAGCTCACGTTATATATAGCCGGTCCAGGTTTAGCCATCAGTTTTCCGTGTAGGTAGGCTAACACTACAGTTTCTTACTTCCACGTGTGTCAGAAATCGCTATCAATTGTTCTCTCAACCTTTTCTTTTCGACAACCAGTTAGACATGACTCTTCATTGTGTTTTTGGGGGTTGTTATGGCACCACTTCCATCAGGTATCCTCCGCCATTTTGGTTTTTCTAGTGTATAAATACATGTCGACATCCACAGTGGGTTGTGTTACTAGTACTATTAATTGTAATAATATTAAAATGTGAAGCAAAATAAAACTTCGCCCGCCTATGAATAATTTGATTTCCTTACAGACAAATGTATTTAAAAAGAATTTCACAGCAATATGCAAGATAAGATATGAATAATTCCGAGACTTTCACCAAAAACAAGTTTCAGCAAATTAAATAAAAAATAGGGACCTCTGTGGCTTAGTCGGTTAGCGCGCTATCGCAGCACAATGCTCGAGGAGTTTCCCACCAATGGGGACGCTGTGAGCTCAAGTCCAGCTGATGTTGGCTTCCTCTCCGCCTGAACGTGGGCAACCTGAGGATGGCCGTGGGTTTCCCCCGGGCTCTGCTCGGTTTCCTCCCACCATAATGCTCGCCGCCGTGGTACAAGTGAAATATTCTTGAGCACGGCGTGAAACACCAATCAAATACATAAATAATGAATAAGCTGGATGTACTCTCAGGTTTAAGGCAAATTTCACATCAACACACAATGTATCCATAGTGTATGGGCAACATGCATGACGTGCTCCAAACGTTTAACACAGATACAGGACCTATTTTACAGCATCGTAGGTGGTACAAGAAGTTCTGAAGTGACATTTTACATCCAAATGCTAATTATCAACGGTTAAATGAACACTTGGTGTAGTTATGGCAGAAGTGATTGAGATATAATTAATTTCTGAAAGGTTGCGCTACGATCTATGGGCCAACAGTGGTTGAGGGCCGTCGTACACATTCACAGCATTACAGTAACGTTTGACGTTTGCCCCTCCTTCCCCGCTAACAGTTTGTTGTCCATTGTACACTTTTACCATTGCTTGTAATTATCTCGGTGAATTAATACAACACTGGAAAATGTCCACCTATTATTCTCTTGACAACCATAGGCCTGTTGCGCAAATCATACAAACATGGATTTCCAATCAAAGCTTTTACGAAAAACAAACATTGCGTACGGGCAAAAAGGCGCGCACGGTGGATGCGAGAGCAACCATGCGGGTAGGATGCCGTGTTGGTCTCTACGAGAGGTACAAATCGTTGTTTAGCTACCTCGTTCGTATGTAATTCAGCAGAAAGTCGGTTATACCCGTGGTCGATCATTCACCATATTCTTCTGGTATTGGGGTACAATTTCCTACCATCCTGACGTGGAGAATGCCTCGATGCATTCCGTGAGGTAATTGGACACCGCCAGAGCACACATTATTTGCCTGTGGCCAGATGACTTTGGGTGGCAGTTCAGCATCGATCTGTTGGAATGTCAAGGGCATGTGCAGCTACAACACTGCAATCTACGGATGTGCCAGATGTTTCACGAATCACTTATTAAATGACATGAAGTAACAATGAAAGACAACTACTTACGTGTCACGTCTATTTTTTTTTTGGCATGTCCAGTGCCGATGGCAATACTTGCTTCAGGCACGGAATTAAACATGACCTAACAAAGAACAGCAGCGTTGTGCCGATGGTAATACTTGCTTCAGGCACGGAATTAAACGTCCTCACAAAAGAACAGCAGCGTTGTTGTGGGGTAAAATTCCACACTATCTAAATGAATAGTAGAGTCACTCTCGGCGACGAATTTTCCCCTCCATGGTGTGGTTTTACTTTTTTTAAATATAAAGAATCCGAACCTGAAGTGTTCAGACAACCATATGACTGCCTCTAGCGTTTTTAACTTTAAACCATAGCTGAAAATAATGGTATATGAATACAGTGTGTCTATTTGGACAAACAGTCTCCTATTTAAATTTAACATAACTTAAAATAATTGTGAAGGACAGCAAGGAATCGTCAGTTGTCATCTGGACAAGGAGATCTTCCAAACATCTTGAACTTGCAATGTCTGGTTATGACTGAAGTCCTTGTATAAAAGGAGGAGGTATGATAAGGCATTGAAAGTGGCCATAGCTAGCCCTCCTCGCTGCAGACAGAAATCAGTTAGTTTGTCTGTGACCACTTTCAATCATCAGTTAACCGCAAAACTGGGTCGTGGTCATTCGAGTTATCCGAACAGGAGGCCACATATAGACTTGTTTGGTATTCAACGTTGAATAATTTTCATTGACTTTTTGCTTTCGTTTGAACATCGTACAATCTTATACAAGGTTTGTCGTCCCCTGATCTTAGGATCAAATCAAGCTTTAAATTTCTACCTGTATGTTTCTTTAAAATATGATTGTAAGCAGAATTATATGATGAACCAATATTACAGAATATGAATATAATACATCTTGTTTGGCCTTTGTTCTTCTGCATATATTTTTATCGCAACAACGCCAGCCTTAGTGTGCAGTGTCATAATGACGGTCACACATTCCGAACGTCAAGATCAGCTAGACCAAACTACCTACGGAGGAAATATGCAGCTCATATAAAATCCATGGGTGTTTCAGTCAGCTGTTTACATTTTAAAATGTTTAATTATTTCAAATTATTAAAAATTGTGTATTGAAGACAAAAAGTACTTGGAAATGACAAAACAGGCTCGAATCCACGATCCCCTGATCCAAAATATGCATCAATATCCACTACACTAAAGTTATCAGACAACTACTGTAACTGTATTCATTTCGTTCATATCAAGTTGAAAGATAGGTCGTGCAAATCAAAAGAAAAAATTATTGTTTACACTATGAAGGAAGAGAACCCCCAAAAGATATTTTGCATAAATATCAAACTCATCGCAATACTAATCCTGTGCAAGTTTTGTTCTCGGGCTCCACTTCATTCATGCATTAAAATCGTGGCTTGAATAGGATGAAAACTGCACGAACTTGACCAAATTGAACAATGGGGCATTTTAAGTTGACTGTAACACTTTTGTTGATTCAAAAATTTATACTTTTTCACAAAATCATATACTCTCACATATTATATTTGTCGAAATTAAAGAAAAAAGTAATGTAGGAAATTTTTTGTCATGGTCAATTAATTCTACCCGCTCGAGGCAGATTTCTCGCTTTACCATACCCCCTCCTGTGAAAGGGGGCATAAAACTAGAACTGGTTGTTATGTAAACAAAGCATGAGAAAAGGAGAGACCCCAAAAGAGGTAAATACTTAAACCTAACAAATACCAATAGGAACCAAACCATGTGTAGTAGTGTATGATTATTTTGACAGTTATTCCCTTTACGGTTTGGGATAAGAGTAAACGGCAAGAGTGCTGTGGGCAATCTACACTGGTGTAGGCCACGAGAGCTTAATTGTTCCCCGACGTACAATGGTTGACCGATATCCATACAGTGGCCCTCTTTTCCCATGCATTACAAATGGAACTCGTTTCTATTATGTTACCATTGATACCGTTAAGTCCATGTGTAGTTATTTTTAATGCAAAAACCCTTGTCTATCGTGGTCACTTATTACATTACACTGGTGTCCTGTCTCTTGACCCGCTGTATTATCCACATATGCTAGACTCACTCCTTGACGTGGTTGCATAGATTGACTGCACACGCTTAACTATATTTTCTTTCTAAATTACTCTGACAGTAATTCTCCCTGAAGTCAGAGTACAGGTCAAGAGGGCTGTGTGAAATCCACGCTGTTGAAGGCAACGAAAGCGGAATTTGTCACCAAAGCACAATGGATTACTATCATACATACAGTGCCCCTCTGTATTTAACATGCATTGCCATGAGAAATAATGGAATTCGTTTCCATTATGTTACCATTGATTCCGTTAAGTCGATATGTAGTCATTCTTAATGCAAAAACGTTGTCTCTTCGAGTCATTCATTACACTTCGCTGGCGTGTTGTCTCAAAGCTTTTTGGTCTGTTATGGGTTCCAAACACTACGCTGTCTACTCATTTGCTCTCATCGTAAACAGTTTCCTAACCGAAAAACAAAACTAATGACGTGACGTCAAGATTACTTCAATATACACATGTTATAAAGGTTTCCTTGCGTTCCTAAATTGACATAGAATGGGTCTATCAGGGCAAAAGTACTAAATGGAGACTTTGGTGTAAATGGTCCCTAAATAGTATTTTGCTGGGTGGATATAGTTAGAACTGGCTGGACTAGCAAATATCATCTAAAATAATGAACACAGGTTGGGTTTGAAAATGCCTTCAACAGTTTCTTCTTGGTTTGACGACGTATATTCAACAGTTTTTCTGCTGATATTTCACCCCTCAGACTGTCTAGAGTAAAACACCAGAATAACCTTTTTGTCAAAAAGCCGGAAATGAAGCTGTGAAAACTGGACATAAGCTTACGGCCCCATTGGTTAAGGACAAGTTCACTGCTGAAAAAACAACGCTTAATCCGATTCGATCATTAATTGAGTGTCCGTCCAGAATAACTGTTTTCCTTTAGTGTTTGTGGCTGAAGGTGTGATATACTTATGCATAATTATCAGCTAAAAGACCACGAGACCTAATAATTTGCAGCAATAAAAGTGATTTTCAACAGTTTTTGTTTTTATGCCTGAGAACATAACCGAAAGAACAACGCCATTCCCCAGCAGAACGCTCGCGGCAGGTAAAATCTGAATGTTCGTGTATCATTGGCAAGATAGGCAGGGTATGGATGTTTCAATTTTTTCAGTCAATCTATCTAGAGAGCATCTACCTGAAAGTACAACACATTCAAAGTCGGTTCTATTGCACTATTCAATAGAGCATGTAATATACACCTATGTCCCCATGGTGTAATATATTGCTGTGATAAATATTTTATCATTAGTTTTGGTTTCAATTAACGAAGTGAATAACCATCGCCAGCTCGTACACCATTTTTGCTGAGTTCCCAGTGGAAAACTGAGTATTACACAAGTACACATTGAAATCGCCCGATAACACATTGCTGTATGAGCTTCGGCGCCAGTCAGCTTGTGTGGGCCAAAATCTGTATTTGTCTGGCAAAGTAAATACTAATACATATTGTGTTTACTGTCACAGGTCAAATTAAGTAACAAACTGCATCACGGGCGTATAAAAAGACACGCCAAAGAAAGATCAGTGAAAACTATGGAATGATCTAATGTGAGAAAGTTTTAGGTTTGATCTGTTAAAGCATCACTGAAATATTTTTTTTGTTAACATGCTGATAAAAATAAAGCTACGCAGATTCCTTTTTTAAAGAGACTAATTTGAACCATAAGTTGCAGTTAATTAATGTAAGAAAAGAAGACAGGTGTCTAAAACTTTATTTCGTTAGAACTTTACTGATATCCATGTACTTTAATCCGATATTTTGTAGCTTTAGTTTACACATTCATCGAAGTATATCTGGTACCTTCGTTTTGTATTAACGTAAACACTGATAAAAGCTATTCAGAAGGGTTCAGTTGTAAAGTTTACAGATGTTATATTCTTGCTTATAAAGAATTTTTGGACATTAGAGAATTCTAAAAATGTTAGTGAATAGGTAATTAAAATAATTAAATCAGTAAAGTGTAAATGAAAGCAGATCGGAGAAACCTGTTTATGTAAAAGGTTAGAATATATCTATCGTTAAAGTTCCCAGTAAAACTTTCTGCCTGTGTGCAACGGCAATGATCTTGGGCCTCAAACGTCTTGCACAGTTTAAACCCACGGAAATCCCCCTTTCACAATTAATGGCTTTAGTCGGTTGCATGGGGTAGCCTAATAACAGCATTTGATCCACTCAATATGCCATGTAAAGTGCTGTCCTGAGGACTTGTCCTTGAAAGAAGAACTGGCAGAATTCATAAGTCGAATCAGATATTCGTATACGAGCCGCCAATAATAGATGTGGGGGGGTAGGGCAAAAAATTGAAAGGCGAATTTATAAAAACAATACTAACACAAAAAAACCCAACCAATTAAGAAATAAAGATTGAATAAGCAAAAGAGGAGTATTCATCGTTAAGTGAAAATGTGTCAATTTTAATACCGGCCTGAGAGCTCTTCCCGCATGGAATTTTACTCGACCTCTATTTCAGAGTTACTTCGTTATCATGCCGAAGACACCAGACATGACACCCAACCCAGTCACATTATACAGACACCGGTCCGACCAGCCCTGTTTCCTTGTTCTGAGTGCCGAGGGCGAAGCGAGGTAGCAACAAGTAACATTTTTAAAGTCTTTGGTATGACCCAATACAGGATTTATCCCGGATCTTCCGACCACGAGGCGGACGCTCTAACCATCAGGCCACCGAGGCGATCCGTCACTTATGTATACGCTGCCCCTTGTCGGTTTACCTCAGGGTTTTCGTTTGGGGCCATTGCTTGGACCTTTGTTTGCATTCTATACAATGATCCACGCAAAGTAGCTAACCTCATAAACCCATTAGTGTCATCTTATTTTGCACCTATTAAACATGCCGGTGCAGTGTATAACGTTCCTCGAAAATAGAAAATATAAACTTATTGCTTTGATTGCGATTGGACGATCATTTTGAGTGACACTTATCTGGATTTATTCATATACTTGCCGCCTGTTAGAGTTACAGATGGGGGCAAGATAGACCGCGGTAGGTTTCTCACCTTCGCTAGTTATAGCATATGTGGAATACCGTTGTAAAGAAGAAATACAACAGACGGAAATTCACGGCTGTTGTAAGCCTGTTTTGCTCCATATGCAAGAGGCTAATGTAGAGAGGAGCATATACCTTAGAAATACGAAGGACGGAAATTCATGGGGAAGAGTTTAAGCAGAACGTGTTGATCACAATGTCGGTTGAGCGAATCCGGCTTTTAGCTGATCTGAGAGAAATGAACACATGGCAGCCTAATTAAGAACTCTGTCTTTGCGTAGCCGTTCGCACCATTATCTTCATTAACCCCCACCAGAAAAAGGTATCTTTCACCGGGTCATAGAAGAGATCTCGCATCATAATTATCTTTGCGCGGACAGAGAGGCATTTTTTAACGCCCGTTTTCCCATAATCCATGATGTTTGATACAGTCAAGAATAGCAGATATAATAGGAAGAATTTTCTCTAATTGCCTAAATTGGGTCCTTTCTGGGTGAAATTCTTTGACAATATGAACTGTTTGAATTATTAACCAAATGGTGGATAATACTGAATCTTTGGGAAACTATAATAATTAGTTATTATTTTATAGCCTACATTGTTCAGTCCCTGAAAAGCAGCTCTGTTTTTGCTTTAGTTTTCCCTAATATTTCCCAAACAGCTGCTTATATAAGGGAACAACCCTCAGCGCACAAGGTTTAAATAGGCAGAATAGCACCCCACGCAACAAAATAGGATAAAACGTTTTAAGACTTGCGGTGACACCAACGGCAATAACCACTAAAGATGATTTGATTTAAGCTGAGATCGCAAGAGCTCTAATAATCACTGACAGAGTATTTTATGATGTCTCCAGTCACAAGGACTCCAAGGATGCCAACTGATAGGGAGAAGAAAGAGAACAATGACATTCGCACTAATCCTCTTGAGAGTTTCGTTCTTCTCCAGTTTTGACTTCATGTCATGCAGAATTCCCCCAGTTTTAAAAACAGGTTTTATTAGTTTACTGTGTGTGATGAAAAGAAAGTTATTCCATCCACATCCTGACTATCGTTACGTATCACTTGCATCTTCTTTCTTTATATACACAAAAACTGCTTTATTTATTGTTCAACTTATTTGTTTATACTTGATTGGAAAGTATGACGGTGTTCCTATTCATGGCAAAAGGAAATTGGCTTTCCCACTTATTTTGATATCTTATTACCGTATTAATGTTGAACTTGATCAACAGTTTCATATATTTGCTGTTCACGTCGCATTTTTGTTTTTATTCTGTTTCATCAGATCGATTATTGGCTATTGCTACGCTGTATACTATTTAACTCGGCTGAGTGATTAGCGTTTAATAGTGTGGCACAAAAACTCAAGAGCCTCTCACAAATTCGGTCGCTCAGAGTCCATACTGGCTTTTGTGTGCCAGCAACCCGGTGATGGTCGTGGGATTCACCCGGACTCTACCCACTTTCTTCCCACCATGATGTTGACCGCTGTCGTGTAAGTGACATAATCTTGAATATACACCACACCTCTGAAGGGCAACATATATTTTCATATAAAAAAAACACAAAACAAGAAGAATCCGAAGAATAACTGTATGACCTTTGAGAGACGGTCTCCAATGTCATAGAATATGGCGCAAAAGAAAAACAAGAATCTAAAAATGGACATGAAATAGTCAGTGTGCTCCGGGTGTAAATAACCGCTAGCGTAGGGTAATGAAAATATCCGCAGAATATATCCCAACCATCAACGGCGTCGTAAGGCCTCCGTACCACATGAACATGGCTTCCATTTCTAGGAAAACGGATGAGAAACAAGAGAGGCGGTTTTGATCAGATGGTGTCCGATACAAGTATACATAGATTTAGTTTATTATGCGTGGGTTACGAGACATACAGAAATCTGCATTGCGAGCTTAACAACACTGCAGCAGGAGATCCCAAGTCAAACCGTTGAAACACGAGTGATTTGTCTGTGAAATACGATAATCGCCAATCTATAACTATAATGAATTAACCTATCAACTGTACCCGTCGTTACCAGATCTGGATGGATCTATCAGTATAAGTCTTGACTGATCGACCACTAAACGTCTTCAAGTCAAAGGTATTACAAAAAGTGTAACATCTCACACTCATTGATTACCTAGAAAACATTGTGACAAGTTCCGCATGGTTCATGACACATGAGAGTGCTACCATGTGCTCCGCTAGAAGCGCGCTTTCTGTTGATCAGATACAAGCTGAAATTCAGTTGATCACGTACAAGTTGGTTTTTCAGTAATCACGTACAAACTGGCTTGCTGTTGATCATGTGCAAGTGGTTGATCGGAAACAAACTCGTTTCCCGTTGATCCTATACTGGCGCGTTTTCTGTTCATCAGATACAAGCTGGATTTCTGTTCATCAGTTACCACCTGGCTTTCCGACGAAGCAAAAGCTGGACTCCCGTGGATCACGCACCAATGCGCTTACCTTGCCCACGTATGAAAGCGTTTTCCGTCTATTACGTACAATCATGCAACCCGCTGATCGTGTTCAGACTCTTCATGTTACACAAACTTCTTGACACGATTCACTTGTTTTCTACTGTTTTACAGCGCGATTTATAACCCGGGGACTCAGGTGGTCAGCGACCTTTGAAACTCACGTTATATATAACCGGTCCAGGTTTGACCATCAATTCTCCGTGTAGGCAATTCAGTTTCCCAGACTCCCACTTCTATGAAAAACAATCGCTATCAGATGTTATCTCAACCTTTCATTTTTGACAAACTATCTACACAGACATGACTCTAGCCGTGTTCAGGTGGAGTATCCTCCGGACAGTATTTTTTGGATTGTCATGGCACCACATCCATCAGGTATTCTCAGCCATTTGGGTTTTCTAGTGTATAAATACATTGCGAGATCCACGGTGGGTTGTGTTGGTAAACACTAGTGTCTTATTGTGGAGCGTCCGAGAGGATAATAAGATTAGCCATTTTGGTCATCGAAATAGCATGATATATGGTGCAATAATTCATTACTTTTCCTATCGTACCTATACTTACTCAATGTATGTGATGTAAGCAGTACTAGTATTGAGGTGTTAAGCAAAATAAAACTTCGATTGCCGTTGAATAATTTGATTTACTTAGAGAAAAATCTATTTAAAAAGAACTTAAAAGTACCACAGGAACAGGGAAGATAAAGTATGAAAACTCCAAGACTTTCACCAAAAGGACGTTTTGGCAAATTTGATAAAAAATAATGTATAGGCTGAATAAACTGTAATGTTTTAGACAAATTTTACATCAAGAGAGGACATCGTTGATGTCCAGATGACATGCATGACGTGCTCCAAAAGTTTTATAGCTACACGATCTATTTTACAGGATTGCAAATTGTGTAAGAAATCCTAAAATGACATTTTACATCAAAGTGCAAAATTATCAACGGTTAATTGAACACGTTGTGTAGTTTATGACAGCAGTGATTACCATATAATGGATTTCTAAAAGGTTGCACTTCGATCTAGGGACCGACAATGGTTGAGGGCCGTGGTACACATTCACAACATTACAATAACGTTGGTGTACGCCCCTCCTTTCCCGCGAACAGCTTGTTGTCCATTATACATGGTTAACATTACTGGTAATTATCCCGGTGAATTAATACAACACTGGGAAATGCCCACCTATTATTCTCTTGATAATCGTAGGCCAGTTGCGCAAATCATACAAACATGGATTTCCAATCAACGCTTTTACGAAAAATAAACATTACGTGTAGGCACCTGGGTTGCGGAGGCAGCCATGCGGATGGAATACCATGTTGGACTCTACAAGGGGTACAAATCGTTGTTTAGCTCGCTGGTTTGTATGTAATTCACCATAAAGTCGGTTATACCCGTGGTCGATCATTTACCCTATTCTTCTGGTATTGGGGTACAATTTCCTACCATCCTGACGTGGAGAATGCCCCGATGCGTTCCGTGAGGTAATTGGACACCGCCAGAGCACGCGTTATTTGCCTGTGGCCAAATGACTTTAGTGTTAGTTCAGCATCGATCGGTTGGGATGTCAAGGGCATGTGCAGCTACAACACTGCATTCCATGAATGTGTAAGATATTGAGATGCTTTAAGATTGGGTCTTTAAATGACATGAAGTAACAATGAAAGACAACTACTTACGTGTCATATCTATTTTTTGTCCAGTGCCGATGGTAATACTTGCTTCAGGCACGGAATTAAACGTCCTCACAAAAGAACAGCAGCATAAAATTCCACACCATCTAAATGAATAGTAGAATCACTCTCGGTGACGAATTTTCCCCTCCATGGTGTGGTTTTACTTTTTTTAAATATAAAGAATCCGAACCTGAAGTGTTCAGACAACCATATGACTGCCTCTAGCGTTTTTAACTTTAAACCATAGTTGAAAATAATGGTATATGAATACAGTGTGTCTATTTGGACAAACAGTCTCCTATTTAAATTTAACATAACTTAAAATAATTGTGAAGGACAGCACGGAATCGTAAGTTGTCATCTGGACAAGGAGATCTTCCAAACATCTTGAACTTGCAATGTCTGGTTATGACTGAAGTATGAAGTCCTAATATAAAAGGAGGAGGTATGATAAGACGCTGAAAGCTACAACACTGCATTCCATGAATGTGTAAGATGTTCAGATGCTTTAAGATTCAGTCATTAAATGAAAAAATCACACCAAATACGTATCTTCAAAAAAGAATAGGGGTAGTATTGTGGAGGAAAATTCCACACTATCGAAAAGGAAAGACGAATAATTTTGAGCGAGGAATCCTTATCAATGCCATTGCAAGATTATGGTTTTCTTTTAATTTTGAGGAATCCGAACCTTCAGGGTCCAGACAACCAAGTTACTGCTGCTTGAGTTATGTCGCGTTATAGGAGTGACAGCTAGGAATTGTCAGTTGTCATCCGTACAATCAGTTCCTCCAAACGCCTTGAACATGCAATGTCTGGTTATGACTGAAGTATGATTTCTATGTGTAAAATTGGAACGAGAATAGGAAACTAGAGCTGGTTGTTATGTAAACCAAGCATGGCACAAGAAGAGAAGACCAAAGGAGGTAAATTCGCAAACCTAACAAATCCCATCGTGCATCAAACCTTGTGATCTGTAGTAGTGTATTTCTCTATAAATACAGAAGAACTACAGGTCAGCATTCAAAGAAGTCAAGGACGCTGGTTGTATTGGCTGAACCATAGTGTATTATCCACATATGCTAGACTCACTCCTAGACATGGCTGCATGGATTGACTACACACGCTTAAGTTTATTTTCTTTCTAAATTACTTTGACAGTAATTCCTTCTGAGGTTTGGGATAAGAGTACAGGCTAAGAAGGCCGTGGGCAATCCACGCTGTTGAAGGCCACGAGAGTGGAATTCTTCACGAAAGCACAATGGCTTACTGACATATTACAGTGGCCCTCTGTTTTTAGCATGTATTGCAAAGAGAACTAATGGAACTCCTTTCTATTATGTTACCATTGATTCCGTTAGGCCCTGGTGTAGTCATTTTTAATGCAAAAACGTTGTCTATCGCGGTCATTTATTACATTACACTGGCGTCGTGTTTCTTGGCCTGCTGTCGGCACCAAGAACTAGGTTGCCTAATCATTTTCTTTCTTCTTGAACATTTTCTTAACCACAAAATGAACTGATGACGTGACGTAAAGAGTACATAAATATACACTTGGTAAACCTCCTTAGCGTTTCTAAACTAACACAGAATCGCTCGATCAGGGCGATTGTGCTGAAAGGAGACTTTGGTGGATAATGATTCCTTAACAGTATTTGCTGGATACACAAAGGTTTGTCTAAAAGACTATACACGAAGTGGACATTGAATAGATTTGAAAATGTCTTCCACAATGAGAGATCAGGGCACTGTTACACAGAAGGGTGAAAAGGCATCGTTTTTTGCCGTGATGTCGAGACGTTTGTGTATTAGTTATGTGCTTTCTGAACACACATGCACCCACAAGTGTGACGTAATCCACGAAAGCACAGAGGAGCACACCGCGTTGGGCCAGTGTGTTAAAGGCAAGAAGGAGTCTTACGAGATTACCATAGTTTTATTTATTTCATCTCTTTTTGACGACGTATATTCGGTACTTTTTCTACTGATATTTCGGCCGTCAGTTATATGGGTGAGAAGAAATCGGTGTGCCCAGAGTAAATCACCCGACACATTTTGCCTAAAAGCCGGAAATGAAGCTGTGAAAACTGGATATAAGTGTGCGACCTCACTGGTCACGGGCCAGTTCATTGCTGAAAAAACAACGTTTAATCCTACTGGGCCATTAATTGAGCTCCCATACAGAATTACAGATTTGCTGAAATGTGTGTTGCCTGAAGGGCAGATACATTTCGAATTAAACCGACCAAAAGACCTAATAATTTGCAACCATAAAAGTGATTTTCAGCGGGTTTTGTTTTATGCCTAAGAACATGACAGAAACAGCCACAACGCCATGCCCCCATAAAACTCCTCGTGGCAGATAAAAACTGAAGCCTCATCTATAAAAGACAGGAATGATAAGAAAGGCATAGTATAACTATTTCAGTTATTTTGTCGGTTGTCAACCTATCTAGAAAGCATCTACCTGAAAGTACAACACATTCAAAGTCGGTTCTATTGCACTGTTCAGTAGAGCATGTAATATATATCTATGTCCCAATGGAGTAATATATTGCTGTGATAAATATTTTATCATTAGTTTTGGTTTCAATTAACGAAGTGAATAACCATCGCCAGCTCGTACACCATTTTTGCCGAGTTCCCAGTGGAAAACTGAATATTACACAAGTACACAATGAAATCGCCCGATAACACATTGCTGTATGAGCTTCGGCGCCAGTCAGCTTGTGTGGGCCAAAATCTGTATTTGTCTGGCAAAGTAAATACTAATACATATTGTGTTTACTGTTACAGGTCAAATTAAGTAACAAACTGCATCACGGGCGTATAAAAAGACACGCCAAAGAAAGATCAGCGAAAACTATGGAATGATCTAATGTGAGAAAGTTTTAGGTTTGATCTGTTAAAGCATCACTGAAATATTTTTTTTGTTAACATGCTGATAAAAATAAAGCTACGCAGATTCCTTTTTTAAAGAGACTAATTTGAACCATAAGTTGCAGTTAATTAATGTAAGAAAAGAAGACAGGTGTCTAAAACTTTATTTCGTTAGAACTTTACTGATATCCATGTACTTTAATCCGATATTTTGTAGCTTGTTAATGAAAACTGACTCAGTTGCAAAGTTAGCAGGTGTTAAATCCTTGCGAGTAACCCAAGTAATTAAAACTAATTAAATTATTAGAGTGTAATGAAAATAATTATGGAGAATCCTGCTAATGTAACAGTTTAGAATATATCTATCACCAAGTGGCACAGTAAAATGGGCCTGCAATGGGCTTGGGTATCAAATATCTTTTATCTTTTAAATCCAAGGAATGTCTCCATTTCACAACTGAAATGGAACAGACTAGGCGGGTTGAGATAGATTAACTTAATAACACTATTTGATCTAATGAATGTGCCACGCAAGTGATACGTGTCACAGCTCCTATCAGATATTTGTACACCAGCCGTCAACACTAAATGGACATCTCGGGTCAATAATAATCACCGGGCCAATTTTCAAAACAGTCGTTGTTAACTTAAGAAATTCCAACTGTAAATGTTGTTCCGGCAGATCTTGTTCCATGGAATTTCCCTCGACCTGGAGTTCAGAAGTACTTCGTTTGGCTTTAGTCTTTATGAAATATGCTCTGACAGAGTAGTAATAGTCAAAAGTGGGTTCAGCAAAAGAATTAAAACGTGGAAGAAACCTAGAGCCTTATCGACGACAGTATGCACGTGGCAGTTGGCAAACACTGACACCCAACGGTATGTATGACGGTCTCTTTTGAGTTCAGCTCAAATAGGGTTTTATTCTAACTGTTTATGTAAATGCTTACACACTAGCAACTTTAAGGTCATTAACAACCATTGTTTATATCTTAACTTGCATCCTGTATAATAAGCCAACCAAAGTAGCCAACCGCATAAATCCATCAGTCCCAGGTTATTTTGAACCTATTAAAAATATCAGTGCAGCAGAGCATCCCTCTAAGAGAGAAAATATATATTTATTTATGTGATTGTGATTGGACCCCCATTTTGGCTGACGGCTGGTATACGATTGTCTATTTCGACGCCTCAAGACTATTCAAGCGTCATTGTTAGGAAAGAGGGACTGGAGTAAGTCACTCATCTTCGCTCGTTACAACCTATGTAAAATGGATTTGTAAAACGATATAGAACAGGTGGAAATTCACGACTATTGTAAGCCTACTTTGCGCAACAGAATTTCATGAGGGAAAAGTTTAAGCAGAACCTGTTGATAACATTATCAGTTGAGTGAATCCGGCAGTTGGCTGGTCTAAGAGAAATGAACACTGGGCAGGTCTAATGAATAACCTAATAAGCCTTGGCGCAGGTGTTCGCACTATTATCTTCATTAACTCCCGGCAGAGAAATGCACATTTCACTGGCTCGTTAAAGAGCTGTCGAATCATAATTATATCTACAAATTTGCCACGAGAACAGCGTGGCAGTTTTTAGCTTCCGGTTTCTGTTGATTCGTTATGCCTGATAGAGCGTGATCGAGAATAGCTGATATAATGTGGAGAATTTTCCCTATCACCTAAACTGGATAAACTCTGGGTGAAATTTGTTGACAATTTGAACTGTTTGAATCCATAACGAAAGAACCATATGGTCTTTAAGAAGCCATGAATAATTAATTATTATTTAAAGGCCTATTTCTGTTAAGGTTTTGAAAATACCTCTCTTATTGCTTGAGTTCTACCAATTCCTCCACAGCTGCTTGTACATTATTCGGATTCAAGAATCAAGCAGGCAGAATATCACCCCATATCTCAGTGGAGAAAAAAAACGTGCGCTGACAAGAGCGGTAATAATCACTGAGGATGTTATGTCAGCTGCGGTCACAAGAGCTCTAATAATCACTGACAGAGGATTTTATGACGACTACAGTCACAAAAACTCCAGCGGAACGTTAACTGATAGCAAGAAGAAAGAGAACAGGGATATAAAGACCGGTACTTATCCTCTTAAGAGTTTCCTCTTCAAGCAGCTGTGATTCCATGTCATGCAGAATTCGTCCTTTTTTTTTTAAAGTAGAGGCAAGGTCCTTCATTTTATATCTGTTCTGTGTAATTAGACGAAATCTCTCTTTATGGCGAAATCATAATCACTGTTACGTAAAAGTTGCAACCATAATAGACCTGCACTAAAACTAGTACTCCACGACAAGGTATAAGATTCTCTTCACCTATCCCAGTAGCCTAGAAACTAATGATTTCATTTATTAAAAGTGCTTTACAGAAACAAGCCATGGATCACATATTTTCCTTAACGGTCACTAGTGGTCTATTCATAAGTCCGGTTTTTCCCATTGTTTTAATGTCTAAACCAGATTAATTTCGAGGGTAGTTTGCAGTTTAATGTTAAACTTTTACTGTTCATGTGCTCTTCTTATTCCTATATGTCTGATTATTGGCTTACGCTATATATTGTATACAGTTTAACTTGAACTATCGTAAGATACTCTGATACGTAGGGAAGCCTCGTTGACCGAGTGGTTAGAGTGCTCATTGTGTATGGAAAACCTTTAAAGGATATATCCTAACAGATCAAATCCACCATTGCGTCGTAAGGCCTCTCTACGACTTAAACACAGCTGCCTTTTCAGCAAAACGGAACAGCGTGAAGATGAGACGCCGCGTTGATCAGATGGTATTACGTCATCACTATATCGCATCCATCGTCCTTACACTGCCAGAGTGCTGAATTTAAAGTAAGCAGATATTAGATTTGGGTTATTATGGAGAGTTACGAGATAGATATACAGGTACTTGTATCCCTTGTAACACAGAACATGGACATAGGAAAATTCAATTCGTCAAAGAGGACTGTCGTATTTTGTGAAATACAATAATCGTTAACCTTAAAACTCGGGAATCAAAAAACAGTAATGAGGTAACCTATTAGTTGTAGGTACCCGTCATTATCAGAATTGGATGAATCTATTAATAGATTTTCACAATTAGACAGTCATGGATGTTGTTTAAAAGGTGATCTCCAATTGAAATGTATGTCTGCAATCTTAAGTCTTGTCATAACAAATAACAATCGTCGTCAAGTCGAGAAAAGTGCCAAAAGAAGTGCTGCACTCAATTCATGAAGACTGTTTCGGGGAAAAGGACTTTTGATCCTGTCTTTGCTTAAATACTTCTCATAAGACGTTATAATGTCCATGTGAAATCCATAGCGCATCATATTGTGCAGCTAAGGTCAACCAAGGACGCTGCGTCCTTCATCTGCCCCCACAAGTGAGAGTTTTATATCACCACGTGGGAATAGCTCAAAGAGCAGCAAATCTCTGAATCTCTCAAGGACTGAAACTCGGAAGGATCCGTGGCCATCAACAGCAATTCCTTATGTCATGTGTCCATGTGTCATACAATAGGAGCAATAATTATTCATCATGTCATATTCATCACTAAACTGATTCTGCGTCTTTCTTCAGTGGGAAAATAAATTTCTTTTCTCTTCAGGGATATAAACTGGGTAAATAATCTCTCGCGTGCCGTACATAACAAATTGCAAGCAATGTTTAATCCCCAGCTTTATTTGGGCTTTTACTTCCAGTTTACCTGTTTAGTCAGACGGTTACCTTGATTATAAATTTGATCGGTGGATCAGAGCGTCCTTAAGTGTAAGTGTTGTGGACAAACTGCCAGTTACAGTTCTCCCTGGCTTGAATGTTCCTTACATGTAGAAGTTAGTCCGTGCTTTTTGCATTTAGGGGGTTCTTTCATTAATGTACCTGATTCCTGACCGCTTTAGCGCTACGTAAAATACAGACAAAACGATCGTTGAAGTAAATAAACAAACCCTGCATGACCTCTTTTTTTTTGGATGACAAATGTCACATATATGCTGTATGAATTTCAAATTACAAGCATACGTGCATTAAGCAGGACACCGGTACATCACCATGTGATAATTCTGCAGCTACGTCTACCAGTCTTGCTGCTAAGGAGATGGAATCTTACAATCCGAGAGGGCACATCTGATGGAAAAACCTCCCTTTCTTGTTATTATCCCAGTCACACTGCCACAAACTAATGAAAAACTTTTTAGTTGGTTCATCACTTCTGAAACAGAAAGGAGTATTGCACGAGCGACATCTTTCATTAACAGGCCTGTCTTAGCCAGTGCGCCAGCTTGCTCGTTACCAGAGACACAAATATGACTCGGCACCCACTCAAAAAATACAGAGACCCCTTCGCACGCTTGTGGAGTATATAGGTATAAAACTTCAAGGGCAAGTGGTAAGCATTTGATGGCATTTGGGCATTTTAAAGATTTAAAGGCAAAGAGGGTGTCACTTAATATAGCATATTTCAATGGTTTAAACATTTTAAGAAACTGGAGAGCCATGACAATACCCGTTAACTCTGCAGAATAAACAGACACGCAGTCAGGCAATCATCAGACAGATTAAGTTCTGGGATGCTTATTGCAGCGACAACTAAATACTCTGACCGATTTCATTACAACACAGAGTACTGACGTCTGAAGAATCAGACTTTTTAACCTGAGACAACAAGTCAAACGAAATGTTTGGACCACAAATACAGTCTTGGACCACAAACTTGTCACCACCAAACCTCTGGGAGATATTATTACCCCGGAGCTTAAAAGGCTGGGGTTCCTTCAAATTGTCTTCATATAGGACATCACAGACAGATGCCTCCAACACATCAGAGACGGAATTTTCAGTGGCGAACTTAACTTTAGTAACATATTTTAAGGTACGGAACGTTCAATGTGTAATGGCCATTCATTACACAATGCCTGAGGCACATTGAGTGGTATTGTCCTCAAACTCCCTGTGCATATCCGAAGAGCAGCACATTGCACGGCATCCAGTTTAGCCTTAACGGAAACACATGCTGAGTCGTACGCTTAACAACAGTAATCTAAACGAGTTCGGATAAGAGCTCTGTATAGATGTAACAAACTGGTCGTACCTGCTACCCATGATTTCCGGCAGATGGAGCGCATCATATTCAAGACCGTTTGACATATTGCAATAATGAAAATGATATGTTCAGACCAAGTGAAGTGCTTGCTGAAGATCATACCCAGGTATTTCAATTTAGAAGAGACTTTAATCACGTTGCTATTAAGATATAGCCGGGGAAAGTAGTTACGTCGCCTCCGAGTAAACATCACACACTTTGTTTTCACGTGTGAGAATTTGAATCCCCACAACTTACTCCACTTCAGGATATCATCAAGTCCCTACTGGATGTACCTTGAAGCTACAGAGAGATTTCCACAGACGCACCAAATAGCTTTATCATCCGCAAAAGTCGAGCAGTCCAGTTAGGATTAACTTCTGCGGGCAAATTATTTTTATCGCTATATTGAACATTGTAGGTGAAAGAACATTTCATTGCGGAGTGCCATTATCAACTGATACCACCTTAGAATACTCTATACCTAGTCTAACTCGGATGGAACGATCTGACAAAAAAATTCGTATCCAGCCCAACATTTTACCACCTATACCCACGGCTTGCATTTTGATAAGCAGCCCCCTTCTCCACAATATGTCATATGCCTTTTCTATATCTAAAAAGACACCAAGCACATATTATTTGTTAATAAGTGAAAGTCTTATTGTATTTTCTAAAGTGACCACATGGTCTCTAGTACATCGATTTTGATCGAATCCACTCTGGACTTTGGCAAGAAAGCCGTTTTTATCTAAAAACCAGACCAGGAGAGTGTTAGTCATTTTCTCCATGGTCTTACACATATTGGAAGTTAAAGCAATAGGACGATATGACTGCGGAGAAGATGGCTTCTTACCAGGTTTAGCTACAGGAATAACACTAGATTGTTTCCAGGCAAGCGGTATCTGCATATTCATCCAAATTGTACTGCACAGGGAAAGTAGAACATTGAGGCACTGGTTTGGGACGTTCTTCACCTGGAGACGAGTCCTTTGTTGTATGAAGGGCCTGCTTTAGCCTAAAAAGGGAAAAATCTTCGTTAATTGGCATGTCGTCAAATGCAATGTTATCCAATTGGTGATTTTTCTCTATATCGTCTTTACGTGACAAGCAGTCAGCCTTACGCCTGATTCTCTGCCTTACGCCTTTTGTATGTTTTAATATCTTCCAGTGATCCTCACCGATGTGCTTTGTTCTTAGCTCGGTTTGTGTTTCTGATGGCGTCAGCACACTCATTGCTCCACCATGGCACAGGGGTTCTTACTATGTCATTACCAAATGTACGAGGTATGGACTTTCTAGAAGCAGAACTGATGGCCTTTACCACATTGTTTGAAAACACATCAACATATTCACTAAAAAGACTGTTTGTAAGCGCCAGTTTGCATTCCTCTCTATATGTGGAACAATCAGCTTTGTTAATATTCCATCGTGGAGGGTAACCCTGATGGTTAGTGTGAGGGCAGACTCCAAAACTAGTAACGACTGGAAAATGATCACTACCACATGGAGAATCTTGATCAACAGATCAAGATCACGCAGCCGCCAAGTCATTCGAACACAAAGTGAGGTCTATTGTTGACAAATTCCTGGTGCTGATGTCCAGTCGAGTGCCCTACCCGTTATTCAGAACAACAAGATTATTGTCCTCGATAAACTCACATACTACTTTACCACTGGTATCATCGAATACACATTATTCAATAGTAAATGCTTGTTAATCGTTTAGCATCATCTGTGTACTGCCTTCGGACGTAGTGATGTTACCTGCACTGGATGTTGACACGATGGTAATGTCACTGCGGCGAGGACACATTCTGTTCAGTACTAGGAATTAGTAGGAAATGAGGCCTAATAGATCAAATATTGAAATACTAGGGTCAATATTTACAAACCCTACATATTTAACTATTCCCACGATATAGTCCTTTCATATTACGACGCTTGCTGTATCTCGTAGGTAGCTTTACCGACAGGCCTATACGGACGACGCACTACATATATAGTTTATATGATAGCTTTACCGACAGGCCTACGGACGACGACACTACATATATAGTTTATATTTTGTAAGAGGATTTTGGAAAGTGCAGGTGTTTGCATTTGTTGAAGGATGGGTTAGGCAGATGTTATTTTGATCTTATAGAATAATATATTATGGCTGGTTGAGTTTAAATGAGTTGAGCTATATTTATCTGTGGACTCTTTCTATCCGTAAGAATGTAGTGGCTGATTTAATCGGTTAATCAAAGTGTAAATGATTCAGTCAGCCAGTGGCCAGACTGACTTATATAGTCTAGTTCATGTAATCCACGAAACCTGTTTCACAATTGTTTCAGACAGCTTTCTCAATTAAGTGTTTTATCACATACGATTTAACATACAGCGAGCAGATGAAGAAGAACATGGAATAAAAGACAAAGACGTCGCGAAAGACAAACTGTGGTAATATCCACGAGAAGGTTCCTGTGGAAAAGGGAATTGGAGGCCTTCAAGGATGTGTAGTTTTTTCACAGATTATTCCCTGCATTTGGTGCTTATATCAACAGTTACCGATCAAAGATACATCTGTTTGTCTCACTACTTAATTGTATTTAGGACTGCGAATTTGAAATTGCTTAGGAACTGATTCGTGCATGGTGTGTCTACAAGTTACTGCTGTAAAGATCACTTCTCTTTTAGAATGTTTTAATACATACTCAAGCACTTAATATTATTTCAGCGAGAAGGCATTTATGATTGAAATGATGACCTTTGCGATAATTCGTCTGAAAGTCTTTCTGGGGATAAAACCAGTAATTATTGATGCAAGATTTAAGCGGTAGATTTGGCAGATTATCAAATTAACAAAACATCTTTGTCTTATCCGTCATAATGGGGTTTCTTTACTATGTTCATATCGGTCGGCAATATGAAGAAGGATTTATTACGCATTTTTTTTTTACCAGAAATGTATGGGTTAAATACCAACAACAAGACGTTAACATGACATACAGAGTTGCCCTGCTATGTTGATTGCAACGTATGAAAGGCTATTACTGTAATAATATAATTTCTTCAGGTGATTTCACTAAGGAGGAAGAAATCTCGAGAGGGGGTCAGAATCGTGAGAACATGATCGATTTGAATGGTAAGAGACATCGTATGACAACAGAGCAACTTTGGGCATTTTACATAATAAAACACAGTGTCAGCAACATCGGTCTTGCGGTCAGTGTGATCTGCTTTATGTAAGCTTGCTTACTACATAATAACACTCATAAACTGTCGGCGCAGAGCGCCAGATGGTGTCCTTGTATTGATTACACTCTTCGCAGAACTCGCCATGCCGGTAGATTCCTCCCACCACAATGCTGGCCGCCGTCGTATAAGTGAAATATTCTTGAGTACGCAGTGAAACACCAATCAAATAAATAAATAAATAAATAAAACTACCCTCGCCATACTATAAAGGAACGATACAAAGGATGATGTAAACATTCTCTCATGTACTTCCGAAGGGCTGAGAAAACAACAAAAGGCAATGTTATTTTTGCTAAGCGTGGAATTCTTGCAAAATTGACTGCACTGAGTTCATACCGGAATTTATCGAATAGTGAAGATATAAGAGTACTTTGAAACAATATTAAAAATAACTAGGCAGAATGTGTCGATGAACAATCGCGAGCATGGTTCCATCATTGAATCAAAGCTCAGATAACATAACAGAAGGAAACATGAAGTGTCGATGTGTTGATTGCTGTTTATTAGGTGATAAAAATTGCAGCTTTACCACTGTGACAGTGGTCATGGATGTGTTTTATTCGGTTTGCATTATACATGCACTTTCTATGTATATCGCACACACTGAATACGAATGTTGTGACTGAAGACAATGTCACAGAGAGCTAGCCAGAAATCATGGGTAATGATCTAGAGACATATCGTGCGACAATTTGTTTTATTGGTTTATTTGTTCAAGTGTTTATGTCCAAAGGTTTTATCCCATTTAATTTAGTTAAATACTCGAATATTACGTATAACTTCTTATCTAATCTGATCCAGCTATTGTTAACAAAACTCTGCCTATTCGTTGAAACCTACTGCCACATTGTTATAATTTGTATTCTTTTACCATGTGGAGATATTGAGTCGAACTTACGTCCGTTTCCAGCATGCTCTCAGCTCTCCATTGTAAACCTTAACGCTTGCCGAATTAAGGATAAAACTGACGTTCTATATGCTGATCTTAACATATATGTTATAATAGCTATTTCGGAGACAGATCTTACAGACAGAATCTGTAACAATGAAATGTTTATAAAAGGATATAACGAACCATTTTGATAGCGGACTGCCTTGGGGCGTTGTTTGCACACATGTGTCCCAGCATATTGCTGCCTTTTTCATTTTGAACATATGAATCTAGAATTAATGTGGACTGAAACTGAAGACAAGTTAAATACTCTTTCATGTGTTATATGTAGATCACCTAATACCGCCCCGTTTACATCGAGAATGTAATGAGACTGAACAGGCAGAAGAATATAATTGTAGTTGGCGATATGAACGAAAATCTGTTAGATGTATCCAGATTTAAACTTAGAGACCTGATAGCACGCCTCGGACTTAACTAGTTAAAAGCCGAAGTCACGCGACCTGTGTATTGAACACTGTTTGACCGTATTATATGTAATCGACATAGTCATGTCACTAACTCTGGTATTCTTTCTGATTTTTGCAGTGACTATAGTCCGACGTACGTAAGCATATCATGTGAAATCATAAAAGGTATGAAATACAAACTTTTGTTGTGGGACTATGGGAATGCTAATTGGGATCTATTCAGAGAAATTTTGTCAAATTTTCATTGGGGCGAAATTATGCAAAATACTGACGTTGACGATTGTTGTCAATTATCAACTAATAACGTGCTTAATTCCGATAAAGTTGCAACACCAAATAAGATAATTGTCGCCAAATGAAAAGATGAAAGTTGGATCACATCCGAAATGAAACGTGAAATAAAAAAACGCCGTCGCTTATTTAAGCGTTTGCGTCGTCAAAAACAATAGCCCACATCAATTTGTATAAACAACAACGGAATAGATTTACTCTATTAATTAAGCAAGTTAAACCAGATTATTCCAAAAAGTAAAGCAATAGAAAATAGCAAATGTGACAAAGGAGGGTCATTTCATCTCTTTAAGCACGTATTTCATTATCTAGAAGGTGATATTTCGCAATTCCAACATGGTTTTCTTCCATCCTGTTCAACTGTTACTCAACTCTTAGACATATATTTTGATACCGTGCAATAATTAGACCAGGGCAAAGAGGCATACTTCCTTTTCTTTGTTATTTCTAAAGCCTTTCACAGAGTCAGACATAGAGGTTTACTGTCAAAGTTACAGTCTTTTGGAATAGGTGGTAATCTTTTTGAATGATCTGAAGATTACCTGTCCAGCAGAAAGCAACGTGTTGTTATCAGTGGAGAACAATTCTAGTTGCTCGAGCAGCATGCTGGGGTGCCTCAGGGTTCAGTCCTCTGCCCATTGTTATTTTTGCTGTATTTCAACGATCCCACCTGGTCGTATTATAACATAAATAACATATGTGTGATATCCGATCAGCTATTAAACACTAACACTCAGCTAAATCTTCGGCATGATTTACAACTAATGGCTTGTCGATTTCAATCCTGACAGGATAAAAGCTCTACTTGTGTCCAAGCGCAGAGATCCTTCCAATTTTTCTGTTGACTTTAGATCTTCTGCAGTTAATATCTTGCCTACATGCAAAACACCTGGGTCCTGTGTTCTCTAATAATGGCACTTGGAATGCGCACAATGAAAACATTATAACTTCACCCGCGAAAAATCAGCAATATTTTGTGCTCTCAAATACAAATTAGATCGTAAAAGTTTAGAAATTATGTACAATTCATTGATAAGAACCAGCATGAAGTATGTGGACTTTGTGTGGGAGAATTTGACAGATACTCAAGGCACCAGACTCGAACATATCCAGAAAGAATGTTTTAGGACAATGTCAGGTGTTACGAGAAGAGCTTCTCCTGACCTACCATATCTGGAGACTGGACTAGGGAAAATAAAACGGCGACGTAAACTACACAGATTGAAATTATACCACAACATTTTCTACGACACGCCTACTCATAGACTACACCATCGTTTGCCTCAAGTGAACGCTGACAAAACCCCCTACCCTCAACGTTTTTCTCTTAAATTCACAGCTTTCCTGGGTTGAACTGAAATCTTTCCAAAAACTTTCTTTCCTGAGACTGTTTGTGACTGGATTTCCTTACCGCTTAATATAAGAGCTGTACAGAACGCAGACTCGCTACACAGGAAGATAGTCCCCTTCTTTCAAATACTCAACCCCCGTCTTTGGTTCTACTGTGATACGAGACCTGAAAATATTGAACCGCTGCAGCCGATTAAATGACGATCTTTTTAACAATCATGTAACATACAGTCCAAAGTGCTTGTGTGGTTGAGGCAATGAAACTGTTAAACACCATTTACTGCATGTTCTGCAGTTAATTCATTGATCAGCGACTATGCCTTCTACACCGAATATCTGCGTCTGGACACACGGCAAATATAACAGCCACACACTTATTGTTCGAGGATAGCAATTTAGATGTTACAATAAATGTTGATATTTCCAAATTATATCGCTCATATATTAATGAATCTAAACGCTTTATCTGCAAGTAGTTACTTGTGACAGTTGGTTAGCGCGCTAGCACAGCGCCATGACCCAGAAGCCTCCCATCAGTGGGGTCGCTGTGAGTTTAAGTCCAGCTCATGATGGCCTTAATTATGTATTTGATTGGTTTCCAGTGAGTAATATTTGACAGGGTCAGGATTGTGGATTCAGGATACAATAGACCCCGATGTTGACCATAGAATTCGCCGGGTACACCCTCTCCACAATACTATTATAGAGGAGACTATTTTAGAGATACAAACCTGTTGTAAGCCTATTTTACATTGCATGCAACAGGCTAATAAACAGAGAAGACTATGCGTTAGAAATACAATCGGCGAAAATTCATGGGGGAAGAATTTAAGCAGAACGCGTTGATAACATTATCGGTTGAGTGAATAAGACTGTTAGCTGATCTGAGAGAAATGAACACTTGACACGCTAATTAATAACGGTGTCTTTGCGCAGGTGTTCGCACCATTATCCTCATTAACTCCAGGCCGAAAAATGGGTCTTTCACCGAGTCGTATAACAGCTCTCGAATCATAAATATCTCTGCCAGGAGGAGAGCGTGGCATTTTTTAACACCCATTTTCTCCTAATTCATTATGTTTGATGCCACCTGGCCGAGAATAGCTGATGTAATATGGAGACTTTCTCTAATCACCTCAACTGGATGCATTTAGGGTGAAATTCTTTGACAAATTGAACTATTTGAATGCTTAACGACATGCTCGGAACCATCGACACGTTAAGAAACCATGAAAAATTAATTATTATTTAAAGGCCCATTGTTAAAAAACAACTTTTTATTGCTTGTATTCTGCCAATTTCCCCGAGCAGCTGCTTGTACATTTTTTTGTTTACACTACGAATCTAAGATTCAAATAGGCAGAATATCACACCGTACCCCAATGGAGAAGAAACAATTGTGTGAGTTTGAAGACCTGCGCTAACATGAGAGGTAATAATCACTGAGGATTCTACGTTACAAGAGCTCTAATAATCACTGACAGAGGATTTTATGATGTCTCCAGTCACAAGGACTCCAGCAGAACGTTAACTGATAGCGAGAAGAAAGAAAACAGGTACATAAAAACTAGCACTAATCATCTTCAGAGTTTCCTTTTCAAGCAAACTGATTCCGTGTTATTCAGAATTCCGCTGGTTTCAACTAGTTGCGACTTCTGTGGGATAAATAAAAATCTGTTTTCATGACGAAATTCTTATCATTCATAATAGCCCTCAAAGAAATGGTACCGGAAGTTCAAACCCAATCTCTCCTGGAGTGGCCTCTGCTGGATTTTTAATGCCGCCCTCTCCATCTATCCTATAGCAACAACAGAATCTAATGACGTAATTCCTGGCTTCTTTGTTATTATCTGTGTCTTTCTTTCCACTCAGAGTTAAAAATGGCGATATAATCAATCGTTAATACCTTACATAATAAATGACAAGAGAAGTTAAATCACGAATATTATTTTGGGATTTGTCAGTAGTTTGGCCGTTTAGTCTTCCGTTAGCTTGATTACATATTGGGCAAGTTAAATTAAGGACAAGTGTGTGGACAAATACAGTTCTCCTTAGCTTGAATGTTCCTTACATGTAGAAGTTTGTCAGTACTTTTTGCATATAATGTATGTCTCTCTGTAAAATACAGACAAATCCATGACTGAAGTAAATAGACAAACGCTGCAAGAAACCATTACGAAATACTTGACCAATGCTACATATACACTCTATGAACTTCAAACTACAGGCCCATTAGACAGCAGCCCGGTACATCACTATGCATTTATTCTGAAGTCACATCTCACAGGTTTGCTGCTAAGGTTACATCCGCACTGGTAGAGAATACACATTATCCAACAGCAAATATATGTCGACCTTTTTACATCATGTTCAGCCTTCGACGCTGTCGTGTTACCTGCACTGGGATGTTGACACGATGGTAATGTCACTGCGGAGACGACACATTACGCTCAGTACTAGGAATTAGTGGCAAATGAGCCCTAATGTGGCAAATATTGAAATATTGCTGTCAATATTTACATACCACATACATTTAATTATTTTCACGATGTAGGCCTTTAACATTACCTCGTTGCTAGCATTAACGGTGGCCAACACGACGCACTACATCTATTTTATAAAGGTTCAGAGGATTTTGGAAAGTGCAGGCGTTTGCATTTGCTGTAGCCTCACTTCGGCTCGTATATATATATATAAATAAATAAATAAATATATATATATAGATCGGATAGACTCGTATATATATAGCCCGAAGCCTCCCACCAATGCAGTCGCTGTGAGTTCAATACCAGCTCATGCTGGCTTCCTCTCCGGCTGTACGTGGGAAGGTCTGCCAGCAAGCGGCGGATGGTCATGAGTTTCTCCCGGGCTCTTCCAGGTTTCCTCCCACCATAATGCTGGCCGCCGTCGTATAAGTGAAATATTCTTGAGTACGGCGTAAAACGTCAATGAAATAAATAAATAAATAAATAAATAAATAAATATATATATATATATATATATATATATATATATATATATATATATATATATATATACCAGTATACATACGGTATGTATGTATACATAATAAATATAACATGGTTCGGTGAGTTTAAATGTGTTGAGCTATGTTATTTCTCCTTGGACTTCTATATTCTTTCCCAGCAGGAATACTGATTTCATCAACTAAGGTCAACCAATGGGTAATCCAATGGCGATAATGATCTATAAACGCTGTATTTATACCACATGTAACTGTAGCTATTTGAAAAGCTTTTCTGACAGCTTACTTTATTAATTATTTTGTCATGTATGGCTTAAAAGCAGTTAAACAGATTTAGAAGAACAATAATTAACAGGATTTGTGGCTCAGAAATACATCTTTTTGTGTTGTACCTTAATTTTATTTGGGGGAACGAGTTTGAAATTACGTAAGAACTGATACGTGTCTGTTTTCTACGAAAGTTTTTCCCGAGCAGAAAGTGGTGTTTCTTTCACAATATTTTAATACATGCCCATTTAATATTATTTATGCAAGTGGGCATTCATGATTGGGTGTTAAATGATGACCTTCGCGATAATTCTTTTGAAGGCCTTTACGGGGTTTAAAACGAGTAATTAATGATGCAGAATTTGAGTTCAAGAGTTGGTAGGCTACAATGGGAATGACCTGCGGATGGTCGTGGGTTTCCCCCGGGCTCTGCCCGGTTTCCTGCCACCATAATGCTGGCTGTCGTCGTATGAGTGAAATATTCTATACGGCGTAAATAAATATACGGCGTAAAACACCAATCAAATAAATAAATCAGATAAATATAATAGGAATGCCTATTTTATCTTTGTATCCATCGGTCAATCATGGGCTTTTCTACAACATTTCTACAAATGCCGACATCAAAACGTTAAGATAACGTGCAAAGTTGCTCCGCTATATTGATTGTAACGTATCAAACGCTGGTGCTATAATAATATCATATCATAAAGTGATTTCAGTCATAAGAAGGAAATCTCGAGAGAGGTCAGAATCGCGAGAATATGGATTGATTTGATGGCAAAGAGACGTCAGATAATCAGAGAGCAACTATGGATGTTTTTCGTCAACCGCATAGTGTTAACAACATCGGGGTTGAGGTGAGTGTTCTGTTTTATGTAAGCTAGCTGATTACATAATAGCACTCATAAACTGTCTGCACAGATCGCCAGATGTGGTTCTTCTGGTATTGATTACACTCATTGCACAACTCGTCATGCCAATAGATTTATAGATGTTCCGTAAACTTGTCCTCGATATTCTTAGTTTAAGTAGTCTTGCTATCTTTTTCTAGGTGATGTAAACTGACCTTCACACTGCTTATTGATTACTGTTTATGAGGTGATGAAATTGCGATTATCTCACTGTGACGTTTGCCAATGATCCGTTTTATTCGATTTGCATTATATATCCACTTTCTTTGTAATGCACACATAATGAATAATAGTACTGTTATTAAAGTCAACGCCATTCACAGAGAGCCGGGGCCTCCGTGGCTCGCTCGATTAATGCGCTAGAGCAGCGCAATGACTCAGAAGCCTCCCACCAATGCGGTCGCTATGAGTTCAATACCAGCTCATGCTGGCTTCCTCTCCGGCCGTACGTGGGAAGGTCTGCCAGCAACCTACGGATGGTCGTGGGTTTCCCCCGGGGTCTTCCCGCTTTCCTCCCACCATAATGCTGGCCGCCGTCGCATAAGTGAAACATTCTTGAGTACCGCTTAAAAAACCAGTGAAATAAATGAATAAATCATAGAGAGTCAGAAGTAGGAAAAGCGGGTCTCTCTTTCCCTGACTAGGCTTTGATCCATGGCAGTACGGAGCTACCTCATCCTGCTCATCTGGCTCCCTCTCCCAAAACCACACCCTGAACAACGATTCAAATCTTCACTGTAAAGATGTCCCTATCACAAGTAGATTAAGCCTTACGTGTTTTACCAGCTTCCCCAACGAATTAAGAGGCCATGAGGGTAACAGTTCTGTATTTATTGGTCAGAGCAGCAAGAAATAATCACTTGTGTCAGCTTTCCATCAAGAAAATGTCTCGTCTTATCGGAAAGTGGCAGAACCTCTGCTGAACTTTTGTAGACAGACAGACGCTAGTTCTCAGCGAAGGAACCAAACTGGGGGATAGGTGGGCCTTGTGAAAACATTACAACATCATATGTTAGTGAAGCGAGTGGTTTACCACTAGCACACTAGGAGGCCATTTGCTACAAGCATCTAGCTTTCCACTACGCGCTCAGCACATCAGCGCAGCATAACATTCATTAGAAATACACAAGAAGGAAATCCTCGGCTGTTGACAGCTGATTTTAACTTTATCCTCTTTGTCTTTTTTTTCTCACTTGATAACATTTACCGGGTGCAGGTTTCTGGGTGGAGGAAACCGGTGTGCCCTGTGTTGACCACAGATATTCGCCAGGTATACTCGCTCTACAATGCTATTGTACAGAAACCTGTTGTAGAGATACAAAATACACAAATCCAAGGCTGTCGTATACCAATTCTACGTTATATTTAGCTGGCTAATGAACAGAGAAGCCTTTTCCTTAGAGACCGAAATTCATGAAGGAAGAATTTAAGCAGAATGTGTTGATAACATTATCGGTTGAGTGAAAACTCCTGTCAGTTTATCTGAGAGAAATGAATCTTGATTAATATGTATGTGTTCGTACCATTATCTTCATTAACTCCCGGCAGAAAAATACTTACTTCACCGGGTCGTATAAGAGCTCTCAAGTCATAATTATCTCGGCGAAATTGACACGAGGACAGCGTGGCAGCGTGGCATGGGCGGCCAGCATTATGGTGGCAGGAAACCGGGCAGAGCCCTGGGGAAAACCCCCGACTATCCGCAGGTTGCTGGCAGACCTTCTCACCTAATTTATTATGTTTGATACAACATGGCGGGGAACAGCTAATCACCTAAACTGGATCCACTCTGGGTGAGGCTATTTGACAATCTGAAGTGATTCAATCCTTAACAACACGCTCGGAACCATCCACTCTTTAAGAAGCCATTAATAGTTAATTATTATTTAAAGGCTTATTTCCGGTGAGGTCTTAAGAAAGCACGTCTTTTTTTTTGCGTGTATTCTGCCAATTGCCCAACAGCCCCTTTCATATTATTCTGTGTATACAATGAATCAAAGATTCAAGTAGGCAGATGTTATGAACCGCGTCTTTAAAATAATGTTTAGTATTCTTTTATTTGTTTTTAAACTAACCGGGTCATTTTCGTTAGAGCGTACATTCTGGAAAGATGTACCCATGTTATAAACATGTTTACCATCAAATCATCCAGACCTTTTTTTAACGTTAATCTATAAATATGAGCGACGAGATGAGTTTCGCAGTCCATCTGAGAGCAGTCTTTTACTCAAATCCACCTCGGAGCAGTCATATTTACGCCCACTTGAGAATTTAATGGGATATCGATGGAGCTTGGTTTTCACACCATTCGACATTCGTCATTTTATAATCCATTTCTCGTACGTAGCACTTTGTGAGTTTGTGTTTTGCCACTTGCTGTGTTGTTTGAGACGTTCTTTCGGAGCTTGTATCGCTCATTGTCTCTTTGTGCGATTATGTACATTTCATCCCAGTTTACCCTGAAAGAGACTTAGTGTATATTTCTGATGCCTGAAACAAACATCGCCAGCTCGGCATCATGGATGCTATCGTCCGCCCTGGAAGTTACACCTTCACGGGTAGTTGGATATCATCGGCGTGTCGTACTCTACTGTTCGTCACTTACAAGACTGTCATCCTTCGATTCTAGAATTCCCAAGGACTGTGGATTCTATATTAAAGTGGACTGACTCACCTTGGGAAGCTGGAATATCCCATCCGGATTTGGAAGCTATCATCAGTAAGAAAGTCTATATTTTGCTAATCATCTGTATTGTTTTTGTATATTATTGTCAGTTGCACTATTTGTCTACTTTATTCAAATATGTGTATTGAACTTGGTCAAACGTCTTCGTGTTTCTTTGTTTGAACTTGTGTAAGGCCCATCGCTGTCTGAGAGTAGAACATTCAGTTAAGCCATTTGTTTATCCCTTTTACACTCCAATAGTGATACCATCACAGTAGAAGACCAACCCATTCTCCAATGGAGAAAAAAACCCTGCAAGATTTAAGACCTGCGGTGACATGAACGGTAATAATTATTGAGGATTTTATGTAAGCTGCTTTCACAAGAGCTGGAATAATCACTTACAGAGGATTTGATGATGTCCCCAATCACAAGGTCTCCAACAGAACGTTAACTGATACCTAGAAGAAAGAGAACAGGGACATAAACACGAATTAATTCTCTTGAGAGTTTCCTTCTCAAGTAAACTGATTCCATGTCACGGAGGCTTTATTACATATTTGTTCTGTGTAATAAAAAAAGTCCCGCTGAACAGTGAAATCGTAATTACTACTACGTAACACTTGCAGTCATAACAGACCTCTGCTACAAATGGTACTCGAAGACAAGTTATAAGACTCTCTTCATCTACCCTAGAAACCTAGGGACTAATGACTCAGTCTTAATTAAGATTTGCCCTGAACGCCAGAACATATATATCGACAACGACCATTGTGTACAATATACACTTGCGTTTTACGTCATAAAAAGCAAGACAAAGCCTTACAATCACTGTACGACCGGTTGAGAACGATGTTTGTTGAGATAGGAAGTAGCGCATTAAAAACATAGGCATAAAATTGGACAAAACAAGTCAGGATTCGTCGGGTGTAAATAAACGCTAGGGCAAATAAAAAAAATCCCCACGTCACCATAATGATGCATTCTATTAGTTATATCCTTCCTTAGCAAAACTGGATGGATATATAAATATAGATCTTGACAGATGGACCATTCACGTATTCTAGCCATGGTTATTAGAACAGGCGTACAGAGATATGTGGCGTGTCACACACGATGTCACGAATGCTGTTTAAAAGGTGATCTATATTCGAGATATATATTTGCACACGTCACGTAGTTGACAAGGTGGTAGAATATTTATTTCATTGATGTGTAACGCCGTATTACCATTTCTCATATGTCATGGGAGCCATTTTATGGGTGAAGGAAACTTGAGGTCATGGAGTAAACGACGCACTTTTGGAAAGTTACTGACGAACATCATAGTGTGTGATAAATGATATGATCGACAGTTAAGACCTCGGCTCGTATGCGTTGTTTTCGAAGTCGACAACGACACCACTGAGTCACGTTCCTATCTCCAGCTGTATATATCCCTGTCTGGGTGCAATTTCATTTTGTCATTACAGATAACAACCGTCGAGAAAAAAAAATGAGAAAAAAAAAATGCTGCATTCAATTCATGAAGACTTTTTCAGGAAAAAGTACTTTTGGTAGTGTCTTTTGCCTAAGTGTGTGAAGTCCACAACGCATGTTGTGCAGCCAAGACCACCTAATGCACGCTACGTCCCTCATCAGCCCCCCACCCTGCAGGTGAACCACCACTTGCGAATAGCTGAGATAGCATCAAATCACTTTGGACTGCAACTAGGCAGGGTGCGTGGCTATCAGCAGCAATTCTTCACGACATGTGATGTCGTAGTGGCCATGTGTCATACAATAGGAGCAATAATTATCGATCTTGTCATATCCCTCACAAAAGTGGTTCTGTACCTCTCTTTCGTGGGGGAGGTAAAGAAGTTCTTCTTTTCAGAGATGAAAAAAATGGTTAGGTAAGCAATCGTATGCCGTGCATAATAACTGACAAGTTACGTGTGATAACGAATTTGGTTGTCTGTCTGTCACGCGCGTTAACTTACCTTGATTATAGATCTGATCACTGACTCAGAAAGCTCTAATTGGTAGTATTGAGAACAAACGTTTAAATGACCAGAGCGGGCTCAAACACAATTCTGCCTGGGTTACAGTCAGACACAACAATACAACAGGAGTCTGTTATATGTACATGTAAACATTTGTCAGCGCTTTTTGTGGACAGGTTGATGTTTTACGGATGTACCAGATTCCTGACCGCTTCGATATCATGTAAAATACAGAAAAAAACTATGGCTGAGGTAAATAGACAAGTTCTAGCATGGAATCGTCATTAAGCGATTATCATTGTCATATAATCTATGGATTTCACATTGTACACGCGTTTAATATATCATCAAGTGCTGATTCTTAAGTCACGTCTGACAGGCTTGATGCTAAGGTAACGCCAGTTTTCGTAGAGAATAAACATTATTCAGTAACAAATACATATTAATCTTTTCACATCATGTACCGCCTACGGATGCTGTCGTGTTTCCTGCATTGGAATGTTGTTGACACGATCGTAAAGTCACTGCGGCGAGGACACATTACCCTCAGTGCAAGGAATTGGCGGCAAATAAGGCCTAATACAGCAAATATTGAAGTACTAGGGCCAATATTTACATAGCATATACATTTAAATGTGTACACCATATAGTTCTCTGCTGCATCACCACGCTCGTTGTAACGCGTCTCCTGGCTAGCGGTACCGGTGAGCTTGTGGATGCCACAATAGATTTTGTATTGAATAAGAGGGTTGTTGTGAAAGTGCACATGTCTGTAATTGCTGCAGGCTAACCTCCCTTTGGACGTGGTTGCGATGAATTAGTGTTCTAGCATTTATATATATATATATATATATATATATATATATATATATATATATATAACTTCGATAACATTTTGCGCAAAGCCAGGTACCTCTCATTAAGCAGAATCGATGGCTTACGCTTTAAACTTTCCTCCACATGGAACAAAACCCTGAAAAAGGTAAACAGTAGTCGGAAACTGGATTTACCATGAATTCTTTACCAGTAAATATACCATGTTTTACAGGTTATAGCCCCTGTTGTTAGCTCTACTCACTGATTGTTTCTGTCCATATATATACCCTTGTTTACACGTTTTCTTGCCATTCTCTGTAGGAGACACTTTGGTGAGTGTCGCAAAGCTAGAAGTTATTCAACATATATCCAGTTGACCAGATTTAATGTTATTCAGTCTATACTCTACCCGGATGACTCAAAATGTCGATTCCGCCACAACATATTGTACTTTACAACATTATGCAAATGTATGATATTTTGATCAAGGCTATAATATATCATTACTGACTCGGCATAAATGTGTCAGTCTAGGTTTTATCCTTAGCAATTTACTAGTTTTACAATACGTCCTTTCTCAGAAGGTCAGTGATAATGTCATAACGGGCTACGGAGTAAATGGGTCAATCAACCAACCACTTCAATCGACATTCTCAGTAAGGTGTTTTACCACATACAATATGAAGGTAAGCAGGTTTAGAAGAAGGTGGGATTGGAGACAGAGATGTCCTTATGTTGGTCATGTAGCTGGTGTTTGTTTTGCCGACGACTATCATGATTGTTGGCTTTTTCATGCAATCTTAGCTTTTATTCATTTTTTTGTTACATTTGGTGCTCGTGCGAAATGTTACGATTAAAATGTTATGGTGACAAATATGTTTTTGTTGGAATCTTATAGTATTTGGGACCACGAAATTGATTTCGGACTTGCACATTTTCGTCTGTAAGATTCCTTTCTGATAACACTGAAAACTTATTACAGCATTTTTACTCGCCATCTTAAGTTTACACCTGCATTTTTGTGTATGGAAATTAGTTATGACAACTTCCTTGGATGGTGACTTTCCTCGGAGACATCAAGCCATAGTCTTTTATATATCTTGTATTTTGTAATGCTGGTGTTGGTAACCATTTTCTTGACAAACTCATGAAAAATGATTCCTGTAATGCAAAAATACAATTTCAGGATCGGCAATAAAAACCTGACATGGAATAAAGAGATGTTTCCGTATATTGAGACGATGTGCCGAAAGCCAGGACTATAATATCATATCACAAGGTGATTCCGTCTCTTTGAGGAAATCTCGACAAGGATCAGAATCGCCTCACGATGTAGGTATTTGATTGCAAAGGGACGTCAGATAATCAGAAAACAACCACGGATATTTTATGTCAAACGCATAGTGTTAACAACATCGGTGTTAAGGTCAGTGATCTGCTTTATGTAAGCTGGCTTAATACCTAATAGCACTCATAAAGTGTCGGCACAGACCGCCAGATTGCGTCCTTGTTGTATTGATTACATTCTTTGCACAACTCGTCATGCCAATAGATTTATAACTGTTCCGTTATTGTCCACGAGTCATATTAAGTAGCTTTCGTGCCTTTTTCTGTGCGATCTAAACTGCATACTCGCTACACGATGCTGCTAATTTATATTTTCTGTACAGAGAAATTTTAAAGTGAAAGACAGCGTTTTTTCGAAGTTAAGTCTGCCAGAAAGGTTAGACAGTATTCTGCCTTTTATCAGTGAAGTATTCTTACTAACAGTTATGACGGTGGAAATTGACATTTGACCATGCTCTAGCAGGAAACGCAGCCATTCTGTTTGAGCTGTGACGTAATGGTTCCAAGCGCGGAACACTCTTGCCACCTGAGATTGTGGTAAGCTGTTAGGGTTGTCTGAAACTTAAGTATATATGTAAATGTATAACGTGAAATGATCAACAAACTTACTTCGGCCACAACACAATGGTCTAGAAATACTTGCAAGTGTTCTTCACACATGTGCTTGTTAAAATTAAAATATATAACATTTAAACAGTGTCCTGTCCCCATGTTGTTACATGTTACGTTGGCAGTCAACTCAGAACATTTACGTCACAGCTTATAAACAGCTAATGTCTCCTAGCTCAATAGCATGGACGCTTTCAGATCCCCAGATGGCAGAGTCATACTCCACACTTCAAACGAATACAATCCAGCAACAAATTCACACAAATTCAAACAGGTTTTTGCATTCAAGAGAGAATTTTGTAATCTTTTTAATGAACAGTGCCTCAGTCATGAGCTCTCTTTTACTTTAAACATACACTGAATTTGCAATGCCGATCTATCCTTCTCCATGTATAACTTAGCTTGCCTTGTAAAAGCTACCCTAGGCAATATGAAAAGTAAGCATGTAATGTAAATGGTAATGTAAATTTTCTCTTCATGCCAAAGGCAGTTTGAAATAAGGAAAGATGGCAATATCATGCCTCCATTTTGATGCGTTGTCATTTATATAGCTAACAAACCCTTCTCCCCTTTGCTCTCTTTCCCCTGCACATCGATCCCTATCTTCACAGTAACACAGGAAGATTAGACCTTATCCGTTTCGTTAGGTTCCCTGTCGTATGGAGAGACGGTGACTGTAGTCTTTATTATTTGCAGGACAAAGAAATGGTCATAAACAACTGTAAAACCACTTGTGTTTATTTTTCGCCATGAGACTGTCTCGTCGCTTCAGAAAATGGCACGATTTCACTACGGTATTGATCGCTATTGGGAGAAGATGGTGCCCTGCGGAGCGGTCTGAACTAAGGAATGTGCGGGACTTCTGAAACATTACAGCACTGTTTGTCCGTGTCCCAAAGGTTTACGTCATGTGCATCACGGGTTATCATTGGCTTGCTACCTGTTTGCCTGTAGACGGAACACTTCAACATTAGTATCCGTGTTCGAGAGAACAACAATACTGATGATGAACCTACTTTCTGCACCGCTTGTCATCGGTAAAGTACGACATAATACCAATTACTCATCAGGTCTTCTTGCGTTTTACATTGCCGTTGACAATTAATGAAGCGGGAGGGAAATATTTCGCCACACTAATAACGCACTGTTACTTGTTTTATTCCCAAATGATGCAGGTAAGACCTGCTCAATACACCATTGCCGTGGCCGAGTGGTTAGGTGCCGGCTGTTCAATCACCAAGGCAAATGTCATCCGCGCTCATTGTTCTCAAAGCCTTGATGACGATAAGCGGTCGACTAGGCCGCTCTACCGTTCATTGAAAACTACTTGTTTTCAAAAAATATAGTGTGTATATGTCACACGTAGGATGGCTTCTCAGTAACATACAAACGGTTGGGGGGTTTACCCAGGGTTCTTCGGCTTCTCAGTTCAACCAATGAAAATGACCGACATTGTGGAAGTGAAAATTTCGGGAATATGACTTGAAATATTTAACAATGAAATTAATATACCAAAACAGCAAGTCACTGTTACTGAATATCACGAGGCAAGAAATCAGTAAAATCGCATTATGCCACGCCTTTGTTTGTATTTTTCCGCTGTTCACAAATCCCATTTCCTGTGTTGTGATTAAATACGATGCCTTACGAGTCCAACAGTGTAAGGCATATTGTTAATGCTACTTTCTGTCTTTTGCCGTTCTGAAAACCAACAGGAAATTCCATCTTGCAATGTGAAGACTTACAAATGCTATTATCCTGGATTTTTTGCAACGGTGTTCCAAGTAAAACCGTTGCTCTTGGGGTTGAATCTTAAAATCAACAGGAAAAAATGAGAATAAAATAAAGTAAAACTTTTTATAACCACGATGCGTTTACAACAAAGTTTGTACGGTTTCTCCCCTAGAAAAGTCTAAACACAAAGCTCCAAAACGCAAGGGGACCTTATGGATGGAATTACTTTGCCCTAATTCAAAAGAACTCGATTTCCAGTTGTGTTTTCTCTATCAGTAACGTTATGCGTCCTTAATTCTCAAACAATGACTCCGCTTTTACTCCCGCGACAAGAATCAACTGTGGCTCTAAACTCCTTATGTCTGAACAATCCACTCTGAAACCGGCTTTCCTCATAGAACCTTGACAATCGAATTGTCTCTCTCGTCATATCAATTTTTTTGTCACAGACTGTACCTTTTGTTTAAGGTATTGCCTTTTAAAGTAGAATCAATCAGTACTATATGAGCCATTCAGCCAGAGAACCAATTTCTTGTTGGATTTCGCGTTTTATTCATTCACTTAATATATGCTTATATTGCTCGTGTTACATGACGTCGATCAGGTTTTCTGGATTGCAGAAACAGAAGTGCCTCCAGTAAACCACCGCCTTTCGCTATGTACCTGAGAAACTTCCTGACATAAAGCCCAAGGGAGACAGGTGGTGACCAGATTCCACATCTTCGTGCATAAAATTGGGACACAATGTACTCTGATAACACAGTTCAAGGCTGCCAAGGTCAGCATACAATCTCAAAGCATAGCTTCAATATAACCTGATTAGTCTGTAACGTCAAAATGCGCTTTAATTACTTCTGTGGTCTTCCGACTTTAACTCAGTTTTAAAGTACCAACGGTATACCGCTGTACCCAGGTGGTAAAATTTAAGAGTTCTGGGAAACTAGACGCCTTGGCAGACTTAACATCGTGGTCGTCTAAATTATTGAAGAGAGAACTAGTGATTAGGTTCGACGGGACAGCGCACTTACGTCAAGGTGTCAGTGAGGCACAGATAGTGGATTCCACGGGTCGAATGTACATAGTAGCTGTCCAGATCAAGCCTTTAGTGTTTGAGCTGGAATGTCTGCATGCCACACATTATTAATGGTTCCTTCATTACGGTAAATGAACATGTCATCTGCTGGGTGATTTTAAGAAAAGATTGAGGGAGGTAAAATTTGTATGGCAAAAAACAAATGACAAAAACAATTTTGTGACGAGGACCAGTTTTGAAACAAACTATTAACCTCAATAATTTTCCCAAATTTTTTAGACCAGTTTGATGGCCAATATGGTACAAAAACGGTAAGATACTGGTCAATCAAGAGTTAGCCCGATTCAGCCATTGGCGCTCTACACAGCGCACACTAACAAGGCTTTTCCTTCAAGACTTTGTTGTCTTAGTACTTAGTGGTTTCTTTTTATCTGTCCCGTTTTTTCTTTTCGGAAGTCGCTTCTGCGGCCGAGCCGTTTCCCAGTTTAAACCTTAAAATCTCGAATTTATTCATATTATTGTCTGTGTGTACAATATAATATAAGCACAACTCCTGCACAGGGTATCCTCGATATTCCACCATCCGCTGTTTTGTTGATTGTTGAAGATCACTTGTCTCACACCAATATGGCGTACACCTTAATTAGGGCCGGACGTTTATATGTCTCAGTTTGCCTCGAATATTAATATTCCTTGGGTCTTCTTTTCATGGCTGAAAACCCTTTACTGCTTTCCTTTGTACAAATACGTACTGAATTTTTATTTCATACAATTTTTTATTTTTATTTTTATTTTTTTTTTGGTGTTGATCTATGCTTTGGAAATTAGTCTTGTGCTTATTGACCCAGCACGACCATTTTGGTTGATGGCTGGTATACAATGTCTGTTTCGACGTCTTGACATGTGCGCCATTGTTCCCAGAAACTGAACATGTTACGCTCTTTTAAAGGGATTCAGAATGGACCATGATTGGTTGATGATAGATGTAGGTTGCGTTCCTGTGGACTTACTCAAGCTTAAATAAATGAGCAAAAATTCTTCTTAGCTTGGACCTTGCTGTCTCTCACACCAGACAGTGAGCAATGACTCTATATTTCTTTAACTATTTGATGTCGGGATTAGCGGTCCATAGCAATTGTGGCGTTTGAATGAACTCTGCTGAAGTGCAAAATACATCTGGTGAAAGAAAAAAGTTAAAAATGTCAGCTGCAAGTTGTTGAGTATATATCTTCCATTACTGGTTTGTCTTGAACGTGCATCCGTTCAGAAAACAAGGCCAGTAAATGGCACCGTCGATCTTCCGTGCCGGCATTAAAAGGCTACATTCCGCCAACGTAGCAAAGCGCTTAATCAGCGTTGACAGACGATAGCGTTCTTCTAGTCGTCGATTCAGACACTTTGATTTCAATGGATTGATATTTTATGGAAATGGCTGACCATTACGACACAGTTGTGGCATTTCTCTGAAGAGATTCACGATTATTTCTCCTCGAACAGGAAAGGATCTAAGCAGATTCTAAAGCACTATTCCGGATAACATGTCATAAAAAAACTCGTAACATTCGTAAGAATTGATTGTTACAGCCAAGAAGCTGGCAAAATGTCGTTTGTCAGCAACTCTTCCCATTAACCCAGTGGAGCATCTCTAACATGCTGCTTTTTTCCTTTTATAACACTGTTACAAATTTGTAAGCATTGCAAACTTCCACGCACCTTAGAGTCTGGTTCGTGTTTTAAGATATTGAACACCGAAGTAAAACCCGATGATAATCCTTCATCGAATTAGTTGAAATATTGCGTCACTTTTTTCGTTTCGAAATCTTTTCACACTTTTAATTCAGACGCTTGTAGCCAAACAAGCATAGAAAAAAATATATAAAAGTTGTTTTTAACGAGATGGGATTAATACTATGGAATTCAAGAAATTGTGTGCATACACCGTGAGTGAAATGACTATCACATCTTAATGAAGCTCCTTTCTATAGCAATCAACTTTCAGGCTCTTTGTAACCTGTTTACTGATGACCAAAGTGTAAAACTGCAAGAGGAATACCCTGCATCTGTATTAAACACCATCGGGATTCTCAGAAAGTTTTCGGAATATAGGTCATCTACAGGAATGATAAAACATTTTGGGGCGTTCACATCGGTTAATTTAGACACTTAATGCTGCAACTAAATGTCCTATTGATGATCTCCTTTCCCAGCCAGGGCCGGCCCTGCTCATTAAAGCAGTTGTGAGAGATTTGTTCCATTTTATCTTTATATGCACGTCTGCAAATAATGGAGCGTAGTTATCACATAGTCAGTTTCTACTCAGATATGAGGTGATATTATCTGATTACATGTATCAACGATTAAACATCTTTTTGCGAAAATGTTTGCGCTTTTAAGAAGTAGGCCTATTGTTTTAATCGTATCATCTGTATAGATAAAAATTTTCGGACAACGAGGCAAATTTCTCGAGGCAAGTGAATCGAACTCACGACTTTAAGCTCAAGTATATCCCAACGAATATTAAATATTTTTCGTACAATTCAATCTCACATTATCGCCCACATAATGCTATTCCAGCCATTGAGCATTCATGTCAGGCGTTGCGGCAATGCTGTTAAGATGTGTTAATCATCTTACTCGTCATTTGCTTCACACGGCACTGAAGGGAATCGACAGGTCATTTGATTATTTGTATGTTGTCTAAATATGTTCTCGAGATGTTTTCATGCATGATAGACACGCTTTAAAGCTTCCACTCAGGAGCATGACTATATTCCATTGTGTATGCGGTGTGCTTTAATGCATTGAATTTGTCTAAATACAGAAACTTTGGTGTTCATTGTTTAGCATCGAGTCCATCTTTACTTTTATCACGTGTGCATGACGAGTAGCTTTGGGGGAAAACAGCGTTGTTGTTATCGTTGTGGCTGTGGCTGGAGATGGTGTAATTCCTGATCTTGATTTTAACCAGGTCATTAAGTAATATTCATAAAACAAATATTTCGTTTCGAATAATCTTTTACATGCAGGGAATTCTCCAATAACCTTCAAACGAAGTACTGATATGTAACCATCTAACAGGATATTGGTTCAATTACTTATTAACTGAATAATGACACTGATAATGAAAATAACAAAAAATATATTTTCGGCAATGAGTCATAGTTTACGAAAGCCCTAGACAGGAAGCATATCTTGCCACCTTTTGAGCAGCGCCACCTATCATTTCCAGCAATTCCGCTCCGGGACCGATTCTCTTTTACCATAGTTTATGACAAGGAATTTTGGAGGAAGAATTTGTCACTATGATGGGCTGGCTGGAGGCTGACGGAGGTACTACCGCCGCGGGTTGATAGATGAGGCGACTCTAATTGATGCAACTAGTATTTATCCCCTGTTCACGCCCTTCTCTACAGCTCCAGCTAGCCAGACCATGGTGAAACAAGGCTAAAACTGACGGCCGTGGCGATATCAAGATAAATGTCCAAGCTGTGGACCATACGTTAGAACTTTGCGTGTGTTCCTGTCGTTCCCCGCGCTCCGGATGTATGCAGGATTCGGTTTACCAATTCTACTGGGTTCGACACAAAGAGCGAGAGAGACTTTAAACAACAGAGCACAGTTGTTCTGAGGGCTGTCAGCCATTACGCTGATCACGTGTAACGCAAACTGGGCGTTTGTTTTGATAATTTTACTTGTGAGTAAAGTTGTTTTAAATTAATCATCGTGTTTTATCTAATCAGTATACCATATCATTTTGAACCCCTTTTTAAAATTATTTTTTGGGATGAAAATTATAGTGTATAAATTGACTTTAAATGTATTTTATTCACACCTTAGATCACCTCAGAAAAAAGAGAAAAAGAATGTGATTCCTAAATATCAGCAGGCCCCATACTATCTGAAAATTTATATTTCACAGCCATTTTTATTACCATTTCCATCCAAAATCTGTCTCAAAAATTTTTATAACGTTAACCCTTAATGACATTCATGTAGTGCACGATAGAACTCCCAATAGCTGTATTAACTTGAACATAGACAGATGTTTACAAGGATAACAAAGTCTTTACATGTGTGTTAGCTAACACTCTCAGTCTAAATCCACCCACATGCGCTTAATTCACCTGGGTCAAGAGATTTAACCCGGGATTAACTCTAGATTTACGTAATTTTTTTCCCCATCTTTCGACTAACGAAGCGCGTGGGCAATAGTGTAAAGCGTGGTTGCATTTTTTTCACACAATGAATTGTCTGAACGCCAGTAGTTGTCTTATGAGTTTGAGATCGGAACAAGCCATGCGCATCAAGCTGTCCAGGTGTAGCACAAAAGACGTTTTGTAGCACTTTGCTTTAAGCTTGTAGTCGCCATCACGTGTAACCAGTATAACTGAGGAGAAAATGTGAGGCATGATGAATATTTAGAGCGGCATGACTTAATCAGATGTTGACAGATGGAGATGCTATCTCAGAATGCTTTCAGAAAGATTTGAAAAGCACGAATCGCTTAATGCGTTTTGATCCCATATGTCAATAGGAAAAATACCCAACGACTTGATAGATTTTCCGAACGGATGGTGACATTAAACGAACGAAGGTGACCAGCCACCTCTCGGTTCACCGTGCTGCTATAAAACCCAAGTGGACCCTGTGATTATAGACAATGCATATTGTTTGTTTTGTTTAATGAGCGATGCAAACTCCACATTATAATAAACTGCCGCTAAATATTGCATGTAAATTTCCTGTCAATTTATTGACAGAACTGCCATCTTTGTCAGCGTGTATAATTATTAATTTCGTTCCGCATGTGTGAACTTCGGGAGGCAATTATAATGTATTGATTTCCTAATTGGTTTCCACTTTGGATACAGCACTCGGTTGATGTTGCATGGATGAAAGGTGGGTCAATCTGGTGTTGACTGATCAGAGTTTCAGCTTATCCCCTTGTAGATTATCTACCCCAAAACTGACCATTGGGTAATGTTAAGGCTAAAAATAGAAAGGAGAAAACGTTAATTCTTCTGCAATATTAGCCCTTACTGACAGAACCACAAAACCACAATTATCGCCATTTAACAGTATGGCCAAGTGTATGCACATGCTTCATTTCATTGAAACGATGTCCGTAACATTTTCAACTTTGACATTTTTTCGCTTTACAAGAATTAGTAGTACCCTTGAAGTTACTATTCACACATTTGTGATGTTGTGATGTTTTCGGCAAGGCACTGTGTGGAGTCTTCGGTCGGACCTTTTTGTAGAACGGTGAATATAGCGTCATTTGGAAGAAGACACCCGGTGATGTCATAACATGACCAGAACATAATGGTTAACTCCAAACAAGCTACATGTACAAAATATATCCTGAATGCAAAATGAAATATTAAGCACAATATCCTGTTGTGAAGAGCCAATGGGTATCTGACAATTTGACTGCATTCCAATACCAGAAGTCATCGGTAAATGGGCGGCGGGTGGGAGAACCAAGGGCCATGTGGGAAGCGAAGACCGTTGTAATAAAGTGTATTTTGTAAGTGTCATTGTAATCTGTCAGGTAAACTCATAGGGGGGAATGTAATAAAGCGTTGCATTGCAGTCTCTGAGCTAAACAGATAGGGACTAATGTAATGTGTCAGACTGCAATATTTGGGGTGAACACATGGGGACGACCGCTATTTGTGCCGCAGATAGGAACGAATGTTGCATTACAGTCTTGGAATGAACAGGTTGAACTTGAACAAATTTGCGGGATCTAGTTAAATTGGCCTTCAAAGAAAAAATGATTCAACTAAATGATTTTATGTATGTGTGATTCAAAAGTAACTTTGTGAAAAACAAGGCCGTCATATGCTTAAATCACAGCAATTCTCGTAAATAACAGCCTTATGTCTTTGAGAGAGCTGCCATAGTTGATATCTTCAGTTCCGGGTCAATTATATTGCTTCAATTTCTAACCTTACGGGCGTTAGCCTAGGTCGGTTGTTACCAGATTTAAGTATGCGGTTCCACGCCATTCAGTTCAGAGAGTTCCTACCCTTCGCCCATGACCTACACTCAAACAATGACTGGCTCCAATGCATCACAAGGCCTGTAATTTGATCTGGTTGATCCCGCTACTGATATGCGTTCTTTGTGAACTACAAAGACCATCCTTATTTTATGTACGAAATATTCAACAACGGCATAGCTGTAACTATCATTTCCCCCTTTAAGAGAATGGGAGAGAACAGCGAGAATCCAATCCTTCGAACAGATGCAGTGACAGATGAGAAGAGATATCAACAGTGACATTCCTAAGCACTATTTGACGTGCGGATGTCATAGACGTGTAGTTAAAAACTGAAATTTAAAAAACATTATTTACATCTTTGAGGTTTGTGATGGCTTAACGAAACACTTAACCCTTCCGGTGACTTACAATGTGTTAGATGTCCATCATAAATCGGTAAATATTATATATTTATATGTAAGTCGCTATTACCACAAACTCATTCGTTTTTTCGCCCCGGCACAGAAACAAATATTTGAAAATAACGTTCATAAGACGATCGTATTTACTATTATTCGCCTGAAATACAATTCTTCAGTTTTTGAAGTTACATATGAATCCAAATTTTATATATCTATATCAATATATAAGGTCTAGATTCAGCTGTAAAATTTCTGAAGGATTGCATTCAGGCTATTACAACAAAAATGCACTGTATTTACTAACGATCGGTAAAATGATTATTACATTTATCCTTTACATGGGGGATAAAAGAGTAATAACAAAATTTTCTTATTTTTTTAAGCCTTTGTGCTGAAAGCCATTTTACAGGCTTTTTATATTATGTAAAAAAAATAAATAAACAACATCACTTTTTTCACCGGTATGTCTAGCCTTCAAGACAGGGCTTGGAAAAAGTATATTGCCTATTGTTATGCGGCATTCGGGCTGTGTCCAGGCTCTCCAGTGGCACAGTGCTTTGATCAAGGACTGTTCTGTTTGGCTCGTATCCTGAAAGCTAGGTTGGTATTAGGTCCTACAGCCTGGTTAGTCTCATCACACGTTTGTTATAACAAGAGGTCCATTTGATCTAAGACGACGGGGGCATTATATGGATTTTCTAAAATGACCCTAGCCCCGTGAAATGGCCGGAATCAATTTTATGGCGAGAAAGTCGACGGTATTATCCCCCTTGTATAAAACAGTGCCTGTGGACAGGACCCGAGCAACTGCTTAAGCGCCTCGATAATTGAGGCTGGTCTGCCCAGCGATGAGGATTATCGACATGTTTGGGTACATGTGCTGGCATTTCACCGGAGTAAACCCCTCATTCCCTCCGATGCCTTGTTGATTCACATCCGCCTCAGACCCAAAGCCTTAACCAAAACTGAAGGCTCTTATCCATGACACAGCGGGTGCCCGGAGTATAAGACGTAAACCTTGTCGCGAGACCAAATTGCCGCTGGCCTTTAATGGACGTCTTAGCACCGAGTGTTTCTCTCTTTAACTTGCCCCCATATTGTTTTTTATGAGCGTGCAAAAAACCCAAACAACAACAACAACAACAAAAAAACAAACAAAAAAATCACAGCTGCACTAAGACTCTAACACGACCTTTGCTACTCTGAGGGTACACTCCCATGTAGAAACTACCAGGTGCAGTGTTTTCCTGAAGAATTAAACATACTGGTTAATGTTTTCATGATGTTTCCGATTTGTTACTTTATTTAGAAATTTAAACATAACTTACTTACCTTTTCACTCACTTCGATGTATTTTTTTACAAGGATATTTGAATCCTTTCCTTATTTCATTAATTCTGTACGAAGAATCCGTAATATTTGACACACCATTCACAATAAAGAAATTAAATTTGAAGTCAATGAACTGGATATTTTGTTCACTTCCTGTCATTACAGAACCAATCGATTTCTCCATTATTAGAGGAAGAAGAAAAGAAAGAAATCCCTTTGGAAATGTCGGACAATATTGAACTGAAATCACTAGAAAGTGACTTTTGAGCAAACCGAAAAGGAAAGGGTCTGTATTTAGAAGCGATCATGTCCTATTCAATTCCTGCAAAAGAGGATTTATTAATGTGGGTGACAGTGACAAGTGTGATAAAAGTTTGGGCTATGTACATAAAACAGATCTTAGTCGAGCTGACAATGGCTCACAACAGATGAAGGTAATCTGGCTTTGGCCTGGGGGGTCGGAATCCATCGCTGAACAGCGCCTAGGCTTATGAAGTCTCTCAATTCTGTTGTCCCTAGAGGGAGCGAAGACGCTTGCATAGAGATATCTGACAACAGCCTTCAGTAAAGCTGTGAAAGGCAACTGATGCACCGTGATCAGCACCCAGCCAATAACCTCAGATCCTCAGATCTATCCACAGAAATTGGAAAATGGAAACTGGAAAAAATGTTGGGGAAAAATTCTTGGTCTGTACCGATAATTGCAGAATACGGCTAGAGCATGCGCAATTAGAAGTCATTTTGATAAGTTCCAGTGCTTAATATTCTTGTAAGCTGTAAATAAATGTCTACAAGACAATAGGCAAAGTGCATTTGGGCATAGATTTTATAACTACAGATATCAACCTATAAAAGTTATGTTAGGCTATGTTAGATTACACCCTGCTATATATCATTTGAAACTCTTCTTATTTATTTATTTATTTATTTGATTGGTGTTTTACGCCGTACTCAAGAATATTTCACTTATACGACGGCAGCCAGCATTATGGTGGGAGGAAACCGGGCGGAGCCCGGGAGAAACCCATGACCATCCGCAGGTTGCTGGCAGACTTTCCCACATACGGCCGGAGAGGAAGGCAGCATGAGCTGGGCTTGAACTCACATCGACCGCATTAGTGTGAGGCTGATTCATAAATAAATAAATAACACTATGGGTAATGATAATATCAGTTAATGTGACAAGAGCGTTTGATAACTGCAATGATGAGCAATGCCATTATCGATACAATTGTTGCCAATAGTTGTTATAATATCTATAAACATAGTGGTAAAAACTACTATAGAACCTGATAATGAAAATTTGACCTTGTGGATGCCCAGAAGGTACATGTTAGACTCAGCAGGCTATATACACCACCTTCTCTGTAACCTTACATTCCAGAGATATGCCTACATACAACTCCCCCCACCTGAAATTACTGTACAACATAGGAACTGTGCAAAATCTGGCAATTCTCTGATTTCATAGACACTTGACAATTTGTAAAAGAACATATAAACTTACCGTTAGCCGACCTACACACACGTCGCCCTTACGGAATTGTACCCAGCTGTTTGTCACCGTTTGACACCGTCCAGTGTCAATATACGACCATATGTTTCCTTGGTGCTCATGTACTGGCATTCTCTCGGGCCGAAGTGAAAGAGCCTGCCAGGCTTCTTCCTATCATATGGCTGACTGCTGCCATATAAGTGATATATCCTTAAGTGCGGCGTAAACACCAATAAAATAAATAGATAAATCTGTTTCAGGTGAATTGTTGTCGTTGACATTACTTTTTGATTTATATTATGGGTCCTCCGATAGATGTTAGATACAGACAAACACATACACTCTATAGATTAATCTGTTGAATTAACAGAATGCTATGTTTTCTGGGTGATGACAGAATAGATTATGTCAAAGCTGCAAACGTTTATAACAGCTACATAAGGGAATTATTCTGTTTTTACAACAGAATACTTTTGCTGGTGTAACTGGGTATTGTTCTGTTAACAGATTAAGGGTACTCTTCACTTAGCAAATTAAGTTACATAGTGTAAACAAGCATGCAAAGAACCCCTTGTAGCTAGAAATCGTCCCACAGTGTTGCAGGAGGGAGGTGTAATTTTTTTCGTGCAAAAAAAAAGGCATGAATATGCATGGATGATATATGGCACATACATCCAATTAAAGCTCAATGCACTGGTGAACCACATCATCAATATGGTGTATAAAATCCATCACAGAATCAAACATTTGACTGTGAGAAAAAAATCTCCAAAAATTCAGTGAGGGTATTTTAAACTACAGTTTTTAATAGTCTTTTCACTCAGTATAACTTAATTGTTGTGTGCTTTTTCCCTTCACGAAAATATCGGCATACAGAGCTCATGGCGAAATCCAAGCCAGTAATAATTCATCAGCAAAATGTTTAAAACAAGATAAAAACAAACTCAACTGTTGTCGTATTTAATCACAGTAAGAATAAGCTAGCAATGGGGGTAATGCTAAGAAAGCACGACCCCCTTTTACGTGTCAAACAGTCGCGAAAACGTAAGGCTATAACGATTATTACAGGCGCATAGCATGTTTTTTTCAATCCCGGGTCGAGTCACACCAAAAACTATAAAAATGGTACCTGCTGGCGCTCAGCATTGAGAAGTTAGAACAAAAAAGCAGGAGTGGTCGGCCAGGTGTCTTCCCCGTGATGTTTCCACAGCGGCAGCGTGTTGACGAAAGGGACTCGCCCATGCTACAAGGCGACAGAGCATATAAACGTTCCAAGGACATCTCGTCGTCATATAACTAACAAATTGTTGAATACAGGGTAAAACCCAAGCACGCACATACATACATTCATACATACATACATACAAATATACATACATACATACATACATATATGACACGCTATTTAACTTCATAACAGTGAATGTTTGATGACTGCGATATTTAAATGAAGAAGAGGTTCACCAAGGAACCCTTGAGTTAGAGTATCACTTCTGACGAGTTTGTTCTCGACAGTGTAGTTTAAAGAAGATCTTATTTTGAAAAAGAAAAAAGTAGGTGAAATCAGAACTCTGACAGTAAAAATTATAATTGATTGCTTCACTGACAAGCGTTATTCATTGTAGATTTCTTCTTTCGGAACAGTGTGTGTCACCCATTCACATCCTTTCACATTTTATCTTCCATTTCTATGCTTCATAATCTTCTACATGTAGTCGAGCATCTTCAACAAGTATATATTGAAATCCACGTCTTAACTCATGGGAGTCAAATTTAAACTTACGACAGAATCTTCGTTTATTCGCTAACATGCTTCATGCCATAGTGTTACTTTTCGCTGTCGTTGACCCTGCAGAGACTGCTACATTAATTTCTATGCCAGAGAATCCAATGAAAGTTGATTCTTTTGTTGGTACAATTGATCTGTTTCTCTTTGCTGGCCAGTCATTAAAAAGCTCGTTGGTAGTCACGTCACGCAGAACAATTTCCGTGCAATTTGCTCTTTCTTCTAAAATCGATAGACGCGCCATCAGAGATCGACGTTGCGTCAGATGAAGACCGTATTTTCCCACGGAAAAGACCTTCTTTCTCAAAGAGATTTTGTCGGTAAGATTGTCTTAACTAAAATTAGGAGGTATTTCAAAGTCCCATTTCATGAAACCATAAAACGTATTCTGCTCGTGTAATGGTACGAAGTTCAAGGACGTTTGTATACATCTCGTGAGCCTGCGTTATTCTCTAATAATAGCATTACCATAAATCAAGCAATACGGAAGCTAAGATTCAAATTCTGAAAAACATGGATTAGGGTTAGGGTTCGAGTATATCCATTCAACATTATACTAGAACCGAAACTGCCTTTGATAAGGGATTTGCATTTAGGTGAGACAAAAGGGTCAATCTGTCCTATATTTAGAGCAAACTGAAAAACAAAGGTGTCGATTTGCCGTTCACTGGGCAAACTATACCCCTTAAAATCTTCTATGTTAGTACAGATTTCATACACACACCTTAGTACATCCTTTCCCTTGGAAAAGGCATGCCTAACGTAAACCACACCAGGCGGATACTTCCTTACTGGTGTATTACCTTTTGAGACACGGGAATGTCTCTTACACAAGTCTTTGCCATCCAGTTGCCGCCAGCAGTCTGCAGAAACCCCGAATGAATCTCAGTTTATCAAAAACTTCACACAGTGCACATAGGGTTTAAAGGATGGGGAATCCCTTGGGAAATTACCCTCTACTGTCAATATTTTCTAACTTCTACAGCTATCAAGTATGCAGTTCATTTTCGGGGTAAAGCCATGGAAGGTCCTCTTTAACTGGCTACACTCAGTGAAGAGGTAAGCATATATAAGGAATCGTTATTCTCCAGTTCATATTTTTTTCATATTTATCAGCGCATGCATTTAAAATATTCACAGACTCTACCATTCTCCGCTTCAACATTATTTATCAAGAAGCCAGCAGTACATATGAAGTGTTTTACGTCAAACATAGACTATTCTTGTCTTTCCTTCAATTTGCTTTATTCATTGACAATGACTATTGTACACAAATAAATCCCACTCAGTATTGAATCGGCTTCGTATCCAGCCAAAGAAAAAACAAGTGACATTTACCAATAAAGTGAATGAGGCGCTCCATCCCCCTCTTCCCCAATTCTTCTTTGTACAGGACTTGTACAAGGTAAATTCTCCTCCACGCCTATGTTGGGAGCCGTGCATTGAGATACACTAGCCCTGACATTGGCTGGCCATGTTCCGAGGTCAGCGTCACGTTAACCGGCCCTGAATAGTTAAATTGAGTAACTTGGATCTCGGTTTTGCCACCATGACTGTTTTCAAAGTTTCAAAGCTGCACCCTACGAAAGAAGGCTACCCAGGTTCAATTGTGCATTATTCATGGAAAATTAGGCAAGAAGTATGAATTAATCTGTCATTAAAGGATTTGTAGGGTACAGCTTTCTCCTATTTATGACAGAACACACGAAAAGCAGAGTCACTGAATGGAAGAATACATATCTGTATATCCGGAAGGTCAGCTGGGAAGAATGAAACAGATCGAGCTGCAGTTAGCCATACATATATAACGTTAGCGGTGAAGTGAACTAGTCGGTAAAAGCTGCACTAAGAAAGCCGAAGAGGTAAGTCGATGCAATGTGGGCGGCTACTACCACCCACGTTAAACACATCCATAGACCGATTGATGTACTGATACAACAACGGATACATCAACTCTCCCACCATAACGCTGGGCGCCGTCGTATGAGTAAAATATTTTTGAGCACAGCGTAAAACACCGAAGCAAATAAATAAACAAATACATAAATATATAAATAAATAAATCCTAGAGCAGTCTAGTTTATGGTTGAAGGATATCGTACATTCCAGAGAAGAACCACCGCACCTCACACCAGCTAACTGACAAACCTCCTGACACCAGACCGCAATCGAGCCAGAAGGAACTGGATTCGAGCACGTGACCTCAACGGTCAAGAGTATTTGGTCAGTACGAAGGCAATAATAAATGAATCATACAATTTAGAAGCAGTTTGATGCTGCTCTATGGACAGAAACCCTGCTAGCTTTAATTGAATCACAAATTCCGAACAGTTGATTATTTTTTTACATCAACATAATCCACAAACATGTTTCTTGGCAGATGTAGATTTTTCCTTGTCCAGGCCAAGGTAAAACTTTATAACAGTAATGTCATTTGTTTTAGAATATATTTAGAGCATGAGGTATTATGATTACCAACAGTGTTTGACACAAATTCCTAACAATCACCTTAACAGACGTAGTTTAGTTCATTCCCTTCGTTTATTATTAACGAGTTTTACTTTTCTGTTCTTAGCAATATTAATTTCCGGTATGACTTCTGTAATAAACTGGTGTCTTTTAATCTTTTGTGAAGTGGAAAACACTCAATTGTTTACTGTTCAATATGGGAGGCAGTCGCGCTTCACGTTATCATGCCGTCATTACTGAAGCACTTGATTTGACTTGGCTTATGTGCTCAATCACAAATGCAGAATGGTATTTGTGACAGCTGATTATTTGCATTTCAGATTGCCGATATAATCGTATCATAAATGAGAATAATATACATCATTGTCGAACGGAAATGAGAGTCTAACTTGAAAAACGTAGATGCTTAAGGTTAAAGTTACGTATTTTTGTTCACCTGTCAAAATGAGTTTCTTTGCACAGAGGAAGTTGAGAGGAATGATAAGAACAATACGTGAATCTCCACGTCAAAGACACCAGGAAACAAGTTCAAGAGATGGTGAAAATTATCTTCTCAATAAAATCGGATACAGCTTAAGACCCACACAATGAAATGGCCGAAGATGATAAAAGCTGCCTTAGGATTGTCTCAATTACGTTCGTAACATGATCATCGATCATCGATTAGAAAAACTTGATTTACCACGTGTGAAATCGTTGTGGTACATCTCTTCTCTCTTGTTTAAAATCTTGTAGCTTGATGTTGTTTTATTTGATTGTTACCTTAAAGTGAAAGACCATTCAAAAAAGAAGTTGCGGTGAGTGAAAAGAGAATAAAAAAATGTGTCTGAAAATACTGTCAATGATATTTTTAGATTTTTTTCCCACCAAATTAAAGACAATCAAATTTTTTCATTCTATGGTGAAATTTATGCACCATACTGAACAGACAGAAGAACAAAGGCGTGACGCATTCCATTCAGCTGCTAAACAGCCTCTGGTTGTTACATGTTTACGTTCAACATGAATATACATGTAGTATTACACCTGTATCATTATTTAAGCCCACCATGTAATCAAAACATTTGACTGCGTTTCATGTGGTGGTAAAAAATCATTTTATACTCTTTTCACTCGCAACATAATTTTTGCGTAACCTTTTACTTTAACTATTGTCCGTAAAGCTCCCACCTTGAATTCTATCAACGCGCTAAGACTGGTGAATTGAGACTGAATGCAAAACGTGAAAATGTACTGAGTGTTACACCGGGTGGCCCCGTCCGGTTTAAAACAACAATCAAATAAAGAAATAAAGAAACAAGTCTTACTTTAACAACCAAGAAACACTTGAGTTTCTTCAAACACTCCCTTATTCAAAACCATTGCACACATAAACTGTTTGACATTTCAAGTCAGATATAATCAAATCATTATTTATTCCACAAATGTCACTCGTAAAAGCCCGAGCCGGATTTCCTCATTTTCCGCCGCTCTAGGTTTTGATCATACCATGACTTTACAGGCCAATCACCGTACGCCTTGATTCTAAACCATGCAGTTTTACGATTTTATGCTCGGTAATGACTGACGAGGGATGTGCTATAATATACCTCGGAGTTTTAGGGAGGTATAAAGACCAATGTTTTAGTTGTCTGGGAGGCTTGCTTGATAAATATTGTTCAAACAATAGTGCTGGAAATAAAGTTGACAACGTTACACAAGGCATGATAATAACGTAATTTGGCGTACCTTGCTCCGGTCCACGAGAGTTAAGTTCCAAATTAAGCTACATTTTTGCGTGGGTGATACCACAGCGGAGAATTTACCTACGCTAAATACAGGCGTCACAAACCGATATTCCTATAACCAATCATCAGACACTGATAACGAGCGTTCTAAATCAATGCTTGCAAGACCAAATTCCACCTAAACATTCAGCACAAATGATCAAAAAACTAGGATGTACATATAGTAAGAAATTAAGACAGTCATGTAAACAATATTGTTCATAAAATATTAGTGCCCAGAGCTGTTAATTAAAAATATATGTTTTGATATACGCGACTGATTGAAACATATGTGGATGTTATGTTTCCATCCAACTGCATTTGGCGGTGAAGGGAAAGAATAATTTCCCCAAATAACATAATTTGAAAGTCGTGCACAAAATTTCACAAAGACACGAAGCATTACTCGTTGGAGTCACAGAAGCACAATTTGAAAGCTACACGTACATCATCACGCCCTCATCACAATCAGGTTCTTGTTGCTGCAATGACAAGAAAAGCATGAAAACCACGAATGTCGATCATTTGTTTTCCTTAGCTTGTTTCATCCGTGCACGGTCCTCAGACCGACAGTTGGGAATGTCTGTGACTTGCATCATATCTCTGCATTGTGACGTCATCAAAGAGGTCTTCAGTCTTTGGCTGAAAGCCGGAAAACCCTTGTAGAAGGAGGCATCCGTGTTGTTCAGTAATTATACAAGAGGTGTGAAATTTTTGTGAAATTGAAACTTTTTTGTCTTGATTTTAGAAACCAACATTGACAATTGTCTGACAGAAAAGATAAGAGTGAGTCTGAAGGCAAACTGTTAAAATTGGTAACATCATTTTTTTAAATGCCCTTAATTTAATACACCTGGCATCCAATAATGATATTAGGCCGAATGATATATGACAGCAGAAGTCTTTGTGTAGTGGATTTGCTGGATAGAAATGGCAAAACTATACTTTTTCAAAGTCAAAAAGAAACAGTTGGGTGATGAGGAACTTTTACACACAGTTGAAATGAGCAGAGAAACACCGGCGAAATTCAGCCAACGGCTTCAAAGTCAAAAAGGAAAGGTATTAATGGGTTGGAGAATAGGTTGGCTCTAAAAAGAGACCGAACGAAAGCTGCAGCACAGCGTTATTTATTGGATGTTCTTCTCTCTGATTTCAGCCTCAGATACAGATGTATCTTTGCACCATCCTGTAGAAAAAAATCTTAGAGAAACATGAGAAAATTGAGACTGCTTCTCAACAAAAGGGAGACTGCAATGTCTTTTCTAATTCCCACTCTATGGCTTCTATCTTCAAACAGATTTTGTCAGCCCAAAAATCTAACCTTCAAATGTCCAAGATGGCGAGCAAATCTTGGCGAGCGAAAGAAAACTTGTTTGATCTCCGGCACAGATTGGATACAGCAGCCTTAGTGGTAAAAAATCTCCATTAGTTTTTGTCAGAGAATCGCAAATCACCCCCTGGGTTATTCTCCGTACTTAACACATCTGCGAGAAATCTGATAAGATCCCTGGAACCCTGAAATCCGTTACAGAGACAGACAGAGGCAAACTGCGTTTCCTCTTCTCGATTCAGGTATAATTTGAGAAATAACTTTCTTGTTGATTGGTGTACTCTTTTAGCAACATTTGCATCCCCTGTGACTGTTTTGATATACAAAGGATTCATCGCCCGATTCCCTGATCTTTAAACTAGGGTTATTTCACCAAGACTGTTACTTTTATGAGTGGAGGAAATCCGTGGGCTAAGATTACTCTACCGGCCAGTGGCAAGCAACTTAGAAGTTTTCCTGCACAGACTCTCCATAAAAAATTGCACATCCACAATGAGGTATGTATCAGTGATACATAAAACGTGTATTGCTGATACGCATAACTTTGTTCATGTGTTACATAAATTACATAAGTGGTGTACTGCTAATACACAAAATTACATGGCTGTGCACTATTAACAAAATACTGCGTACCTCTGGCATATAGTAGCTTCACCAGGGCAACTGAAGACTTGTAGACCGTCTGTATATCATTATGACAGCAGGCTTAAGCTGAAAAAGATACAATGGACTTATTTTAACTTTCCACTTTACCCAAATTAAGCTTCTCTGTGATTTGTTTTATGCCAAACTTACAAGCTACTAACACCATTGTCTCAGGCGACCCTAATGGTAAAGAGTCATTCTCCACATTATCTGGTTGTGGAAAATCATTATTGTAGTACAAAGAAAAAGGCGGCCGCAGTGTGCATTGATCTTTGATGCCTTCTGCAAGCCATGGTTATACCCGAGTACCAAGGTAAAGCCTTCGCTGGCTGGTCGTCCATCACAGTGTTGTCGGAATTGACAACTCGTACGAACTACATTAAGCAGACCTTGCCTTGTACATCAAGCGTCTTACTCGGTTAATCTCTAAATTGATCATCGTGAAGAAGGCGTTATATGTCATTTAGCGACAAATGAAGGGGTACTTACCGGGAGTTGTCCCTGGTTCTAATTCGTAAAGCTCTCCTGTTTGTAACAAAATGTCTGATCGGGCGGTTATGTGGCAATTTATGCTCCGTAAACATGACATATTTTGAAACTAAGCACTTGTGAAACAAGAACAGTTAAAACATAGAACTGCTAAAATATTTTTGTCTACATATGTATTTCATACTGCACTAAAATATTCGCACTTTTGGAATAGTTTTAATGACGAAATGCCGAATGAGGACGTTTCTCTTGTGCAACTCATTGGTCATTGTAATGACAGTCTTCGGACAATTTTGACCTTTTCCTTGCCAAGAAGAGCGGCGGTAAAATGTGGCTACTGGATTTTGAGCGCAGAATGATTTTCCATCAAACATATTAACGTTTGTTAGATGTGTAGTAACTTATTGCTACGTACTGCATGAGGTAAAAGTTAATAGGGGAGTTTCGAGGTAGAACTCTTTTGTAGTAGAAGGTAAAAAGAGTTCAACTGTGTTATGTGACCAGTCAAAAATGTCAGGCAATTTTGTTGTATGTCTATCGTGCATGTAGTCTAAGTAACTTTTTTTTCAAAGTTTTATTGGACGCCGATGTTAGAGTAAAATGTAATGAGAAATAGTTGCCTAACATTCTTGACAGGTTACATGATACAGTAGGGCTTTTCTTAACTTTAGCGATAAAAGAGTTCGATTTCGAAACTTCCCTGTTACCGTATTACCATATATTACAAGATGCTTCGTATTTTCAAAACTCTGCCTTGTAAACTTCTCGCAGGACACATAGGGAAGGGGTTTACCTCTGCCTGTCACAGCGGCAAAGCGTAGAATGCCCAAACTAAAATGAGTAGAGACTTTTGGTAGTACGGCTGCTCTGTACAGTTTATGCCACAGACCAAAGGGTTTTTGTTACTAGCCAAGATGACGTTTCAACAGATTATCATGCAGTCTTTGACATTTTAAAGGCAGATGTAAAGGGAAATGTCATCAAATCTAGTGGGTGACAGAAGCGATGTTGAGAGAATTAGAAAAGGCTATGCATTATCACGTATGTTGGAAAGATGTCTTGATTTTTTTCTTGTTTTCTGTAGGTTTTATTCTGAATGGTCGAGTGAAAGTACATCTCTATCTGATTAGACATTGAAACGTCTTGAAGCATTAAGATTCTTAACAAAAAGTGCAAAAGCTGTGTGTGCTAATGAAGTATTTTGCTGATACCTGCAAATACGAAGCCACTTTGATGAAGGGAAGAAGATGAGTCGGAAAAAGGGAACCTGCTGTGGTGCTTCCTTTTTAAATCCTACTCTCACCTTTTGTTTTTACGTATCTGATTCAATCATTCCTTTTTCGTCTTTGATATCCTGTGATAGTTTCTAGCTTCTCCGATGCCCCTGCCAAAAATGTGTTTCTTTCAAAATCTGTCTGCTTCAAACATCGCTTTTTAAGAGCTTTCTCCAAGGCAGTAAGCTAACATAGTTTGATTCTTTTGCGCGTTTTTTTGCAACTCGGCTTCAGCCGGGTCGTTGATTCTTCATCAAATGACTGGCAACACTTTTTTTTTAAATCAAAGAAGTTTTTTGATATCAGGAAAAGGTCATGTTTGCATGAATTTCACACCTCTAGTAAATCTCTAGTAAACCTCGGAAATCTCATCGCCTAAAGTGTTGATATGGAGGAAAGCCTTAAGCTATGCCGCTGTGAATGCTATGAAAGAACATCGTTTCAAACACTCTCAACGGTTCACGTGGATACCGAATAAATTTGAAGGAAGGTCAGGCAATGTCAATAACATTCTGTTCTTCTAGACAGTGCGACAATAAACTGTTTGTGAGGAAGTCGTCATAAACTTTGGGTCAAAAATTACATAAGTGTCTGCCATGGGAGACATTTTGAAATTTTAAATGAGATGCACTAAGCCACATTATAGTAGGTTACACACTAAAAAGTTGCAGTTGAAGATAATCATAAAACTTCTCACAATACTTTATGTTGCCAAAAAAAAGATTATTTATGGGCGGACGTTTTCCTTTGACAAGAACAAAAAGCATGCGTGAACCCGAAATGACATTAATGGCGGTGCAGCAATACACGGCCGTCATAAATCAGGATGATACAAAACAGCGGCCAGATGAAGCGCGCTTCTTGTACTATTGCAGATCTATGAATTCAATTCATATCTACTTATTTATCGTTATTTTAGGCTTTTGTCCTGGCACGAGTCGAGAACTCAGTCGGAACTCTGAGAGCTCGGTTGCACGATCCCCACGGGACTCACGATTAGAGAAAGGAGTGCCACGAGATCGTGTGGGCATTGAGTATTGGTTTATCTCATCAATTTGCGCCGCTCTCACGGGAACAGCTGTTACGTTAACTAACGTTTTCCCGCACCATTCTTGCCACAGCCCCAAGTTTCTAGGAATCCGCGGCAATTGAAATCTCGAAAAGAAAAACTTCGTCATTTTTTCCCTTCAGCCGCTTTGGAAGATTAAATAGTGACTTTCTGTGGAGAAGCTGAATGCGGATTTTCAAATTTTCAAAATTACAGCAGGTTCATGTATAAGCATGGGATTTCGAGGGCACGATAAGTACAAGTAGATGCAACCATGAAATTAAGATATGCTCCAGTCAGTCAGTTAATCATTCAACCGATGAACTTACTAATCAAGAAGTCCTGCCATCAACTGGTCAACGACGTGTCGAACTCTACCGAATTGGCTCTATCAAGAGAGAAAGGAAAATAGGTATAAATCGCCTAGGTCCAAACATACACGAGCAGTTTCAATCAAAGCGTATTGAGACACATATTTTGATGTCTCACAATATAGCATATACCTTATCTACTTTCTTAGTTCTTTGTTGTGGTGTTCTGGATATTTTATTGGAAATTGGCCTTGGGATTTTCTGAGCCGAATCATCCGGTAACGCTGTACGAGCGTTCGTCATGTCGCCTAAATGTAGCCTAAGTGAAGTCAGACCTGCGGTATTACCGCAAAACTGGAGCCTGGTTTGGGCCTGACGGCTCGTTGAGCACAACACTGTGCGCCAAACTACGTCATCGTTATGTCTGAAATAGTTGTATGACCATAGTTTTCCAGTTATGCTGATTGATCTGTGTTGTGTAAATAATCTTTAAGTCTCTGGCATTTATGTCGCCCTAAGCTTCCATCATTCCCCCAAGATTACAACGCGTAAAATTATAAAAACTGCATGGTTTAGAATCTTGGTGACGTAGTAGGATTTCCATCACAGATCATCACTGGAAGAGAGCTGTACAGACAATAGTTTAGGTAACGATCACGTGGAACAACACCATTTATATGAAAATAAGAGAGAAGTCAGGTACCACAAGGATCTAAAACTTAGAAATTCAGGTTCTTGTGATCGAAAATCGATCAGTGTTTCGATCAGGATACGAACGTGATTGAGACAAGCAACTTAGACCATCTTTACCATCTACAATTATTTGGAAAAAAATTATATCCGATTTCGTTCCGCAGATGACGTCCACTAAGTTTCATTTCTTGTTTGTGGATATTTTTGTCACCAGCATTTATTCACTCCTCTCATTAGCGCAATCTACCTCTTCTGTGCGAAAGAGCCCACTTTAACAAGTCAGTCGTAATATGTAGCTTTTTACTTTGAGCATCTGGATTTTGAGGTAGACTGTTACATTCATGATATATATATTTCTCATTTATGAAACTATTATATTACCCTGTAATCCGGATAATCAGCTACTCTTGAACATTTTGGCTTTGATTTTTTATTTACTTCATTGGTTCTTTCTGCGGTACTCAAGCAAATTTCCCTTATAAACCCTCCGGAGAAAACCGGACAAGATGGAACCCAGGGCCTTCGGCAGGTTGATGGTGGAACTTCCCACGTACGACCCGGGAAGAAGGCACAGCGCATTTTGCCTTTTTGATTAAGCACCTATGCCTTGTACTTCAGTTGTAATGGCGTGGTGGCATAAGGCTGCTTTTCACACGTCAAAATATTAAATCAGTTTCGAAATGACACCAGATGGCTGGACGAACACATAGCGGAAATTAATATTGTTAAGCACGGAATTAAGGGAAATCTGTTTTACAAAAAACAGACGATGAGATGAACAAAACAACATCCATTAGGCTAACTTATTTCATTTTTTTGATTGGTGTTGAACAGCGTACTGAAGAATATTTCACATATGATGATATCCAGCATTATGACCGAAGGAAATCGGACAGTGTCCTGGGAAAACCCACGACTATCCACAGATTGCGAGCAGGCTTTTATACATACCCATTAGGCTAAAAGTAAGGTTTCAGCCTTGGCGTTGCTGCCAATCATAATATATTTTGTTCAGATAAATTCTGAAAAAAGCAATGACCGTAAAGTTGAATTTGTTTTTCTTCACAAGCACAAAGTTAGAATTTTCCCAAAACGAAAGTATGAAGATTATAGTAATGTATAAGCATTATTCATTGTACAGAATTTTAGCCTCTCGGATGATTTATTTATTTTTTTTGATCAGTGTTACTCACTCAAGAACATTTCATTTACATGATGGCGGCCAGCATTATGGCCAGAAGGAAAGTGAGCAGAGCCAAGGGAAAACCTACGGCCATCTGCAGGTTTCTGGGATATCTTCCCAGGCACGAGTTAGTCCTTCCGGCAATCCTGTGATGGACGACCAACCAGGGAAGGCTTTACTGTAGTACTTGACTCTAGCCTTGGTTTGTAATAAGGGTCAAGGATCAAACCACAATGTTGCCGTCTTTGTCTTTCTCGAAAAGTAATATCTCAACCCCTCTTAACTTGCATAAAACAATGTTCATCGGTAAAGTGTAGAAACTAGGCTAATCACCCAGCATTCTTTACATAACATGCTGCTTGTCAGAAGGCAACAATTAGGCGAACGTTTGTCACAATTTCTCCCTCGATAACTAGTCTAAACCGCTTTTGGGATTTCCATGTCAGTAATGGATTCCTGCTGCCAGCCTAATTTTAAGCGTAAAATTCAGAAATATTTTGCATGGAGAGTTAGAGCATGACAAGAGCAGGGCTGGTTGTGTAAGTGCAGGCCGTAATCAGATGGCAGCTTGGGACTCACAGAGCAACGTTTATTGACAATTCAATATAAAAAAAACGGTGTGATAATGAATGTTATCAGTTTCCACAAAGAAAATCACGATATAAAGTTTAACCGCAGCTGAAGAGGCAAAAAAAAAAAAAAAGAAGTCTTCACAACGTTTTACCAGAAGGTCAAAATTTCAGTTGCCAACACATTCTTGTCAACTCAAAGCTGTGCAGGGAAAGGTCAGTTCACGTAACAGATGCTCTCGCGTGAACGACGAGATTTGGTGAGATAATCTAATCTATAGTTGTTTCGTATCATTCTGATTTATGACGGCCGTTTAGTGCTAAACCGCCATTAATGCCATTTCGGGTTTCACGCATGCTTTATGTTCTTGTCACAGCAAAGTTGCCGTCTGTAAATAACGTATCTGTTGGCATCATAAAGTATTGTGAGAAGCTTTATGAATTTCCTCAGCTGCAGTCTTTCAGTGCAAACCACAATAGTTTGTTTCAGGTGAGGTCAGTCCTGAAAATGACTCCTTGGAAAGATTGCTATGTAATTAACCTGTGTCTTAATATCTGCAAACTGAGACAGCAGCATTGCACACTAGCTTCCAAGTGCATGTTTTATGTCGCTGACCTCAATATATAGGAATAAGCGCCCGCCTCGAGGCCAGGAGACCCGGGGTTGATCATAACAAAGGTTTTAAATATGGTACTTTTTGCTACCTCGTTTGGCGCCAGGCACTGACAGGTTGGAACAAGGAAACAGGACTGGTCGGCCTGGTGTCAGTATAATGTAACTGGGTGGGTGTCATGTCCAGTGTCTTCGGCATGATACTCTAGTCGCAAAAGCACATTGGCGACTCCCACTGCTACAAGGAGACACAGCATACGTACATTCTAAGGACTTACCGTCGTCATATGACTAAACATTTACTGAGTACGACATAAATCCCAAGCTGACATACATACATGGAATAACTTTGACGCAATCCATACAGCATGGTCGAATGAACCACCTTAGTTGGTTACGATGTTTTGTCACACATTCAAGTTTGATACTTCGGTGGCTCAGTCGGTTAGCACACTATCGCTGCACAATAAACCGAAGCCCCCCACCAATGCGGTCGCTGTGAGTTCAAGTACAGCTCATGCTGGCTTCCTCCCCGGCCGTGCGTGGGAAGGTCTGCCAGCAACCTGCGGATGGTCGTGTTTTTTCTCTGGGCTCTGCCCGGTTTCCTCCCTCCATAATGCTGGCAGCCGTCGTATAAGTGAAATATTCTTGAATACGGCGTAAAACACCAACCAAATATATAAATAAATAACATGTTCAACCCTAAATGCTTAATCTATATTTTTGGAAGGTAAAACCTTAAATGAACATACCGTGAGACATCTGTAACGGTCTTGTGAGTCTATGTTGCTCTGTGGTTGCACAGAACAACAAGAAACAAAAAACGATTTCACCAAGCTTTCTTTTCGGTGCATTGCATTGTCAGATAAGTGGAAGTCTCTCACAAGAGAATCTTTGCACTCCATAATTTGTTGTCCACATAATCCCAGACAGCTCCCGTTTTGATTACAAACTGACACAAAAAGGAAACCGTTTAACAGATGGGAATCCCTTCAACCCGGAATGTAGCATGTAATGTCATTATTTCTTAACGTCTACAGCTATCAAGTAAGGACTTCTTTTCCTAAATAGAGTTAATGTCAAGGACCTGGACTTCAGTGGGTCTGTATTTGCCACTCTTAGTGAAGACACAAACATATACAAACAGCCTTTATTCTCCCATGCACAATCTTTTTCTCCGGACGTTATCTGTATGATTGGCTATCATCCTTCAAGACGCCATGAATTCTTCCTTTTACTTCTGTTTCAACCATTGAAGAAGAATAATGTGCCTCAATAAATATAACCTAATCCTGAATCGTTACGTTCTGGATAAATAGTACAGGAATCAACATGTGGCCTTCACCAATACAGTGGGCGACGCCCCGAACTCCTTACTTATGCTATATACCCGTTTTTGAATGCGATGTGCATGAATGCGTTTAGAATTGTCATAAAGGCCATCGATAGCTTGGAACTTGGCGTTTTTTAAAATGCACCGAGCAACAAACATGGAGAAAAGCTGCCGTTATGTATATAGTTACATGTATATTGAAGTGAATACCAAAGTTGCTCAGTAGAATCTGGACGGAAAACAATACCCATAAGCTAAGAGAAAAGGGAGATAAAAAAAGGGAGCAAAACTAAGTCGATACACACAGTACGACCTTCACCGTCCACAAGAAATACATATGAATTTATGAACTGGCTGAATGATTCATCCGTTCATTCACTGATATTTCAGTTAGAGCTGTCAGTTTTACATATCGAGATAGCCTGCCATTCCACAAAAACACTACACAACACCAGGTACCTGACAAACCTCCTGACGTCGGGTCACAGTCGAGACATCGGGAACTGGATCCAACCATGAGACCTCACTGATCAATAGCTCGCTTGCCGTCCCAGCCAAGGTAGTTTATAGAAGGTCCGACAAGTAACCGCCCTGTCATTCTGCACTGAAGACACAAATTTGGCTGGTGGTATGGCTGACTATTTAGTTGGTTAATTGGTTGTTTGATTAAGTGACAGATTGGAGAATGTCTTAACTTGATGTTTGAATTTGAATTAAATTTGATGCAACACAACTCAACGGAAAAAAGGTTTTCATAACTTTTTTACCATACGCCCAGGGGTTTTCGTTTCAAGATTTCACAAAGTATTATCTTTATGACGTTTGTGACCCTACGAAAACACTAATTGATTGCCGATGATAATAGCCTGATTTTCGTATACGTATCTTCTCTCTTGCTTTTAAATCTTGCGGGCCCGTGTTATTGTACGTGGGCGTTACCTAACTATTGTCCGCAAACCTCTAAGTTTCTAGTGGATCCACATGTTGAGGGTGCAGAACTGTGAATGAAAACAGAATGCTGACAGTTCGGCAAGATTCTAAACCACGATTTTTTGTGAGTATACACTTGGTAACAATTGAGGAACAATTGTGATATGTTTTCCCTTGGCGGTTTAGGGAGAGGGAAAAACAATGACTGTATAAGGATATGGACAGGTTTTTAAGGAACATTAAACATGGTGTATTTTTCCGGTCCACTCCATATTTGCGTGGATAACACCGTAGCATTGAATTTACTTGTGCTAAGTTTAAGCGGTATAAGAGACGCGCGTCATCATGAATGAACGTTCCAGGTTTCGGGAACGTTCATCACAGAGCACCAAAGAACTGAAAAAGTGATTTGACCCGTGATTCACTAGCTGACTGTATGATTGACTCATTGGTAAGTTGATTAAGTGACTGACTGGAGAATATCTTAATTTGATGTTTCAACTTGGGTTTGACATTTGTTTGATTAACAAAGTATCTACCCGCACCAAGCCCAGTTCCTGAATTTAGAGTACAAAGACTAAAATATTCTACTCTACTACGTCATGATGTCTACTGATGACATAGAGCAGGAGAAGATTTCATGTGAAGGATTTGTAATGCTAGTTAGCAATTTTTATTAATAAAGAGCTGTTTAAAGAAGATGGATTTTTAAATAAACACATCTGCCACGACTATTGGCGCAGTTAAAAACTACCCTAGGATTTCAAAGGGAAAGGAATGATTGAATGAAATAAAGAGAAAATAAAAATAAGATTTAAAAAGGTGGGAAAAAAAACTCTGTATCGCAGTCGAATTTATTTGACATTCATCTCCTTGTCTTCATCAAAGGGGCTTACTCTCCGCACATATGAACAAAATGCTTCATCAGTGAAGACAGCTTTTGATGTTTTCTATCAAGAATCTTAATACTTATAAGAAGTTTTCATATCCAATCAGATAGATGTATTTTCAATCCATCCTTCAGCCCAAAGTCTGCAGCAAAAATAACAATGCATAGCATTTTCTAATTTTTCAACAGCTTCTATCACCCTCTAAATTTGGCGTCATCTTACGCTCTCGGCATGAAAAATCTAATTTCAAAAAGTCTAAGTTTCGTACCCTGTTAAAGCATCATCTTGTGGGGGACTTTTTTGGCATAAAATGGATAAAGTGGCCTTACCACTCTTACTCAATACAACAAAAGTACCCTTCATTTTTCAGTAAATCGCTTGTGAAAGGCATCGAAGATCAAACCACAATGTAGACTTCTTTTTCTTTCTGAGAGAAGCAATGATGTCTCACACACGGAAGTTTAAGAGAAATAGGGAAACACATTTCAGTTACGAGGTAAATAGTTCAATACAGGTGGCCTCGTCTAAAACGATGTTCATGGGTAAACTTTGGGGAATACGCGTAAATATGGTCAGTAGTAGACTTGTGATTAAGTCGTTAATAAATTTTGTTCTGAATAAATTATCACAGAAGTTCAGATCAATAAACTGAAGCCTCAACCCTGACTGTTGAGTTTCGACCAGCCAGACACATTCACACACAAAACAAAGATCACCAAGCTTTCGTTGCAGAGCATGCTGCATGACAGAAGGCAGCAATCAGGGAAAGGTTTGTCACAATTCTCTCACAATAACTAGCCTAAAGAGATTTCGAGATTTCGGACTGGGAAATGAATATTTTGCATCTACTTCCAGAATTTAAGTGTAAAATTCAAAACATTTAGAAAATTTCTGCCATAGAGAGCGAGAAAATGACACGACGAGGACCAGTTGTAGAGTTTCGGACTGAAATCAGATGGCAGCTTGTTACTCCCAGAGCAATATTTATTGATAACTCAGTGTCGAGAAAACGTCGCGGTAATGACAGATATCAGCTTCTGCAAAGAAGATTACGATATAAACTTGCCACACCGCCCAAGGGGTAAAACGTCTTGATAACTTCTTTTACAATACGCGCAGGCGTTTTCTTTTCAGGATTTCAGTTGATAGAGAATACTAGACTCTCACGGCTGTCACATAAATCGTGTAGAAAAATGACAATTATGACAACAGCTGTCACCGCGGTTGCGGCGAGGTAAACCTAAAACTAGCGCCGGATGATCCCGTGGTACCATTTTCTCTGACCATCTACTTCCATGGGGATTGTGCAACCGAGTTCTCAGACTACAGACAATAAAGAAAAACTAGATGAACTGAATTCATAAATCTGCACCAGTACAAGGAGAGCGCTTCATCCGGCCGCTGTTTCCTATCATTTTGATTTATGAAGGCCGTTTATTGCTCAACAGCCAAAAATGTCATTTCGGGTTTCACACATGCTTTATGTTCCTGTCGGAGGAAAGTTTCCGCCCATAAATAATGTTGGTTTTCTTTTCCAACATAAATTATTGTGAGAAGTTTATATTTATCCCTAACTGCAGTGCCTTAATGCAAGCTACTATAATTTGTCTCTGGACAACTCGGGTATATTCTAAGAGTGTGAGGTATTCAGTTTTCAGCCTTTATTTAGCCAGTTCCGATCCGCAATGATCCAGAAATTTACAATACACATGAATGTGGGATGCGGCCTGGTGTCCAATGAACACGGGAGCGGATATCATTTCTGAGTATCAGTTAATGCGCGAGCTAACAGGGAATATGTTGCCCAATAAACACGAGATTGGACAGAATCTCTGAATATCAGTTAATGCTTGCGAGTCATCGAAGGGGCTGAGTGTTCTAGACAAGTCTGTGTGAGCTTTAAGGTGTTACGGGGCGGTTGATTGTGGCGTACACCGGTGCCCTGGAGTACGGCTTGGGTGATTCTGATGAACAGCAGGAAGGAGCTGAGCGGAGTGCACCTCATTGACGCGACAGTTACGCGAGATAATAAACATTTGTGGGATCGGTTGGACCAGAGACTGCGTGAGGAACGACCGCACGTACCGGGATTCGGAAGTGGTAACTTTGTAATTAGGGTATACCGACGAAGGGACTTAAACTGATTTGCTTCATGAAGTCTTGTTTTGCGTGAAAAACATGTTGATAAATCATATAAAGAGCTAAATGCACTGGTGATTGTGATTCTTTTCTTTACTGATACATTAACAAAAGTGCAAGATTTCAATTTTACATGCACAGATTGTTAAACTTGTGAAACGGCAGAGATCTCATATATTTGATGATATTCTTTTTTAACGAAACGGCTTCTTGTGTGAATATTTATCTAGCCGGAAATAAGAGAGAGCATTTACAACGATACAGTATTTATCTTGTTCATTCTCCGGAACAGTCTACAGTCATGTCGTGACAAAGTGCTTTTCCTTCAGCAGAACACCGTGTAACGTATTTGTGATTTAATATGAGCAAACCTGGACAGAAGAATTGCACACGACCTTCCAAATGCATGTTTTAAGTCAATCACCTCAATATATGAATAACTTTGTAGTAAACCATACAGCATGCTGAAATAAAGTAGACAGGGTCGGCTATGATATGTTATGAGGAGAGACATTTTGCCAAACATTGCAGTTTAATACTTGATACAAAATTCCAAGAAAAATTAAAGCACGCTTTGACATTTGTCGATTAAACCAGAGGGGATCACAAGCAAAACTGACGGACTGTCCCATATGCTTACACATTCACCCCTAAACGTTAATCGCGTATTTGTGCTAGGTAAATAATCTTAAACCAACATCGTGTAAAATATCTATTTCTATGCTATTTTGTAATAATTTAAGTTCGCACAGCTGCCGCAATTTCTGAGACAAGGTTTAACACATTTTACACTTAGAAAAAGTCGACTATTTGAGGTGCTTACGACACTTGTCGGCACATTGTCACATAAGGGAAGGTCTCTCAAAGAAATCTTTGCACTCGAGAGTTTGTATAAACTCAGACAGGTCCCATTTTGTTTAAAACTGAACGCAGAACAGACACCGTTTAACCGATGGGAATTCCCGACCCCTGTCTCACCACCCGGAATGTATCATCATCTGATGTCAATATTTCTTAACTTCTACAGCTACAAGAATCAAGTAAGCAGTTCATTTTCTAAATACACTAATGGGTCTGTTTGCGCCACTCGCAGTGAAGAGGCAAGCATATGTAAACAGCCTTTATTTTCTCATTCATAGTTTTCGCCGAAGGACTGGGAGTTAATGTACGGGCAAAAGTTATCTCTACAAATCGCCATCAACCTTCATGACAGAATTCTTCTTTTTGCTTCTGTTTCGACCATTGCAGAATAATAATGTGCATTAATAAGTATCATTTAATCCTTAATCATTAAGTTTGGCATTATTAAAGCAAGAGAAAACAAATGGCCTTCATGAATACAGAGGGCCTACTCACCCTCTACACCTCTCAATGTATGAGGTGTTCATGAATACATTTAGAATTGTCTTAAATTCCATTGATCGCTGGGAACTTCGTTTTTTTTTAAATTCAGCGAGCAACAAACAGGGAGAAAAGCTGGAGCCACAATCAGCCAGTTAAGTATATAGCTACACATATACTGTAGTGAATCCCAAAGTAGCTCAGTAGAATCTGTACTTAGAGGAAGACAATACTGAGAGGCCAAGAGAAAAGGGAGATAAAAAAGGGAGCAAAACTAAGTCGATGCAAATAGTACGGCCTTCACCGTCCACAAGAAATGCATATGAATTTATTAACTGCCTGAATGATTCATCCGTTCATTCACTGATATTTCAGTTAGAGTTGTCAGCTTTACATACCGAGATAGCCTGCCATTCCACCATTCCACAAAAACACTGCACAACACCAGGCACCTGACAAATCTCCTGAAGTCGGGTCACAGTCGAGACATCGGGAACTGGATTCGACCATGAGAACTCACTGGTCAAGAGTCTGTTTGTCGCCTGACCTAAAGCAGTCTATGGAAGGCTTGACAAGCAATAGGTCTGGTGAGAATGAATCAGTCTCATTCTGCACAAAAGATACGACTTATTCTGGGGCTTAAAGTCTGTACAGTGAGAGACACTTATAAGTTACAATTCTGGAAATGACACAGTAAGGTAGAATTCTGTCTTTCTTTGCGCATGTGAAAACAAACCTTTTCAACTCTGATGCCATTGTCGCTTTCTTCCGTGTTTATTTAGAAGACGAGGTAGAACCCTAATAATCAGCCTAATGGACTTTCTGGTAACGAACGCCATCTGTTTGTTACAAACTAGACATTCCTTTTTCTGTGTTTAGCAATATTAATTTCCGATATGAGTTCTGTAATCAACTGGTGTCATTTCCCAACGGATTTACTTTTTGTCGTGCGAAAATACCCACTTGTTCACTATAAAAGATGGCAGGCTGTCACGCCCTACCCTATCATGCCGTCGTTACTGAAGCATTCCATTTGACAAGGCTTAGGTGCTTAATCACAAAGGCACAATGGTTAAGAGTATCCGGATTACGGAGTAATATAACCGTTTTATGTATGACCGAAATATAAATCATTGCCAGAAGAATATAAGAGTTTACATGAAAACTTTGATGCTCAGAGTAAAAGTTTATTCCCTCTTTCAGGGGGTTTCTTTGCGCACGAGAGGTTGAAGGGACTAATGGCTATTGAAAACGAATGTTTGCGACAAACAGCTTTACAGCATGAGTGATCCTCATCTACGGAATGAAATCGGACATAGCCTTTGGACAATACAAAGGAACAGGTATCGATAGCGAAGGTTGCGTTAGTATTGTCTTTATAATCTTCACGACCTGATCGGTTATCGATTACGAAGGATTAGATCATTCTGGTACCTCTCTTCTCCCTTGATTTAAAATCAGTGGTGTTATTCCAAGTGATCGTTAGCTAAACCCTTGGCCGTAAACCTCCAAGTTTCTGGTGAATGTTGAGACTGGAGAACTATGAATAAAATGTTAACAGCTCGCCAAGATTCTAAACCACGATTTTTTTTTATTTTATGCTTTATAATAATTGAGGAACAATTGTGATTTGTGTTCCCTTAGGGGTATTGGAATTTTTATAGAAAACGATCAGTCATATAGTAAGGATATTACCGGGCTATTAACGAACATGAGATATGATGTAATTTGGCACACCATTTTATGGTCCACAGGCGTTAAGCTATAATTTAAGGCCCATACTTGCGTGGGTGACACCGAGGCAATGAATTTATTTGGGTTTAATTTAGTTTAATTTTTGGGGCATAACAGACATTCTTGTGTCGCGCATCAAGCAGAATGAACATTCCAGCTTCCAGGAAAGTTCATCACGAAGAATCAAAAAAAATACTAAGAAAGTAGACAAAGTAAGAAATTAGAACAGAACCTAAAAGGCTGCAGTCCATTGTTTTCGTTGAAAGCAGAAATGCACATAAAAATTAGTACCTAAAGTGTGTAAAAAACCAGTTAATTTCAGTTAACCTTTAAAATAAACTTTTCATACACCGAATGTTGCCATTTAGACAACTTCAATTTCTTGTTCGTAGAGTTCGACACGTAATTGAAAGAGCTGATAGTATGATTGATAAATTGGCTGGTTGATTAAGTGAGAGACTGGAGAATATCTTAACTTGATGTTTGAATTTGAGTTTTGATGTTTGAATTTCAAAGAGAAAAATTCTTTGATTTCCAAAAACCAACTTTGCCCTATTGTTTGATTAAAAAATTATTTTCCAGCCCCGAGTCCAGTTGCTGAGTTTCGAGTAGAGAGATCAAAATATCCTACTTTACAAAATCGTGAAGTCTAGTGATGACATAGTGCAACAAAAGATTTCATGTGAAGGATCTGTAATGCTAGTTGCATTTTTATATAGTCATTATGGAGAAAGCGTAAAAAGAGGCTGTTTGCCGAAGATGGATTTTTAAATAAACGCATTTGATAGAAGCATCGACGGGGCTAAAATTTACTCTAGGATTTCAAAGGCGAAAAAGCAATGCTTTAATTAGATAAACAGAAAATTAAAATAGGATTTAGAAAAAAGGAAAAAGCATTGCATTGCAGTGGCCTTAATTTGATATTCATATTTTTGCCCTCATCAAAGAGGCTCACTGTCCGCAGGTATCAACAACATACTGCTTCACTGAATACTGCTGTTGCATTTTTGCTGCCAAGAATCTTAATGGTTCAAAGAAGATTTCATATCCAGTCAGATAGATGTACATGTATTTTCAATCCATCCTTCAAAGCTTGCAGAAAACGTAAACATGTCTTTCCTGTAAACATAACAATCCATAGTCTTTTTTGATTCTTTCAATATCGCTTCTGTCAAAAGCTAAATTTGGCGCCATCTTGCCTTTTCGCCAGAAAGAATCTGACTTAAAAAGGTCAAAGATTGGCAACGTGTTGAAGCATCACCTGGGCGAGAGAAAAAAAACGTTTTATTTTTGGCATAAATTAGATAGAGCAGACTACTCTTACTCAGTACAACAAAACAAGGTGTCATTATACACCTCCCCAATTTTAATCTGTTAGAGAGATGTCTCTGAGAATTTATTGTCTAATTTTTGGTTTTATTGGTTTTGTGCTAAAAATCTTCAGTTTACGTTATACTGCAATTTTTCGCAGCAAAGGACGGCATGATAAGGCATTTATTCAGCAAAATTTATCCCAAAATGCAAATCTTCTAATGTGTTCCCAAATGAACAATGGACGAAAATTTTAGCATTTCTGTGCTTTGCCAAAGAATTCGAAGAAGTTTTTCTTGCTTGACGAGTCCTCACTTTCAATGTAGATCACATTTGCTGCGCTTAAATTGCCAATTACCCGCCCAATGCGACTTTTTGTTATAACCGGAAGACCCTTGCGAATTAGAGCCAGGGAGAATTTCCGGTAGGTGCCCCTTCATTTTTCAGTAAATCGCTTGTGAAATGCATCGAAGATCAAACCACAATGTAGACTTTTTTTTCTTTCTAAGAGAAGCAATGATCTCTCACACACTGAAGTTTAAGAAAAATAGGTAAACACATTTCAGTTACGGAGTAAATAGAATACGCGTAAATATGGTCAGTAATACCGGCATTGTGATTAAGTCGTTAATAAATTTTGTTCTGAATAAATTATCACAGAAGTTCAGATCAATCAACTGAAGCCTCAACCCTGACTGTTGAGTTTCGACCAGCCAGACACATTCACACACAAAACAAAGATCACCAAGGGTGCACACATGCTGCTTGACAGAAGGCATCAATTAGGAAAAAGTTTGTCACAATTCTCTCACAATAACTAGCCTAAAGAGATTTCTAGCTGTCGGAGTCAGAGATGAATATTTTGCATCTACTTCAAGCCCAATTTAAGTGCAGAATTCAAAAACATTTAGAAAATTTCTGCCATAGAGAGCGAGCAAATATCAGGAGGAGGACTAGTTATAGAGTTTCGGATTGTAATCAGATGACAGCTTGGGACTCCCAGAGCAATATTTATTGATAACTCAGTGTCGAGAAAACGTCGCGGTAATGACAGATATCAGCTTCTGCAAAGAAGATGACGATATAAACTTGCAATACCGCCCAAGGGAAAAAAAGGTCTTCATACTAGTACTTCATACTTTTTTCACCATACGCGCAGGCGTTTTCTTTTCAAGATTTCAGCTGATGGAGAATACTAGACTTTCACGGCTGTCACAGAAGTGGTGTAGAAAATATGATAATACGCATAATAACTGTTCTCGCGGGTGCGGCAAGAATTGGTTAGATAAACTAATATCCAGTGCCCGGATGATCCCGTGGTATCCCTTTCTTCAGCTACTTCCGTGAGGATTGTGCAACCGAGCTCTCAGACGCCAGACAACGCAGTTTGTTGCGAATGCCGATAGAGTCTCCGCCTCGGCCAGTGATACATGCGTGAAATAATGATGAAAAACTAGATATGAATTGAATTTATAGGACCGCAACAGTACAGACAGTGCTCTTCATCCGACCGCCGTTTCGTATCATTCTGATTTATCATGTCCATTTACTGGTGCACCGCCAATAATGTCACTTCTCATTTCATACTGCTTTATGTTCTTGTCGAAAGAAATCTTCCGTCCATAAATAATGTTGGGTTTCTTTTTCAACACAAAGTATTGTGAGAAGCTTTATGAATCTCTTCATCTGCAATCTTCTAGTGCAAACTACTATAGTTTGTCTGTGGGCAACTCAGCTATATTCTGAGAACTTTTCCTACTTCATTTATTTATTTCTCCCCCCCGGAAACCACAATTTCTAAGACAAAGTTTGAAACATTTTACCCAAAGAACAAAAGTTCTTTGCATCGAAATTCCGAGGTAGCTTACAAGACTTGTAGGGTACAGTGCTTTGTTAGATACGATATGGTCTCTTACAGAAGTATTTGCAGAGGAGATTTATAGTACGCATATATCTAGACACCTCCCATTTTGTTAAAACCTTGACACAGAACAGATACTAGGGTTCTATACCTGGATAGAAGCAATGTCCACAACCGAGCTTGAGCCCCATTGTTTCATACTCTCAGAGCAGTGAAGAGGCAAATAGATGTAAGCAGTCGTTATTCTCCCATTCATAACCTTTTCCCCGAGAAGGTCGGGATGTTGATGTACCACAACATATTATCTGCGGTTCGAGATGGTCCTTCAAGGAGCCAAAGTCTAATATAAAGTGTTCTACGTAATCCAAAGAGAATTTGCTTTATTCCTGCTTCCTTCCTTGGCAAAGAATATTGTACACAGCTAAATGCCACTTAATACGGAATCGTTGTGGACAATTGAAACCAAGGTCAATGAAGTGGGCGTCGCCGCCTACTCGTCCCTGCTCCTCTACACCACCACACCCCTCTTGAGACGTGTGAGACGTTTGTGTTTAGAACTCTCCTCAAAGTCATCGATCGCTTGGAACAGTTTTGTATACAGTTGTATTCTCGCATTCCGTAAAAATAAGGAACCTGAGGAACCACGTGACGTGTGGTCAGATTGAAACCATTGGGAACTGAATCTCGTCAGGAGACTTCATTGGTCAAGAGCTTGCTTGCCATCTGAACTAAGGTCGTCTGTAGAAAGTTGACCAGTGGTAGCGCAACAGACACGACTTAACCTGGTTCTGGCTCCAGAGTCTAAAAGCCAATAGACTGAGTAGTTAGCATAATACACAGAGCACTTCTTGCAATAATTCTATCTTTGTTTATGCACGTAATGACAAACCATTTTCACTTGATGGTAATTTTTTCAGATTTTATTTAGAACACAGGGTATTATGATTTCTAACAACGCCGGAGGCAAACCCGTCAGCCTATTGGAGGTTGTTTATCCACACTCCATCATTCGTTTGCATCAAAACAGACTTTTCTTTTCTGTGCTTGGCAATATTAATTACCGGTATAAGATCTGTAATAAACTAGGGTCATTTCAAAACTGATTTAATCTTTTTTCATGTGAAAACATTCTGTTGTTAACTGTTCAGTATTCAAGGCTTCTTGAGTTTTACGTTGTCATGCCATCATGATTGAAGCACATGGATTGAGCTCTAAGTAGCCGCATAATCAGATAGGCAAAAGGGTTAAGGGAAGTTGATTATCCGGGTTGCAGCTTAATATAATCGTGTCATAAATGACACAAATGTTCGTCATTGTCAAACGAATATAAGAGAATAGCAAAAAAAATTAGATGCTGAAAGTGAAAAAAAAAATACATAACTCTGTGAATGTGTGAATATCATCTGCGGTATGAAATCAGATAATTATACCTTTCGGCTAAAACAATGGAACGGGCAAAGATTGTATTAATCACTATCGTAACCTGATTGAAACACTGAATAATTGTCGATTGGAAGAATCTCATTTACCATTGCGGAACATCTTTTCTACCTTGTTTCTAAACTACGAGCCTTGTTATTCCACGGGATCATTTTCTTAACTCTTGTCTGTAAAGCCCCAACCGCCCACGCCTTGAGACTGGCGAACTGTGAATCAAACCCAAAGAGTTCATGAAGATTCTAACCCATGCAGTTTCATGATTTTACACTTGGTAATCGTTTTGTAAGGATGCAGCGTTAGAGAAGTTCGTGTTTTTACCATACTAACTCAAGTATTTCTCTGAGGGTTTTACTCCTACAGCCGCTTTTGATCTGTGCGGGGTTCATATATTATTTCACACGACGATATTACGGCCTTTCTGACCTTTATTTTACAGTGAAGACACACCACATCTTGTTGCCAGGTCTTTTATAAACAGTGTGTGCTGTAATTTACCTTGTAAGTTAAGAGGTATAGATAGAACAGCCTGCCTTGTTGTATATACAGTTAAAGAAAAATTACCGGAAAACCATGGAGATATCATTACATCACACATGATAATGACGTACTTTGGAGCACCGACTACCGGTCCATCAGCGTTAAGCTGTAAATTAAGCTCCATTTCTCTCGTAGGAATGAACTTACCTAGGCTAAATTTACTAGTGCAAAACAGTTACCCACATGCCAGGCCTACACCATATTTGGCGGCCAGGTCAGAAAAGGAATCAAACTATCCAAATTTACTACGTCTTGAGGCCTAGAAGTATTATAGGGACTTAAAGGCATTATTTAGAGGATCTGGAATGCTAGCTGGTCATTTTAAAAACATTTTACATGAGGAAGAGTAAAAACGAAACCGTTTGAAGAAGATTGATTTTTAAACACATAAAAACACATATGCTACCAGCACAGGAGCACCTAAAACCTACCCGAGGATTTCAAAGATGAAACAGGAAATAAAAGTAGAAAAATGGATGCAGCACTCTACGGCAGTTGCTCTTATTTGAGATTCATCTCTCTGATCAAAGTGGATTATTTATTATTATTATTTTTGTTTATTTGCAGGTTTGAAAAAATACGTCTTTAGTGAGCACAGCATTTGCACACTTTTGTCAAGAAACTTAGTGTTTCAAAAACGTTTCGATATCCCCTCGGATATATATTAGCTTGATCCTTCGGAATAAAGGCTGTAGAAAACAAGAAATATAAAGATGGCCTTTCTAATTCTCTCAACAACCTTTTTATCACCAATTAGATTTGATGCCATCATGCGCTATCGCCACGAAAAATGTAACCTCCAACTATCAAAGAATGGCAATCTGTTCAAACAGCATCATAGTGCAAAAACATTTCGTCTTCGGCATAAAACAGAAAAAAAACTTCAGTTCAAAATTAGACAATCGTAAAACAAACCCAGGGTGGCTCTTTGTACTTTAGTCATTTCCGAACTATCAGATAACAACCCGAATACCCTGTAATCTGTGGTTATAATAGGCAAACGTAAACTTGCATGAAATTTTCATCGAAGAATTTTAAACACGTGGAGCATGGAGGAATAAGAGCATCTTGTAATAGATGGTATTGTTAAATAAATTATTTATTATTAGATAAACTGTAACATTATGCAGCAGAGAGCATGGAGTGAATATATGCCCATCAAACTTAATTTGTGAGACGAATACACATAGTTGCAGATTTCTTTTTTTTCCAATTCTTGGTTTTGTTTGCTTTTTTTTATGGCACATTTCCGGAAAGAAACATTGTAAGGAGTTTCATGACAAGGGCTGCTGGGAAACACGGCAAATTGGCTTATGGGCAATACGAGAGGAATGACGTGGTCAGGCATATCACCAAAACTAAACCGAAACTTCTATAAATCATCTAGTGTAGTTTCAATTAAAACAATGGTTTCGACGTTTTTTTTTAGCGTTTTGTGCTGTGCTGAAAAGTTTGAAGGCAGTCGTCCTTCTTTCATAAGTACTTTGTTTCAATGTAGGTCATGTTTCCCGCGTGTAAATTGCCACTTAACCGCCCGATCCGGCATTTTGTTACAACCGGAAGAGCTTTAGGAATTAGAGCCAGAGACAATTTCCGGTAAGTCCTCCTTCATTTGTCACTAAATGACGTGTAGCGCCCCCTACACCAGTGATCAATTGAGAGATTAACCGAGTAAGACGCTTGATGTACTAGGCATAGTCTGCTTAGCGCAGTCCGCACGAGTTGGCCCTTCCGGCAATACGGTGATGGACGACCAACCAGGGAAGGCTTTACCTTAGGATTCGGCTATAGCCTTGGCTCGTAAAAGGCACTGACCATCAAAGCACGCTGTAGCCGTGTTTAAGTTTCAAAGCAAAGGTCTCAAACATGCTGATATAAGAGAAAAATAACTAAATGCATTTCATCTGCGAAATAAATATCTCAGTCCCTCTGGTCTCGCCTAAAACAATACTCAGTTCAGCCATTTGAAACACCAACCAGGTAGACACACACAAAAAAGAAGAATCTCCCAGGGTTCTTGGAGGAGCATGCTGTTTGTCCAAAGGCATAAATCAGTAATGGGTATTTCACTTCTGCTTCCAACCTAATTTAAGTGTAACATGCATAACATCTTCCATAAAGAGTTAAAAGATGACAGGGAGCAGGGCTAGATGTGTAGTTCGAGACTGTAATCAGGCGGCAGCTTGGGACTCTCACAGCAGTGTTTATTGACAACTCAGTCTCCTAAAAAAGGCATGATAATGACAGATATCAGCTTCTAGAAAGAAAATCACGACATAATCTTCCACCTCAGCCCAAGGAAAAAAAGCCCTCGCAACACTTTACCAGACGCCTACGTTATTCTTTTCAATTATCAATCGCCAGTGATTCCTTGAATCCAAAGGCTGTGAGATGAGTGGTGCAGGAAAACGTCAGTTAACGTAATAGCTGTTCCCGCTAGAATTGGTGAGATAAACCGATACCCAGTGCCCGGATGATTCCGTGGTACCCCTTCCTCCAATCAGCAAACCCCATAGGAGTCGTACAACCTGGCTCCCAGACGATCCGAAACACGGCCTGTTGTCAAGTCTGATTGATTCTCCGCCTCGAGCCGTGACAAATGCGTAAAAATAATCATGAAAAACTAGATATGAACTGAATTCATAGATCTGCACCAGCGCTATTAGGGCGGTTCATCCAGCCGCTGTTTAGTATTATCTTGATTTATGACGGCAGTTCATTGGTACACCGACAAAAATGACATTGCGGGTTGCACGCTTAATGTTCTTGTCAAAGGAAAGCTTCCGCCCATAAATAATGGGGTTTTTTTTAGCATAAAGTATACATAAAAATAAAAGAAGTTTTAATGTTTATGTTCAAGTGCAACTTGATATTGCAAACCTCTACAGTTCATCTTAGGGTAAAACAGCGAAATTCTCAGAATGTCCTCTAAGACAGACGCCTTCGTAATTAACGTCTGAAAGTCATTTGGCCCTCGCACCACTAAAAAAGGTGAATGTCTGCAAACTGGGACAGCTGTATTACGTGTTAGTTTTAAGGAGAGAGCATTTTATGCAAAATGCCTCGATATATAAATAAGTTTGATGAACTAATAAACTTCATCAGGTCGGCAATTATCACCAGAGATATTTTGTCACACTTTCAATTCGGGTGTTTGATATAAACTGAAAACTCCAAGTGTCATGGAGATTCCTTGGTAAACCACAGACAAATAACAGCTGGATTTTTCTACATGCTCACATATTTGCCCGTAGGTGTTTGTGCCATATTGGTGGAAGGTCTTTGACCGTTAACGAATGTCATGGAAGACATCCGTATATGTGTGGCATGTCAACACTGTTTTTCAATGATGGCTGAAGTGTAAATCATATTTTCCCGATGCTGTAAACAAATTCACAACTCTTGATGTGCGGTGTAAGCTTTCCATTTTCTAAATCCTATTCAGGTAAGACCAAAGAGCCAATAAGTTTGGAGTAACTAAGAGCCAGTCTCACAAAATTTTATTTTGGCAGGAGTTTGATACATTTAAACGGTCTTTTATCAAAGGCACGTCATAAAAAATATACTTGTAAATTTCTTTTAGGACAGAAAGCACGGTTTTTCCGACAAAAATTGAATGCGTGTTTTTCACATGCTAAGATAAACACCTCCAGCTGCATACTCCCTGGATGGTATATTGCCATCTCAGGTACGTGTACGCCATTCACACAAGTCTTTGCAGTCGAGACACTATAGTCTGCATAAACCCAAAACAGCTAACAATTTGTCAAAAGCTTCACACAGAACAGATACCCTCGAACTCATGGGACCCCACTTCCCAGCGAATTTACGCTCCACTGTTAATATTCCTTAACTTCCACAGCTATCAAGGGGCTCACTTTCTAGGTAGAAGCAATGTCAATGACCTGGAAGTTCAAGGCTATATTCATCTGGCCACTGAGGCTGACGTGTTAAGTCTATACATCTATATATACACTTTATCCAACCCACCAATCACAATCGTTTCCTCGCGGAAACTGATTTGGCAGCACAAGTGAAGTGGCTTAGTCTCCAATTCTTTCCTTCTCCATGATATACCAAGAACCCAGCATTACACATGAAGTGTACCACATAAAACAGGGCGTAGTCTTCTTGTTGCTACTGTTTCCTTCATCATCAATCCAAACTATACTCAAGCAAATAGTCCGGTCACAGCAGTGTTATTTTTTAAAACCTATTCAGAACAAGAAACGGTAGAAACCAACGGCAAAAATCAACCTAGATCCATCCCCATAGCGGGAGACAACTACAACCGCAACCGCAAGTAGTCGAAAAAAAAATAGAATGCTGTTTAGTCTGTAGTGCCGTCTACAATGCGGAAGTCATGTCGCGGCGACATCAGGGCGACATACATGTCGCCGAGCAGAGATAGAGCTGGTTCTGTTTTCTCGGCGACAGTTTTCATGTCGCCTGCAGTGGGGACAGCGCACAACGTCATGTAGTTCCAATTGTAGTTGCGGTTGTGGTTGTCGCCCTCAGCGGGGATGGGCCTTTATTTATTCACCCTTGTCATCTGTTTATTATCAAGGAACATTCATTTTCTTTTCTGCGCAAAATTAATTTCCGGTTTGAGTTCTGTAATAATCAGACGTCATTTTAAGGGTGATTTACTTTTTTACAATGTGAAAAAGGCCCAGTTGTCAACTGTACAAAATGCCAGGCTGTTACGCCCTACACTGCTATACAGCCCTTATCGAAACACTCGATTTGACTATAAAACATAGGTGCTTTATCACAAAGGCAATGTGGTTGAGGGTAGCGGGTTTTACGGAATGCAGCGTAATATAATCGTTTCATAAATGACAGCGATATACATCATTGCCAAAAACGAATATAAATCTACCTGAAAACTCAGATAATCGAGGGAAAATCAACTACATGTTATTGTTCACCTGTTAAACAAGATTCCTTTGCGCAAAAGGTGATTAAACTCTACATTTTATACCAGTTTTCAGTCCTGTAGCTTCTATATCAAGTCGTATCTAATGTCATTTAGTGCAACCTGACATTTGATTTAAGTATCTTACGTGACCTTTATACCACATAAGCAGGTCTTAAGTTATTTAGTACTGGTGAACAAATCAAACTCTACCTTTTCCACCAGTTTTCAGTTATGCGGGTTCTTTGTCAGTTGAAGTTGAATCAAAGGTGTAAACTGACTTTTGGCTTTAAATGATCTTTCCACCATATAATCTTGCCTGAAGTTGGCGTCGTTGGTCACTGATGTCTTTACACTCTGTGTTGTATTCTATAGGACTACCCCAGTAATGTATGAGCTACTGTATGTCACTCGAGTCCGCCTGGTGCGGGCCACAGGGATCCTTTCAGACACTTAATGCTTCAGGAGTAGCAGTACTACCTTGAGCTATAGCACCTGTCCACCCACTGCCATTCAGACGGTTGCCAACACCTTGAGGTCCCAACGGTTAGTCTACCAAACATAACAGTGAAGCAATCCACCTCCTGGCTGACTGCCCAACTCTATTGGATTGTATGGACCGGCTTTATTTGTTTGGCTCTTGTTTAAGCTCCTACTCAAGACTATTTGACTTATAAGATGTCTGTCAGTTTTGAGGCACACGGGCGTATACTGAAAAAGAGTAGTAATTCTTAAATCTTAAGTGCAACAACGACAGCAACATTGTGTTTATTATATTCACCAAATTAACACTAATAAAGGCAATTCCGGCGGCTGTTATCTGGGAGACCATTAACCACGAACACCTTGCACAAGTAGGCCAGCTTTTGGTCGTAATGGTAAACATTTGGAACATGACGAACATTTTTCAAACTGGAGAACATGATGGCAAAACTGGTTTGAACATTGTAGCCTTGATGTCTTAGTGCTCGTGATCTACGTAATTCACTTGTTTTAGACCAAAGCCAAATGAATTTTATTAAACATAATTGCATGCATACCATATATGCCATATATAAGATACCTGTACGTACTGTCGGCAGCCATCTTGGAAAATGGCCACCATTAGCATTGTAGAAACAATCTGAGATGGCCCAATGTCCAAAAATCTTCCCCAAGCTATAATCTAACAGTGTACCAAATGTCATGCTTCCATCGCCGAAGGTACGGTTGTCCCGTATATCTCCCCTATCTGCTGTACTAAAACACATTTTTATCGGTAGAATGAATACACAGTGTGATTACTTTACTGACGAAGTCTGTCGGTTCACTAATTACACATACATGTATGTTCTTATTTTAAAACATCTACAATAGCATTGTGCAAAATAATAGAGATTAGCCATTGTCGGAGAATAGTGGTGATTAGTCCAGATTCAAATACACGGTGACAGACATCTCTAGCGCCGACTTCAGAAAGATTGCATAGTTTGTTGTCGGCAGATGTTCTGCCGTCCTGCTGTCTCTATCAGCAGGATATTGTTGAACACACTGAATGGCAACATCTTCAGCATAAAGTTTAGTGGGCAGTACATTTTAGCTTCTTGCACACAACGGCAAAACTGATATTTGTTGAATATATTGTTTGATCGGCGGGCCACTCTCGTATAGGACACAGTTGCTTGTTATAATGTGTAGAAAGATACAAATGTCGCCAATTTTTCCATATCTTCTTCTATCGCTGCTCGGTACCATGATCGACCGTTGTGAGTGTCTATAAAGTTCGTGTTTATCGTTTTATAGCAACGCGGGGGTCATGATTAGAAGACAATGAGCCTTAAGACGTTTAGCCATATTGACACTACAAGAGACATGCAAGTTTGTGCAGAAAGGGTACTATATCTGTAAAATTTGTGCACAACTGATAAATTCATTCCAATAGTCTTATTTTTTTATTTCTTTTTTACACTTTAGGAAACCATTACAACAGTCATTTAACTGAAGAAACATCAAAGGGTCTTGGGATTTTCAAGTATAAACAAAGTACTTTTTGAACACAGTATTTACATCTTTTAGTCCATAATCTTATTCCTTCAAAGACGTATCGATATCCCTCAGACACAGATGTAAATTCGCTTGATTCTTTAAATTAAAGCGTGCAGAAAACAAGAAAAATATACATTGTTTTCCAGCAGACGTGAGATTGCAATGACTTTTCTAATTCGCTAGCCATCACTTCTGACGTCAACCACAACTGGTGCCATCTTGAGCTGTCGTCAAAAAATCTTACTTTCAAATGGCAAATATGGGTTGCAACATTGTCTTAGCGTATGAACAGAAAAGATCCGTCTGATCTTCGCCACAAATTGAACAGAGCAGCCTTATTGGCAAAAATCAGCACCAGTTTTTGTTAGAGAATCGTATAATACCCTCAGGGTTATTACTCAACACATTTCCACAATATCTGATAAGATCACTGTAGACCCCTGGAACGTGGGACCGTAAGACGCATGCGTAAATCCGACTCTCCTCATCCGAGAGATGTGCAGGTTGGGAGCACTGTTCACAGCCCTGTTGTCATAAATAAGTGATGTTTTAAAAAAAATAAAGCGCCTCGTGGAGATGGAGCACTACTAATAATTTTCCAGTCAGGCATGAATTTTCTTCACCAGTAGCAGAACTGTTTTAAATGTGTTTATTCCTAACTATATTCACGTAAAATTGTTAAATTTCCTAGTCAGTAATTAATTAATTTATTTATTTGTTTGGCGTTTTCGCAGCACTCAAGAATATTTCACTTTTGTAACGGAGTCCATCCGCAAATTTTGTCGGTAATCAAGCCATAATTTTAGTAACATTTGTATTTCCTGTCACTACTGTTATGCCTGGAAAATTCCTTAATTTCATTGATAGCTGTTTGACAACTTATTCAAAGGCTGCCAGTTTGAGCGACTGTGGGAAATCAGATATCTGGGAGGTTGGCCATCGGGTTTTGCCAGGTAAATGACGAACATCATGAAAGACCGGTGTTGAGATCCTGTCCTTGATACATTCTATCTTTTCATTGTTTTGCTAATCGGTCAGCGTTTGACCTAAATCATGAGTTGTGTATAGGCCATAACCGGCACTGTGCTCGGGAGGTGTCTTTCGAACTCCTATATCTATGTATGCGATTTCGCATGCTTGTAATTAGGTCGTTCTTTCTGGAAAGAAAAATACAATACAAAGTGTATTCCGAAAGTTTACAACATGACGGTTTTAAACGGTAACCAGTTTACTGCAGTTCGTAGTCTTTTACTCGTCAGTCCATAGTGAAGATGCTGGAATTTCCATTGCTGGAATTACAAGGCCTATATGCCGTTGGAGATTGTCATTTCGAAAGCTCCATTTTGGCTGTTCGATCGGGCTTTTGAGTGAGTGTTTCGTCGAACGATACTTTGGCGATAATGACTTGTTTCTGAGCTTGCAATACTTATTGTCTCCTTGTTTTGTGACGTACTTCTGTCTTTATTCCCAATCAAGGTGACATTACCCTGCAGGATTCTTTGTGTCAAGCGTGCGCATGGATGTCTTAGCGCCCGGCAGAGTACCTTAGTACTCGTTATTTGTTTACTGTTTTTCCTCTCGCATTAGTGATACCTATACACAAACCTTAGAGCAAGGCGTCAACACACGTCTACCTAACTATAATCTGTGAGGAAAAGATATGTATTATTCTTCTCTTAATTTGATTATTAACTCATCTGGATCTATTAAAAATTACATTTGTTTCCGTGACTGTTCTTGATTACTAGGTACTTTGTTTCCATATAGGTCAGTTTTGCTGTGCGTAAATTGCCACTTAACCGCCCGATCAGACTTTTTGTTACAGCCGAAATGCCTTTAGCAATTAGAGCCAGGGACAATTTCCCGTAAGCCTCTCTTCATTTGTCAGCAAATGACCCCTACACCAGTGATCAAGGCTATAGTCTTGGCTTGTAAAGGGCGTCGATCATCAAACCACACGGCAGTCGTCTTTTTCTTACAAAGCATTGGTCTCTTACAGGCTGATATTTAAAAAAAACTGAAAACATTTGAGCTACAAATAATTCAATCCTTCTGGCCTCACCTAAAACAATCTTCATGGGTAAAGTGTAAAGAATAGGCTTCAATGTGGTCAGTATAAATACTGGAACCACAAAACATTGTAATTAAGTGGTTATTACATTTTGTTTCCAATAAAATGTCACATCAGTTCAGTTCAGTCATTTGAAACGCCAACCCTGACTTAAGTTTCGATCAGCCAGACGCACACACACACAGACAAAAGAGAAATCTCACAGCTTTCTTTGCAGAATATGCTGCCTATCGGAAGGCGGCAACTAGACATAAGTTGTTTTTTTTTTAATTTCCCCCTCGATAACTACTCTAAATCGCTTTCGGGATTTCCATGTCAGTAATGGGTATTTTATTCTGCTTCCAGCCCAATTTAAGTGTAGAATTCAAAAACATTTTCCATAGAGAGTTAGAAGATGACAGGGAGCAGGACTAGATGTGTGGTTCGAGACTGAAATCAGATGGCAGCTTATGACTCTCACAGCAGTGTTTACTGACAGCTAAATCCCCCCAAAACATCGTGATAATGACGGATATCAGCTTCTACAAAGAAAAACAAAATAAAATTTTCATAAGTTTTTACCTGTCGGCTACCTTTTTCTTTTCAAGATTTCTATAGCCTATTTCTATTATCCTAGAATCTGTAGTCTGTGACAAAAGTGGTGCAGAAAAACGTCAGTCATCGTACCATCTGTTCCCGCGAGAGTGGCGAGAAGTGCTGAGATAAACGGGTATCCATAAATAATACTATTTTTTGGAAACATAAAGTATTGTGGGAAGTTTTAAGCGCAACATTTCAGTGCAAACTACTATAGTTGGTCTCAGTGCAGCTAGTCTAAATTCTCGAAATATGTCTCATGGCAGACTCTCACATAATTAATTAGTGGCTCAAAGTGTTTTGGTGCTAGGGCTACTTATATGAAAAGAACAATATCTGCAAACTGTGAGGAAGCATTGCACACTAGTGTCCAAGTGCATGTTTTATGTCACTCGCCTCAATACAGGAATATCTCTGACAAGAATTGTACAAGATGTCCAATGGGTTGTATACATTGGGTTCGCAATGATACTTCGTCAGTACAGATATTTTATCACGTCTTCAAGTTTGATACTACAAAATACCGAGACAAAATTAAAACAGGCTCTGTCATGGGTGGATCACCAGCAAATACCGGACGGGCTATTCCGCATGCTTACACACTCACCAATAGCTAAAGTAAACTATATCAGGTGCTTAGGACACTGGTCGATGCATTACATTATCAGATACCGGAAGGTCTCCTGCTGATGTCTTTGTAGTCGACATTTTGTAGTCTGCATGATCCCAGACACTTACCATTTTTTTAAAAAACTTGAGACAGAAACGCAATGTTGAATCTGCCCAGAATGTAGGGTACCTTATAATGGTAATATTTCCAAACTTCCACAGGTATCAAGAAAGGAGCTATTTTTTCTCAGCGTAAGCGACCTGGACAGTATGTTGCTCTGTATAATACCCCACTCGTGGTGAAGAGACAAACGTATATAAAGCCTTTCCTCAGAAAAACCGGATGTTGATAAAGCAGCACACATTACGTCTACTGTTCACTGTGATCCCTCAACACAGCCAATGCAAAATATTAAGTGTCCTACTTAACTACCTCTGCTTAAGTCATTGTCAAACAACATCGTACACAAATATAAATGTCACTTATTCCTGAATCGCTATGTTTGAATAAGTAATCAAAGAATGGACAAGTTGCTCCCGTGGATGAAGTGAGCATCGGACCCTTTGCTCACTTACCCTCTACACCGCCATACCCATATCTTGGTATTTAAAGAGATCTATCGCTTAGGGTTCTCCCCAATGCCATCGATCGCTTAGAGCTTGGTTTTTTGTGAAAGTAGTGAAACACAAACAGGTCAGCCAAATATGCATATCCATAGCTATACTGAAGTGAATTCCGACATTCTTTAGTAAAATCGTCACTAGTCGGACAAGAAAGCTGGTGAAAGCTGTGTTTGGAAGGTCGATTTGAAAAGCCACAAGCCCAAGTGTCGCGCTCTTCCTCGGACACAGTTTATCGCTGCAGTGTCTAGATAAAAATAAATGTCGGTGACTTGCTGTTCTTTTGCGTTTTGTCCCCTTGGTATCCAGATCGACCAATGTGAGTGGCTGGAACATTGTGTTTCCTCTATCATTTCATACCACTGTGGCGTCATGAACCAGGGTAGTGAGACTTACGACTTTCATCCATATCAACGCTATATATAAGAGATATTCAAGTTTTAGGTAGGATATATACTGAAGGCATGAAATTCACCCTAAAATGATCCTATTCTTAAAAAATTTTTGATTTAAACAACAATTAATTTTACAAGTCGTTTGATTGAATAATTGTCAACTAGGAAGCATAAAAGAAGGAGATGTGTTTTTGAAAACACGGATTGATCTTATGTATTAGTTGGATAGAACAGCCTTATCCACCCGCTTTTAGTTGGAGAATCGTAAGACACCCCCCGGGTGGTTTCTTCGAACTTCGTACACATTTCTGGGACATCTTCTAAGGTTTCTAGAAATCGCTGTAATCTTAGACTGTGACAGGCGGAGGTAAACCCTGACCCCGGTTCCTGTGTATCGTGCGGTTAACGTTAAGTTTTTGCCGCAGAATTTTTGAAGCATGGAGATATCCGAGCATCTTGTGGCAGATCTTGTCATTTTGTTACATAAGTTCTTATTTAATGCAGCACAGAACATGGTGATAGTACACAGGTACCCATCTTCAAAAACATGTCGTTGAAAATTTATTTTTCAGTCCTTGGTATTGTTAGTTCTGCGAAAAAGCATCCTCCATCCACATTTAAGACGTTTTTGTCACTAAAGTTACGAATAAAATTGTTGGCGAGGAGTTTGAAAAAACTCGCCCAAGGGAAATACAGGAGGAATAGCATGATGAGGCATATGATCATGAAAACTTAACCCGAAACTGAACAATTTACTGAGGCTTGAAGTAAAAAATGACTCCAATGGTGTTCAGCGATTCTGTGGTTTGCATGACTATCATTCTTGTTTCGTAAGTACTTTGTTTCAGTGTAGATCATGTTTGCCGCGGGTAAATTCCCAATTAACCCGCCTGATCCGCCTGTTACAGAATTTCAGTTCAGTCATTTGAAACAAAAGCCCTGAATGTTGAGTGTCGACCAGCTAGACACATACACAATGAAGACAAATCACCCAGCATGCTTTACAGTGCAAGGCATGTCAGAAGGCAGCAATTAGGCAAAAGTTTGTCACAAATTCTCCCTCAATAGCCACTCTAAAGGATTTTCGAACTTTCGGTGTCATTAGTGGATATTTTACTCCCGGTACCAGCCCAATTTAACTGTAAATTCACAAATATTTTTCATGGAGAGTTAGCTAATGAGAGGAATCAAGGCTAGTTGTGTAGCCGCAGACGGCAGCTTGGGACTCTCACCGCAGTGTTTATTGACAACTCAATCTCCAAAAAAAAAAAAAAAAAGCCGTCAGCTTCTACATAGAACTTAAAATCTTCATAACTTTTTATCAGACGGCCACGTTTTTCTTTTCAAGCTTTCAATTGCTGAATATTCCTAGGAGCTCAAAGATGTGACAAGAACGGTGCAAGGAAACGTCAGTTAACGTAACAGATGTTCCCGTGAGAGCAGCAGGAATTGGTGAATAAACCGATACCCAGTAGCCCTTCCTCCGATCGTCATCCTCCACGGGGATCTTGCAGCCCAGCTCCCAGACACTCAACAGAGCGGCCTGTTGTCAATTCCGATGGATTCCCGGCCTCGCACCGTGACAAAAGCGTGAAATAATTATGAAAACTACATATGAATTGAATTCATAGATCTGTGCCAGTACAGGTTGGGCCCTTCATCCGGCCGCTGTTTCGTATCATTCTGATTTATGACGGCCGTTTATTGCTAAACCACCATTAATGTCATTTCGGGTTCACGCATGCTTTATGTTCTTGTCACAGGAAAGCTTCCGCCCATAAATAATGTATTTTTCTTAAACACGAAGCATTATGAGACGATTTATGACTTCAACTGCTGTCGTTCTTCGCGAACAACTAAGGTTTGCCCGGGGGCAACTCATTTACATTCTCAAAATGTTTCCCAATGAAGATTCTTTCATACCTATCTCCTAATTTACAGAAATTTGATGTTTAGTCTTTGGAAGAAGAAAAAAGGAAAAGAAAAAAGGGACAGAAAGATTGCACGTCAGTTTGAATAAACTTAATTTGGTCGACAATAATATTAAGAAAGATATGTTTTCAAACTTAAGATACAAAATCTCAAGAAAAAATTAGAACACCAGGTTGATGACCGGTCCACCGCGTGACCCGGAATAAAACACGGTAACATGTTACTGCTGAATGTTTCCATCTGCGTACAAATTCACCTGTGCGTGTGAATGCCCTATTTGTGGCAGGCAAATGGCCTCCAACCAACGTGGTGTAACACCACACGAACAGCCCGATGGAGGAGCGATGTCGTCGGATATTTGCCACCAAGGCCACAAAGGAAGCAGTGGTTGCTATGAGGCTGTGAAACGTTCCTTGTTCGATTCGGGATTTCAACCGTGTGTCTGAACAACTGACGGATCGACGGCTACACCTCCCAAATGATCAACCAGGAAGCGTGCTAACAATACATCGCTCAGGCGAGCCATCTGGCATATATACTTAGGTGAAGTACGCATACAGGTGTCGACAAATCCCAAATCTAACTGGCGCAGATACTGGGCTTAAACGGTAATACCTGCTCCCAAATAACCTACGTCTAAAACTAATACATACATATACTTGACTTATACCTGCAGACAGGCGCCTATAAAGTTCTACATCCACAGCTAACTGGCGCAGACACTTTCCAGAGATAATGGGAAGGTCTTTCCTAATCTAATTGGAGCCTTCAATGTACACGCCTATGGCATTTGTTACTGAGTTCCAGAATAGCAGGGCTGCATCTCAACACGACAAATGCACTTATTCTACACAACCATTTCACGATGTGTTTTCACCGCTACAATGTGACAAGTATGGAATGTGACGCCAATGCGTGCTGAAAGCTCCACGCCTGTAACTTGGTCCATTATTGCGTCTCCGCTGAGTTGTAGGTAACATACCTCCAGGCTAATGACTAAAAACAGAGATGCTATAACATAATAGATCGCTGTGATACTCATTGCCGCGTAAGTAATGAATATCAGCGTCACTTCCACTACGTTAGTGACTTGCTGATTCCCGGTTCATTGGTTCCGAAAACCGGTGCAGATTAAGGGCAACTGTCATGCATGCCATAGGGCAAGCACTATGTTTGTGCTACCACGGTCCATTCCTGAATTAGAACATATTCTTTGTTGTCTCAATCGCATCTGTAAACATACATGCAACACTTCACTTGTAACGTGTATTTTATATTTGTCCAAAGATGTTATGAACCCTTCGCGTGAAATAAAACTCCCACACCTTTTGGTTATAAATAAATTTATTTATTTATTTATTTATTTGATTGGTGTTTTACGTCGTATTCAAGAATATTTCCCTTATACGACGGCGGCTAGCATTATGGTGGGAGGAAACGGGGCAGAGCCCGGGGGAAACCCACGACCATCCGCAGGTTGCAGGCAGACCTTCCCACATACGGCCGGAGAGGAAGCCAGCATGAGCTCGTCTTGAACTCACAGCGACCGCATTGTTGGGAAGCTTCGGGTCATTGTGCTGCGATAGCGCGTTAACCGACTGAGTCAGGGAGGCCCCCGGTAGATATAAAGAAAACAGGTGAAAAACGGGCCGGTGATTACTTCCTTCTTCATCAACGTGCTCATGTTGACCTTGCCCTTGGATAAAGGTCACTGGTCTTCGTTTGCTGGTAGTGACAGTTTGGAATGAGACATTTGCAAAGAGAGTATATCGGATGGAGCATGCACGGAGGTTCAGTGATTCTTTCGTCTATTGGGGTAGAATATAAACCGAGGACCGGTAGAGCAATCATGACGCCAAGCCATGTTGTCACTGTAAAATGAATATGTGCCATTTATGAATTACATAAAAGCAGTACTAATTAGGACAAGTATTGTTGTTTGTCGAGTAACTGTACATCAATCACGATGTCAAGTCATAATGTCATCACAAAAAAAAGTCATGATGTCACTGCACACCTGACCTATATGTTTTATGCACTGACCAAACAGATACGGGTGGTAGTTTTCTGGTTATTTGAGATGACATCTACCACCCTAACGTGGGTGTTCTTGAAAAACGAGTCGAAAATGTCTTCACTGGCTTTTATTCGACAAAGGCAGCTTTAACTTGTGCTAAGTCCCGTGAATTAAAAATGTGGACACCGAATAAACCTCACGCAAAGACAGTTCAATCTCAATTTGAACTTTCGAAACTATAATAATTATGGTTTCGAAAGTTCAAATTGTGAACATTTATAACGACGGATTTTGACTCAGTCGGGGAAAGGGGCCCTGAACCTGTGCATAGACTGAACGTCTCCGATCGTTCGTGCATGGGAAAGTCCGCCAGCAACCTGATCAGGGGATTCCCCCGGGCTGAGCCAGGATTCCTTCCATCATAATGCTGTCCGCCATCGTAGAAGTGAATATTTCTTGAGCATGACGTAAAACACCTAATAAATAATTATTAAAATAAATAGAAATCAACGCAAGATTCATCTATCGCCTTTTGTCGAAGTTAAAAAACATATATATATATACTGTCAACGCACCAGACCACAGTACACAGCACGAAACCTCGAGTATAAGGTCGTTGTTAGGCTACACAGTAACGATGCACTATCTGAGGAAACAAATGGTAATGTTGATTGATTTTCTCGCTCAATGAGCGCGATGCGATTGCGGCTACACCGAGAGATAAGCGGGACATTCGCTTATGCTCTCTCCTTGTTACTTCATTCTGACAGGCAATACCCGACATATCATTCATTTCTCTTATAGCTGGAGGGTCGAGACGTTTATGCGACGTATCCAGATTTTTATGTTTCATAATAGTCCTTGCCTGCTCTGTTTTTAGCATAGATTTTAACGTCGTTTTTGTCATATAAGGACGATGCCATCGTTATCGCTGGCCGGTTCTAGTGCCGGAACATGAATGGTGGTAGAGCGGGATGGAGCAGCACGCAGAATACATCAGAAATGACACACTCACCCCTGCCACCGACTCTACTATTAAATCACGACAAACTGACACGAGGGCAAACAGTGCCAATCGGAACATTTAACGGCAGGTACCGCTACGGCTGTGAGGAGCGAATGGCCTTGTAGTTACATAAAATAAAAAAATCGAGCCAGAATGATTACGAAAAGTGAAGTTGAGTCATCTTGTAGGTCTATACGTTTATCGTCATATATGTGTGGTATCCTGAAAAAACGAGGGCATGCAAGTACCAAGTGTTGTAGAGTTTTGTTCCTTGGTATAAAACGGGTTATAAATAGTTCTATTTGAAGATGTCTCGACCAATCACTGAACAAAATTTCTCAATACAGCGATGCGAATCTACCTATATGTACGCCCTCCCTGGTGAAATATTCAGGAGGACGGCATAAAACACCAATCAAATAAAAAAATAAATACATAAACACGTGCAGGTACGTAATTCGCTATAAATTCAAATCAACCCGTCTATGATGTAAACAGTTTAACTACTTTACGCGCATAACTTTAACATCACTGCATATTTTTTACCTAATTCTCCGTAAGTCACAGTGCTAGGGGCTTTGCAAGTTGAGCAGTTAGAATAAAACCCTGGGGTAAACTGACAAAAAGGCCGGATTTCACCGGTAACGTGTGACCATCTGCTAATTTATCACACTTTCGTCGCTGCTCTGATTTCACTCTCTATGTCGTAGTCTTTTTATTATAATATAATTATATTATAATACGAGAGCTGTGGTACGTGGGAAGGTCTGCCACAATCCTGCGGATGTTCGTGGGTTTCCCCCGGGCTCTGTCCGGTTTCTTCCCACCATAATGGTAAGTCGCCGTGGTATAAGTGAAATATTCTTGAGTACGGCGTTAAACACCAATAAAAAAAATAAACAAATACATAAATAAATATAAAACGTGAAGATCTCATCTCAAAATATCGCACATTCGATCATTTCCTGCCACAGTTCCATTCACATATAGTATCTGTTTCTGGTTGCTAAGCTTGACTGATACCGTGGCCTGAAATAAATCGATCAGACAATGTGTGGGCGGTGAAATGAACGCAACATCACGTGACAAATTGTTCTGGCCAACAGTTCCGCTCAACATCTCCTTCAGCTCAGAGACATAGGCCTAAAATGGGTACAAAGCAAAAGTACAAAAAACATTTTCAGGGCCAAAAAATAGGTCCATTCAGAGGATGTCCTGAGGCATTTCGAATCTGCAGCACGAGACAACCCCCATGACAGACGACAATAATCCAATCAAAAGAACTCATTTAATTTGGTTTGTGTTGCGTTGCCGGTTGACCGATTCCAAATTGTCATCGGCAGAGTCAATCTTCTTTAACATTTAATACATCACCAAGCCATGTAACCGTATAATGGCACTGATCACAGCCAAGAGTTATGTCCCTTCCACGAAGCAAGTTTGGTCTCGTGTACGGTGAAATGCATACAACGTAATAAGATTGTCAAATTTGGGCAATTTTCGATAAGGAGAGAAAGAAGATTCCATGATGGCAACTGTTGATGGGGAATCAACAAATGAATTACATTTAACTCCAACAATGCTTTGTTTTCATAAGTAAGCCAGTAATATTTCACTGAAGGTTTGTGTACAGCATGTTTCCGCTCGTGGCACATACATAAGACTAATGACGACTAAACAATGACCTAGTAACTGCTCAGGTCGAGCTTAATATATACAGAGGTATAAAGATCGGTTATCTTATATCTAGGTATTGAGGCTAGCCATACTAGTTTCCAAACCAACGTTTAACAAAAACCACCAAATAACTAATAATTTATAAAAAAAAGTATAAGAAATTAGAACAGATTCATGCAAAAAGGAGCTGTCAACAGTTTCCATGGATAACAGACAGACACAAGGAATGTTCTAGACGAATGCAATCAATTCGCGTACCACACTGTCTCATGTAAATTGTGAATCAGAACACCGGCATTTCGGTTACAATTGGAAACTGTTCATATCATATCTACCGTGGTGATCTGATTCAACATAATATAAGGCTCCTAGCCCCAGGTTAAACGGATTTAAACAGCATTATCAAGACAACTCGAAATCATTTTAAAACTTAAGAAAATAGGATGAAGTTGTTCGGTCGAACATCTCTGAGAAATTAGTTTTCACCGTAAAAACTTGTAACCTTCGCGGACGTTCACATGTCACATAACAAATTGCATAACGCTAGATATAATTTTCAGGTGGTATTATGGCATACATAACAAATTGTATAACGCGAGACATGGTTTTCAGGTGGTCTTATGGCATACCTGTAATGAAATCTTCACTTGCCACCTTGACAGAAGTAAGGTTTATGAGTGGTGGAGACCAGAATGCCTGGTGTAGTACCGGACAGTCCGACTCATGCTTTCAGGGTGAAGACAGTGCTTGTATAGCCTCTTCGCTTGCTTAGTGAAAACCTTGACTGGTACATGTGAACCGAATAATGCCAAAAGAAACATGATTTCTTAGATGGTCCCTTTGTAGGACCGAGCTAAACTCAAGACCTTACGATCAGGATATCAATGCAATCCATGTTGATGGCTAATCCTGCAAGAGTCATTTCCTTAAGATGACTGATTTTGAACTTCAGCCACAACAAATTTCATAAATCTCTCCACAAGATTTAGACTAAAGCTGTACCTTTAAGATTCAAGTACATGTGTTGATATTTATTGTTCAAAAGCTGGAAATTATGCTCTTAAATATTTCTGAAACAAAATGGTAATAATTTATCAGATTAAACAGTACGCAACAGATGCGAAGGCACAAATGTATCAATAAACACTACTCCTAGAACATCAAACAATGATTTGGATTATATATGTGTCCATATATAATAACTTCAAAATACAAATTGAGACAGATTTTGCACCACCATTGCTATTTCACCAATTGCAGTGTCAGAAAAATCCTGAGGTATTAATTAAGGTTCCTTCAATTGTTGAACAGACACATATACTACAACACTGAAAACAATTTTCACATCCCTTCTTGATCCGACAGACAGGGCTTCAACTGGGAAACAAGTTTTTGATCGAATTTCTCAACTTCTACCCAGCATGAAAACACTAACACTCCAATGAACACTAGATCTGACCACCTGCCAGCATTACATGTAGTTAGAATTCTAACTGACCAGCTGGAAACATTATCTCTCACTGGTTGCATATTTCTCTAGCTGGGCACAAATCCTTGGTGAAGCTTCCATGGTTGGGCACATTACTGGGCAGATACCTTACCGGCTTAGGACTTTCAATGACAATTGCACTGGTTGGGCACTACTAGTGGATTTCATGGCCCAGTTGGAATCTTGCTGGTTGGATACTCCATTGTCTTGGAACTCTACTTGTTGGATTTCATCACTTGTTGGGCATCTTCCTTATTACATGACCTACACTGCACGCCGGAACCAAAGACACTCGCACTAATAAAGCGATTTGTAGCAATTTGTCACACTGGCATCATATTCCAGTGTGTATAAAATTACTCCAAACTTTCAAAGTATGGAGATGTACAATCATGCACTCTGAAGTACAGGATCACATTTTGCAGTTCTTCGATGAACGTGGAAATGGTATAGTGTCCTTTATATTCCGGATGCCGAGCAGAGCTTGGAGGAAGCGTTCAAAGCCCATGCCGAACCCTCCGTGAGGGACGGAGCCAAATCTTCGGATGTCCAGATACCTGCCAAACATGAAAGCACGAATATTCAACTGACAGTACTTTAGACAGGTTGACAGACTTCAGGAGAGATTCACATAGATCATAACTATAGTACAAGCTAGGAACATTACAGTAGCAAGGCTCTAGCTTACCCCGATCTTAGGGGCCGCCGTGGCTCAGTCGGTTAGCGCGCTAGCGCAGCGTAATGACCCAGAAGCCTCCCACCAATGCGGTCGCTGTGAGCTCATGCTTGCTTCCTCTCAGGCCGTATGTGGGAAGGTATGCCAGAAACCTGCGGATAGTCGTGGGTTTCCCCGGACAGAGCCCGGTTTCCTCCCACCACAATGCTGGCCGCCGTCGTATAAGTGAAATAATCTTGAGCAAGGCATAAAACACCAATCATATAAATAAATAAGTAAATAAATACCACGGTCTTGTCTGTGTGTCATGCAGGTAGAATGCTAGTAGAAGGTCGACATACAACAAGAGCGTGGCGTTGAATAGACACTTTACATGTAAACAAGTGGGGAAACGAAAACGTTAATCACAAGTGTAACATAAAGAAATGGCGGGAAAGTGAGATGATGCATGTCAGGGACGATTCTACAAAACCTCTACAGTTCATACAGATATCACAAGTGCAAGGGTACCGCTATCGGAGAGGAAAACTGATAAACAAATGGCTTGTTCAACTCTCAGACAGCGATTGGCCTTACACAAGTTCAAACACAGAAACACGAAGACGTTTGAATTAGTTCAATACATATATTTGAAAAAAAAAAATAGACAAATAGTACAACTGATAATAATATACAAAACAATACAGATAATTACAAAATATATAGTTTCTCGCTGATGACAGCGTCCGAATCCGGATGGAACATTCCAGCTTCCAAAGGCAAGTCAGTCCACGTAAATATCGTATCCCCAGTCTTCGGGATTTCTCGAAACGAAGGATGGCCGTCCTGTAAGTGATCCGCACGCCGATGATATCCAATTGCCCGTGAAGGTGTAACTTCTCAGGGCGGACGGGTTGACAATAGCGTTCATGATGACGAGCTGGCGATGTTTGTTTCAGTCCTCAGAAATATACACAAAGGTCTCAGGGTAAACTGGGATGAAATATACGTAATCACACAAAGAGACAATGAACGATACAAGCTCAAAGAGAACACTTCAAACAAAATAGCAAGTGGTGGAAACACAAGCTCACGAAGTGCTAAGTACGAAAATGGAGTCTAGAATGACGAATGTCGAATGGCGTGAAAACCAAGCTCCAATGATATCCCTGCAAAATCCTCAAGTGGACGTAAATATGACTGCGAAACTTCTGAATTCGTCGCTCATATTTATAGACTAACGCAGAAAAAAATTCTGCGTGGTTTGATCGCAAACATGTTTACAACATGTGCATATCTTTCCAGAATGTACGCTCTATGTACCATGACACGAAACTGATAAACACAGAAACCTCGAGAACAAGCCACTGAATTCCATTGCAGGGCACAACGTAGAGAGGGAAAATGTAGGTCAGACACTGACCCGGTTACCTCAAAAAGAAATAAAAAATACAATAGTTTAAAGACTGGGTTCGTAACACAAGATGTATACATGTATGTATACTCAAAACAATTAATAATTTGCCACTTGTTTAATTATCCCGGAGACAATAGAGGAGACTGAAGGAATAAATGATCATGACTCTTTGCAAGTTTGAAACCATAAAGGGGGATATGTCGCTTACGACATCACTTTATTTGAGGAATATGCATGACATCCCGAAACGAGTTTCAGTACTGATAGAATTGAAAGTCAATAAGTTTGACCTTCCAAGATGGCTGTGACAGTCACACAACGCTTCTTGAACCTTGACAGACCTGACAGGGGAGCTTCTCGGAACACTCTCAGCAGAAGTCGCCGGTGAAAAGAGGGCCTGGAAAGGATCTTGCAAAGTCTGGGGTAGATTCATACAAATGAACTCCAAGCTCTCATATGTGTACAATCGGTTTCCTGTGTGGTAGGTAAAGTTCAGTCCCTGACACTGACACCGGCGTTAGATGAAAAGTTGTGCATCAGACGTCAGAGTTGCAACATGGTGTGTCTGAAGGTTCTCATGCTTGACTGTGAGTCCAGCTGGAGCACTTTTACCAGTGTCACAACAGTTTCAAAGGGGACATGGGATGTAATGCACATTTTTTTCCAATAAATTAAATGCTGTGATCCTCTTGTTTTCTTCTATCCTATTAGCTGCATAACAGCTGACTGCAACTGCCCACCAGCCCGCCAGCAACTTGCGGATGGTCCTGGTTCCTCCCTTCCCCAAGCCTGGCCCGTTTTCCTCCCACCATAATAAATGTGACCACAAATAAGAAATTCTACGAACTTAATGGAAAACTTCATGGATGAAGCAACAATCATCACCCTGTCTTTACAAATGCAGACAAATCAGTAAAAGCTAGATGCATAAAGCCGAACCATTGCGGGGTTATTCTCTCACCAGTGAGCCATCTGTATATTAAATACTGGCTTGGACCATATATTTGTACAAATACATGTATACAGCTTTAAATTAATAGGAAATGAGTTGCATTTAAAGAACCAATGATGACAGTCTTACAATGAATCTGGCAATCACGCACTGTGTAAAAGTACGTTTTGGTCAACTGGAAAAATGCTACATATTCCACAGTGATGACATGGATCATCATATTAACATTCCCATTCCTTCACTTATTTGATTGCTAAACACAAGAATATTTCACTTGAAAGAGACTAATCAGGTCTGTGTGTAGAGGAAACCACTTACGTCTTATAAGCCAGCAAATAAAAGACAAGTACATTCCCACTGGATAAATGAAGCTCCAACACTAAAAATACACCTTTAACAGGCACTCAGCGACCAACCGTAAATCATCAGAGGGTCTTATCACAAGGCCAATTTCCACTAGAACGTACAAAAGAAATACCCAAGGAACTATGAAAGCTAGCAATGTTGAAATTAGCCTGGAGTCTTCCAAAGAAGAAGTAGACTTTCGGGAATATATTTTATTCATTTAATTGGTCCTTTCTGTCATACAAGTGAAGTTTACCATTCCGTCACATCATTTCGCTGTACTGACATGATCGTTGCAATCGCGCATATAACAAGATTTTGAGTATGAACTTTTTCTTAGTATCGTTGGCAGTGTGCTACGTGCAGTTTTATCTTTTATTTTTAATTCTGATGCTTTCTCTATTCTAACGCACCAAGTCTTAATACCACGAACGCCATGATAGCCATCAGGTTGTGCATTTCTCCATCTACAAAAAAAAATATAAAATGCTTTTCTCTCCTTGACCATGTTACTGATTAAATCGGGTTATCCACCTTCCGGGTTTTCAGTTCAAGGGGTATAGAGAATGGCCTTACATGTATGTGCATATCTCAACTCCAGACTGTATCACATGTAACTGCTTCATACGCACAATTAACCAACCGTTACAAAACCAGTCAAAAGCCTGTCATAAACTCTGTTGTTCTTACCAGGAATAATCCTCTGTCATGTTTAGCTCCTCCATCCTGGTGCTAAGAACGTCATGCCTTTCCTCCCTGAGGGCCCCTCCGAACACTTCCCCCACCCCGGGGAACAGCAAGTCCACTGCCGCTACCTGTACACATTCCGTGTATAAGCATTACTTCACATTAAAAGACTTGACTGTGTTAATTTGTTCTGTATACGCAGACCTGCATGCCTTTGATGCAGGCCTTCAGGTTGAGGAGATGGTTTTAAACACCATGATATCAAACTCAAATTATCTCTTGCTGAAGAATTTGGGAGAAATCCTTTAATTATGAATACACGGATACACATACATATACTTCAGTAAGGTACGGTACAAATGATGGCAAAACCTTTTATCTTCCACTCCTGTGTTATCTTACACACCTCTACTGTCCAACATTTCATTTATTATTCATAAAAACAGCCTTCTATGAATAGACATGATGAAAACATCCACAGGTTTTAGGTCATTATAACCAGGTACACCTATCACATATTTCACAAATCGGTTAATTATTTCATTTCTTATTTGCTACAATACCGCCATGGCTGGAATTAATATTTACTTTCAAATGCTTCGTTCAATGTGCAAAAATTTTGCCAAGTTTATGACTGGATAAAAAACTTACTGTCTTTCCATCATCACTGGCTCTGGCATAAAATGGCTTCAGTTCTTTGGGGAAATCAGTGATGAAAACTGGAATATTGTTGAAGTAAGACACCAGATATTGCTCGTGTTCCTTCTGGAATTCTTTTCCCCACTGCAATTTCAACGTGTACAGAATATACGTATAGCATCTGTATGATGAATGACTTCTAGGCCCGCTTTCCACAAAAATTTTTCCCTAAGTCTTTCCATAAATCACGTCATCTTATGGCATGTTAACCTAGAAAATTTCTTTGAAAAACGAATATGGAATGGGGGAAGGAGGGTGTTAGGGAAGACACATTAGACAGTTCTGAATTTGGGGTTGAAGATCTTGAATGACACAAAATCAGGTATTAAAAAAAATGAAGATAAATAAGTTTCTGATGTTTGCAAATTTGTATATGTATGTTTAACTTACCGCAACTTTAAACTCAAACTGATTCTTCTTCTTGGATAAGACGTGGACAGCATCATTGTATGGTATCCTTAGAGTGAAAGAAAAGTGAACAATAAGCTTCAGTGGAAAAATATCTGAAAAGTGGTCCATAAAGTACACTTTCAATGGCCATTTGACTATTTTAGGCATCATATGTAATCAAAAAAATAACATTACCAGGAAAGGTTTTCAACATTAGTTTTGTTCTGTTGTTCCGAAAAGGATGTAAACAGACTTGTCCCAATACCATCATTATCCAATCTCACCACTAAAGTGACATCTAGTAGACGAGTCATGAAGTAAATCTGAACAGCCCAACCAGTGTTCATCTAATCAAATTCCTTTTTCTATCTTTTAGAAAGGGAAGTCGGCTCTTTCACTGAACTGTATAGTGAAATATCTTTGATGGGTACTGCGGTCTTACATGGCTGGGTGCAGGTCTTTCTTGAAATCTATTGACAGAAAAAACATGTACTTCACTTTGTCAAACTTTAAGCAATTATGACATTTTAAAAGCCAATTCCATAATGTAAGAAAAGAATGTAACAGGACCACTTGTTTGGTATTGGTTTGGGCCCATACCCAGCACACTAGTATTAGTACCTCCAGAAAATGTCTTTACTTCAAAACAGATTGTCCTGCTTACCTGTGCCAATCACTGGACAGGATCTTCTCAACTATAGCCTAGAAGGTAGAACAATTACAGGTGTTACCATCAACTCACCTTATTCCTTTACACATGTGACTGGTGTCTTTAATACACTGACTGCAGAAAAATCCCTTCATATGTGAAGGCAGCAAAAGTCAAGGTTTGGTCATGGTCAAGGTCTGGTCAAGGTCAAGTGAAGGTCACAGTCAACGAGGGCCTTTAAAGTGATTTAAGCCACTAGGTTCAACTCTACACAGTAATTTTCACAAAGTGCAAACACAGTTGAAATGACACTTGATCCCAGTTATGGGAAATGACCTAAAATTGGGAATTTCACCCCTCCAAAAAATGCTAAACAAAAGGCAAATAAATGTCTTAAAATATTAGTTTTGGTCCCGAAAACTTTTCCACCAGGACATCACCCTACCTTCCAAACAAATGGAAAGTCCCACCTCCTCCACCTCCACATGACTTTCAAAGATCAATACAGCTCAAAGAAACAAGCACAATGCGTAACTTACATGTAGTCATGGAGGAAATTTTAGGTCATTTCACATATTTGGCAGACATGCATATAAATGGTCTTCTCATCAAAGTAATACTAGCTCTCTAATCACTTTTGAATTAGTCCGGCCATTGTACATACATGTGCCCCTTGAGACCAGAAGTTTTTACCTTATGGCCTGGTGCAACATGCGTGTGAAAAAGATTAACATCTTCAGCGGATTGCTCCATAATCTGATGACCAGAAACTTTGACAAGACTTTCCATCTCCTGCAACATACAACAGAACTTAACTTAAAGAAAGCCAAAATGCTTAATATGTCTAACAGAACATTTCTCAGGTTTTCAAATTCACATCAAACTTCACTTATTCCAAAGCGGTAAAATTGCACTTTTAAACCATTGCTATAATTCATTTTTTAAAACCAATACTGTACTTAAGTTCATATACTGCATGGTGAATTTATACCACCTACTTTTCCCACAAGCAATGTGGAAGTATTCATAGCAACCAGGTGTGTGAAAGACACTTTCAGAGACATTACCGTCAGACATGGTACAAGCACATAGCAACTGGTGCAGACAATAGACAACCTATGAAAATCAAAGTCAAAACTATACTTAAAGAGGGAAAAACTAACCTAATGCTGGTTCAGTCACCATTAGGTCACATCTATATGTTGTTGTCTATTTTTTTTCACACATATCATTAAAGTATTCTGCTAATTCTGCTTCTATCATGTAAAGCTCAAATACCTTTAAAATGTGTCCAAGACTCAGTAAAGTCTAACTCTACTTCTGAAGAGAATGATTTGCAAACCTTTAAAATGACTTCAGAGACTCAGCATTACAAAGGCTATCTACTCCTATCAAGTAAGATTCACACCCCTTCAGAATATCTTCCAAAAACCCTGTAAAGACTAACTCTGCTTGTATTATTTAAAACTTGCTTACCTTTAAAATGTCCTCCAGAGACTCAGTAAAGGCTAACTCTGCTTCTATCATGTAAAATTCACACAGGTGATGGCGACCGCGAGAATTTTCTGCTCTAAAAGTGGGCCCAAAGGTGTACACTTTGCTGAAACCTCTGGAATGAGATACACACGTTCAGTTTTATATACAAACTCTGTTGCCTTCAGCAGTATGGTTAAAGTGTTACAAATGTACAATGCACCTCTGTTCAGGCAATATTATTTTAAGCATATACACTTGACCAATGGGGTTAGCTCGCCGGCACGGCAAATGATCCATTGCCTTTCACCAATGTATTCGCCATCAGTTCAAGTCCGGCTCATGTTGGCTTCCTCCCCAGCTGTATTGTGGGAAGGTCTGCCAGCAAACTGCAGATGTTCGTGGGTTTCCCCCAGACTCTGCTTGGTTTACTCCCACCATAATGTTGGCTGCCGTCGTATAAGTGAAATACTCTTGAGTAGGGTGTAAAACACCAATCAAATAAACAAACTAAATAAATACACAGCGAAATTTCAAATGCAAGAATGCCCCAAATAAAAGTGTGTATACATGTAACTGCACAAACCAGTGAAAACTACCGTGTACTAAAAAGTGCTAATTTTGGTTTGTAACAGAAAAAAATGAAGACTGTTTGAAGTCTATGGCTGACATTTTGGACTGATTTAAGTTTCTTGCTATCCTGACTGTTAATCTCAAGAAACCTACTTAATGTTAGAATATCAAGTACACTTTATTTGCATTTCAGATCGTTCACAAAAAAAACAAAAAAAAAACAATCCACATGAATCATTTTCAATGGAATCAGAATTCTTTCTTATCCCAAACATGGTATTTTATATGCATGAGTTGGCATTATCTACTTGTATCATACATTTTACATTTCATAAATTCCAATAACAAGAACTGGAATTTGATTTTTGACCGATGATTTACATGCACAAATAATTTCATACACCAGACATTTTATCAAGTTTGCACTATGAAGCTATCCACAACGCAATAATACGGAGAATGTACATGTGGTGCTATTTCATGTACACCTTAATGAGGTACACGATTCTGCCTTCAGATACTACTCGAAAGAGCCAACACCACTGTTCACTTATGATGAAAGGTACAGGAAGTGAAAGGAAAAGATCATAAATGTTATTCATGTTTTTATATTTCATCATGCAGATGAGTAAAACATCTCTGGACTGAGTAAGAACATCTCTGGCATGAGTAAAATATCTCTGGACTGGCATGAGTAAAACATCTCTGGACTGCCATGAGTAAAATATCTCTGGACTGAGTATGAACATCTCTGGCATGAGTAAAATATCTCTGGACTGGCATGAGTAAAATATCTCTGGACTGGCATGAGTAAAACATCTCTGGACTACCATGAGTAAAACATCTCTGGACTGCCATGAGTAAAATATCTCTGGACTGAGTAAGAACATCTCTGGCATGAGTAAAACATCTCTGGATTGGCATGAGTAAAACATCTCTGGACTGCCATGAGTAAAACATCTCTGGATTGGCATGAGTAAAACATCTCTGGACTGCCATGAGTAAAACATCTCTGGACTGGCATGAGTAAAACATCTCTGGATTGGCACGAGTAAAATACCTCTGGACTGCCATGAGTAAAATATCTCTGGACTGCCATGAGTAAAACATCTCTGGACTGCCATGAGTAAAACATCTCTGGACTGCCATGAGTAAAATATCTCTGGACTGAGAAAGAACATCCCTGGCATGAGTAAAACATCTCTGGACTGCCATGAGTAAAATATCTCTGGATTGGCATGAGTAAAACATCTCTGGATTGGCATGAGTAAAACATCTCTGGATTGGCATGAGTAAAATATCTCTGGACTGAGAAAGAACATCTCTGGCATGAGTAAAACATCTCTGGACTGCCATGAGTAAAACATCTCTGGACTGCCATGAGTAAAATATCTCTGGACTGAGTAAAAACATCTCTGGCATGAGTAAAACATCTCTGGACTGCCATGAGTAAAATATCTCTGGACTGCCATGAGTAAAACATCTCCGGACTGCCATGAGTAAAATATCTCTGGACTGCCATGAGTAAAACATCTCTGGACTGCCATGAGTAAAATATCTCTGGACTGAGAAAGAACATCTCTGGTGTGAGTAAAACACCTCTGGACTGCCATGAGTAAAATATCTCTGGACTGCCATGAGTAAAACATCTCTGGACTGCCATGAGTAAAATATCTCTGGACTGAGTAAGAACATCTCTGGCATGAGTAAAACATCTCTGGACTGCCATGAGTAAAATATCTCTGGACTGCCATGAGTAAAACATCTCCGGACTGCCATGAGTAAAACATCTCTGGATTGGCATGAGTAAAATATCTCTGGACTGGCATGAGTAAAACATCTCTGGACTGCCATGAGTAAAACATCTCTGGACTGCCATGAGTAAAATATCTCTGGACTGGCATGAACTCATCTCCATCTTACAGATTCACTGCACTGGAAATTTTCGCCTTTGGAATTTTTAGTATTGAGAAGAAATCAGAAAAGTTATACATATAAACAGTTTCACTGAATTCTTAATTATTTTCGTTATCAGAGCTAAAAGTACAAGTAACACATGCCTGTAGAAGTCAGCCATGTACGTCTACATGTAGCTTCAAGGTAGTTTTCACACACAGAACTCCAGTACAAAATTTTAACACAAAAAGCTGAATTTCAGTATAGTCTGAAACGCAGATGCCAAGATGCTTTTTTGTTGACACCTCTATCAACAAAAACTGACACCTCTATCAACAAAAACTGACACCTTTGTCAACAAGAGCTGACACCTCTATCAACAAAAATGTTGTTTTAACGTCTGAAGTTCAGACTACTATTCTATCAGTACAGGTTCACTTAAAACTGGAGGAGAAAATTTAGCCTCATACGAAAATGTACAATGCTATTTATAGCAAATCTCTGTTAATACCAGGCTATAATTCCACCAGAACACCTGTCAGGCTAAAATGAACTATCCCCTGTGTAAAGTTAAGTCTGGAGGCTGAGCGTTAGATATGACAACACAGTAGACTCCCTTGTGACGTCTGCCAGTAATCATACCAATTACTTCCCTTGGAATCTTCATTACGGTGCTTACCCATTGACAGCCTCCAATTGTAGTTGTCCTGAGACAGTCAAATATGCCGGGTGGCCGAAGAACAGGGGCGATTTGTCCTTGAGTGACTTGTCATCACCTGTCATTACCTCGGCAACACCTGAGCTACCTGGCTAAAGGCAATAAAGCGACGGTAACTTGAGAGCTGTGGAAACTGGAACCAAAGCTTGGCAGTAATATGACACTGTAAAGTGACAACAGAAATTTCCAATCTTCTCGGCTGAATCCTGCTGTGTAATCTGTATCATTGCCTTATAAAGCCTACAGTTGACCTGTCAAGCCGGCAGTTGGATAAAAGCTTCAAGGATCAGTTTACCAAGACGGTACCTACACATACAAACCCTATTAGTAAAATGATCTTAGTAAAATGACACAAAATGTAATTCTGTAATGACAGTGGAGGCCATGACATCACTTGGCGTAATCATCATTAAATGCTTGCTTCAGGCATATGTCATTCATTAGAGAAAAAGACAATGACATTTACACCTACATGTATTTTGTTGTCGAAATTGAGGCCCACAAACAGTCAACTCGAGTTATCGTTGTTGGAGTGAACATTTGGGGCAAAACTTAATGAATGGCCTTAAGTACAACAGAAAGTAAAAGATGTCCTTCCACCCCTTGAATATTATATGAAGCCATCATTAATAAAAGAAAAACAAACACACAAACAAATAAAAATTGATGGTCTACGCCAACACTCACTCACTGTGTGTCACAACAACTGGACATAAAACACTATTTCTGTTACTTTTTTTGTATGAATTCTGCCAAAATAACAACAACTGCAACTCAATTTTCCTTTCATTATATTAACACCTGTAGATGTGTATTTACTTATTTATTTATTTCTTTACTTGATTGGTGTTTTACGCCATACTCAAGAATATTTCACTTACACAACTGCGGCCAGCATTATGGTGGGAGGAAAGCGAGCAGGTTGCTGGTGGACCTTCCCATGAACGGTTCGAGAGGAAGCCAGCGACCGTATTTCTGGGAGGCTTCTGGGTCATTGCACTGCTCTAACGCGCTGATGGACTGAGCCAGAGAGACCCCTGCAGAAGTGTAAGCCTTACACGCATGTACAAGCAGTAAGGTTACTGGTTTATACTGGGTGTATATGTACAGCGTAACTTGTCTATAATAGTAAACACATTTACATACAGGTATACTGAGCTTACCTGAACACTGAACACTTCGCCAGCTCCTTCTGCATCATGTGACGTAACGACAGGTGTATTTACCAAACAGTAGCCATTGTCCTGGAACAATACACATTGGGCCATCATTAAAAACATATTTGTTGCTAGAAACCTACCAACCTTCCAAAGAACAGCCAAAATCTAAAGTATTTATTGGGCTTTAGATGGAATTTCTTTTTTTCATTTTTCTCCCTATGTTAATTTCTTACTAAATCCTTATATATTTCATTAGGAAGAATTTAAAAAAATATATATATTTCCCTACCAACCAACCGATTTTTGTGATAGGGTTGTGTTACCCACAACAAAGAATTTTTTTAAGAATGGCCTTATTTTATCAAAAAGTACATCTACCATGTTACATTCACCAGTAACCATTATCCTTGCACAATACACATTATCCTCTCAACACATACATCTCCCCTGTCATGTTCACCACACAGTGGTCTTTATCCCGAACAACGCACATTATCCTCTCAACACATACATCTACCCTGTCATGTTCACCACACAGTGGTCATTATCCCGAACAACACACATTATCCTCTCAACACATACATCTACCCTGTCATGTTCACCACACAGTGGTCTTTATCCCGAACAACACACATTATCCTCTCAACACATACATCTACCCTGTCATGTTCACCACACAGTGGTCTTTATCCCGAACAACGCACATTATCCTCTCAACACATACATCTCCCGTCATGTTCACCACACAGTGGTCTTTATCCCGAACAACGCACATTATCCTCTCAACACATACATCTACCCTGTCATGTTCACCACACAGTGGTCTTTATCCCGAACAACGCACATTATCCTCTCAACACATACATCTACCCTGTCATGTTCACCACACAGTGGTCTTTATCCCGAACAACGCACATTATCCTCTCAACACATACATCTACCCTGTCATGTTCACCACACAGTGGTCTTTATCCCGAACAACGCACATTATCCTCTCAACACATACATCTCCCCTGTCATGTTCACCACACAGTGGTCTTTATCCCGAACAACGCACATTATCCTCTCAACACATACATCTACCCTGTCATGTTCACCACACAGTGGTCATTATCCCGAACAACGCACATTATCCTCTCAACACATACATCTCCCCTGTCATGTTCACCACACAGTGGTCATTATCCCGAACAACGCACATTATCCTCTCAACACATACATCTCCCCTGTCATGTTCACCACACAGTGGTCATTATCCCGAACAACGCACATTATCCTCTCAACACATACATCTCCCCTGTCATGTTCACCACACAGTGGTCATTATCCCGAACAACGCACATTATCCTCTCAACACATACATCTCCCCTGTCGTGTTCACCACACAGTGGTCTTTATCCCGAACAACGCACATTATCCTCTCAACACATACATCTACCCTGTCGTGTTCACCACACAGTGGTCATTATCCCGAACAACGCACATTATCCTCTCAACACATACATCTCCCCTGTCATGTTCACCACACAGTGGTCATTATCCCGAACAACGCACATTATCCTCTCAACACATACATCTCCCCTGTCATGTTCACCACACAGTGGCCATTATCCCGAACAACACACATTATCCTCTCAACACATACATCTCCCCTGTCATGTTCACCACACAGTGGCCATTATCCCGAACAACGCACATTATCCTCTCAACACATACATCTCCCCTGTCATGTTCACCACACAGTGGTCTTTATCCCGAACAACGCACATTATCCTCTCAACACATACATCTACCCTGTCGTGTTCACCACACAGTGGTCTTTATCCCGAACAACGCACATTATCCTCTCAACACATACATCTACCCTGTCGTGTTCACCACACAGTGGTCATTATCCCGAACAACACACATTATCCTCTCAACACATACATCTCCCCTGTCATGTTCACCACACAGTGGTCATTATCCCGAACAACACACATTATCCTCTCAACACATACATCTACCCTGTCATGTTCACCACACAGTGGTCATTATCCCGAACAACACACATTATCCTCTCAACACATACATCTCCCCTGTCATGTTCACCACACAGTGGACATTATCCCGAACAACACACATTATCCTAGGATACACCTGCACATTATGTCACATGTTTCTGGCATACACAGGAAGCATTTAGATACCCATATGTGCCAAAGCAGCTGACACATTCCGTGTATTTTAAAACACAGGAGGATCAAGGCAGAAAACCCACAGAAAGTTAGCCTTGGTTGTGTTTTAATCCTCTCTTCATTACACACAACAAGGTTTCTTTAGCAGATAGCGCTGTTTTATGGTTTCTTTAGATGTAACTATTTATTTATCTGATTGGTGTTTTATGCCCTGCTCAAGAATATTTCACTTATACAATGGCGGCCAGCATTATGGTGGAAGGAAACCGGGCAGAGCCAGGGGGAAACCCACCACCATCCGCTGGTTGCTGGCAGACCTTCCCACATACAGCCAGAGAGGAAGCCAGCATGAGATGGACTTGAATTCACAGCGACCGTATTGGTGGGAGGCTTCGGGGTCATTGTGCTGCGATAGTGCGCTAACCGACTGAGCCACGGAGGCCCCTAGATGTAACTAGGTTCTTCACAAGAAATAATGCTTCTTAGAAAAATACACGAACCCATACCTACATTTTGGTTCACTTCATGTTAAGACTTACGTTATGTTAAGTTCACTCATAAATGAGGGCCATTAAAATGAAACATAGATGACAGCCCCCCACTAGACCTGTCAAGACCTGGACATATTAACATACATGCATAATAAAAGCTAATCATAACAATAACAATGCTTATAACAATATTCATAACAATGTACATATTATACCTGGAAGTACTTATGGATGGCCATTGTGGCAGAGTTTCTAGCTCTCAGCAGGGCACTGAAGAAGTTTGTTCTGTGTCGCAAGTGGGGGAATCCCCTGGTGTAGTCCACAGAATGCCGCTCCTTCATCTTAAAGGGGTAGTCCTAATCACAACATACCACATCACAATTTGATGTCAATTTAAGACACTGGAACTGTCCAAACGGGGAATAACTAAATAAAACATCGTCTGAGAATGTTCAATTTCAAAAGGCATGCAACAAAACTCATTACTATACATGAAATTTGGAAAGAGGCGATATACAGTCACATTTTGTCCAGTGTCAAAATTAGACAGAAAACACTGAGCAGTAGGCTTCTGAGTGACTTTTTACCTAGGTTGAGTCTTATCCTTGTACAACACAACCCCATTTGTCATTGGCCTACCATAGGATCACAGCCTCCGACCAATGTGACTCTGTCTGCTGTCAGTTCCACTGACTGTCCAGCAGCTGGACTCTTGACCAGTTCACCATCCACAGACACGCTGCTGCCTAAGGAGATGCTACAAGGAGAAATTTTTACTTCATTATTGTTGAATGCCATACTCAAGAAATCTTCACATACACAAAGCAGTTTTATGAGCGCAGTACACAGACTGCCTTGGGGAATCCACCAACCTGAGCCACAAACTCAAGGCCTCACACACAATCAGAGAAGGAAATCCAAAACTTCTATGTAATACACATTTTAATATTTATTATGGGATTAAATAAATATATGTTTGATGCGTGTAACCCATCCACCCCTTGAGAAAAAGGGTGCCACTTCAAACTATTTATTGGGCTTTGGATGGAATTTTCTTTACTGTTTTTCTCAATAATGTTAATTTCTATAAAATCCTTATCTATTTCATTAGCAAGAATAAAACAAAAAAAATTGTCCACTGACAGATCCTATTTGTTGTGACAGCGTTGTGTTACCTGCTAAGAAGGATATTCTAAGGATGGCCTAACATTACAACATTTAATACAAAGAGAATCATGTCATATTCATCCACTTTACAATTATTTTGTATAAAACATAATGGTGATATAACAAAGACACCATTTAATAATAAGTTGTGAGATCCTCAAATTTACAACATTTTTTGACACAGACCCTTAGAAGTGTTTTTGTCCATTTACTCACTTTTCTGATCGAGAACTACCTAAACATCCTGACAAATTACTTAATGGATTTACAAAGTCATATGAATGTGTCCCTATGGGCTATTTAGTAGTGAACAGATGATAACTCACAGCTGCCACAATCTTACCCTTCAGCTTGTTCTGGTGAGGCCACAACTTGTAGATGTTTCAGACAGGAGCCATCTGTGATGCTGATGAAGACAACATCCTTGTGTTGTCGAACACTGTTCACCCAGCCCTGTGTGAAGAAAAAGTCTGAGGTTAACTAATAAACTTATAGCATTTCATAACCACTGTAATTAGAAAAGATCAAAAAGCTATATAACCTTCTGTCAAGTTAAATTATCTTCACTAACTGGCAGCTTTCATCATGTACAGCCCTCTCTTCTCAGTAATTCCATCTGTACTTATTTATTTATTTACAAGATGGTTGTTCTATGTCATACTTTAATAAGAATATTTTACTTATAGGAAGACAGCCAGCACTATGGTGGGAGGAAACCAGACAGAGTCAAGGAGAAACCCACGATCATGCTCATGTTGCTGGCAGAGTCAGGTAAACCAGATATAACCACAAGAGGATATCTATATTCTTAGCCAATAATGTTAACGATAATGTAGCTAATAATGGTCAAGCATTACAAGGACAATCTGTGCACACTCAGACATACTGTCAGATGACCTCCCCTTAGATATCAACTTGCACAATTCCCACATTCTTTGTTAACACATGTACTGGGATTGGCCATTTTCAGAGGTGAAACTTAGATCTGGTGAGAGCATATGATCAGTATTTACACTGTGTGACATTTACCACATGGAATCAGTTTATGACATGTCTGCGAGTAGTACGTCATGCCGTTGATCCCCTGTGTCACATTTGACCCGGCAAGTAGTGTAAACAACGCTTGAAAAGTGGCTCATGTCCTGGTTATGCATGTTGAGAAAGGTGTCAGAATTGAAAAAGTGATTTGTGGCCGTTTTAGAGTGTCACCGCTTGATCATCTATGCCTATATTACACACCAGTGCGAAGGTAAGTTATTACAGAACACAGTCATGTCAACGTTACCTGAAACAGACTTGTGGTTTTGGAGATTAAGGCAGTACAAGGGAGCCTGTGCCCTGCTGACCATGTGGTCGTTAGGCATCTTTCATGTAAAATGCAGTTTTATATTTATTTTGCAGTATACTAAAGAAGCATGCAGATGCAGATCGTGTCGGATCACGAGGCTGTGTGAAACTGCTGAAATGATTTGTGCAGCCTTCTACATGATGGCTTTGCAGGGGATTTTCTAGCCAATTTCTTTTTAGAATCAGAAATCAGAAAACAATATTTTTTCTTCATCACTGTATGACAAGTATTTCATGAAAACTAAAAAAAAAATATGTCTAAAACTCAATTTTCTCATATTTTTCATTGTGGTTACCACGGTGAGAAAGTGGCTAGAAAACCGCCAGCTTTGGCTTGTTCTATTCTGTGCCAGGCATTTAAAAATGTTAGGACCTATCCATGTAGGTCACATTTTCACAACTTTTTTAAGCTAGCCTGCTAACTCTATGCCCTCAATTCAACAAAAGAACACTCACTTTATCAGTCTCCACTATTACTATAATGATTTTCAAGGCATAACACTGTTTGGTGAGTACAAGTTCAATGTGACCAGTCAAACCAAAGTTTTGACTGGTAATTGATGTCAAAACCTCAATTACTAGTCAATGCCTGGCAAGCTTGGTGACACGGAAATGCCAGGCTGAGATTCATTTATGGCCTGTGGCACCTTTTGCATAGATAGAATGGCTGTGGAAAGATAGCAGTCTAGACTTTTATAAGCGGAGAGCCAATAGGAGACAGTAACAGAGCAGTAGGAGAACCGAACATGGGGAAGTGAGGAGGCCAGCAATAAACGGCACCGTGAGTCAATTACACTTGACCATGGTGTTAAGGTGTAAACATAAATGCCATGCATATACTTGGCTATCTACAGCAAGCCAAGCTGTTAGGTGACATGTTAGTACGGCAGTCTAGAAATGGTCATAGCCAGTCACGGCAGCAATGAGGGAAAAATATAATTGGGGAGCGGGCTCCCCAAGTGTTCCTGCTTCAGTTGTAGCGACGCTCAGACTACATTTAACGGTGTGGGGAAAACCTTCTAGCTTTGAAGCGGGTAACATCTGCGACGATGGCATGTATGTTAGTTCAGTAACCGACTAGGAACGGCCAGTGAAATTGCACAATCGCTGTCAGATATAATTTTCACTGGCCACTGAAACACATTTGATCCTTGACAGTCACCGTTTTCGGCTCTTCGGATACTCTGATCATAAACTAGGATAACAATGCACGTGCCCAAAAACTACACGGCATGCAGAATTACACAGTGACTGAAATCGAAAGCGCCAGGCTTGAGTATAGGCCTGGCAAAGGAGGCACAACAACAACAACAAACGACACACTATCACTGATTACATTAGCCCTTACTTTTGTTTCGCAACGCTGTCCTATATTTTCCTGATCATGCAGTAGTTCTGACACACGCTTCCTTTCACTTAACATTCTGCTGAAAGTCCAACACTTCCCTCTTGTCATCCATTCTTTGTTTTTCCACCAACATTTTCGTAAAACATGTTTAGCCATGGGCGCCGCCATGATTTAGAATACAAAGCTGAATACTACATTGATCCTGATTGTCAAAATTTATTGTTATGGAAAAACATTCCGTCGCCGTAATTGAAGAAGATGATATATTCATAAGTATATATAAAGAAGCGAAACAGTACTAATGAACTCAATCTACCAAAACGAGTTTTAGAGAGCGGATGTGCGTTCTGCTAGCAGCGGAGCAGTGCTGTGGGCTGTGTTCTTAGCAACCTCTGCCACAACTCCTCACTGTCAGATGACCGGATAAATGCATTCATTCCGCTACACTGGACCGGGTACATGCTCCCATGAAACTGCTAATTTTTCTGACTGCCACTTTTGGATCCGAATATGTTTGGCAACTTCGATAATCTAATTCCAGATGAAACCAAACAATCCAAATTAATGCATTATATGTATATATACAACATTATACAGGGATTGGTAGTTCACGTTATGTAGACGTATGTATTCCGAGTACAGGGTTATTTTTTTTTCATTTCCATAAATAAAAGTCGCCTGTAAAATTTAGAGTTCAAAATATGTAACAGACCGTTGACCACAGCACTGATGTGTCGTGTTCGAATACATCATTCCAACATATCAGGTCAAAATCGAAGAAAAAAAAATGTATTTCAAAGTTAATAGCTGTAATTATGGATTTATTTATATGTTTATGTCATTCGCTTTTGTATGCACCGTGCTCTGTGTTCTTAACAAACGTTAAAAGCAAACTAATGAATCACTGTAAAAGAAAATCCTTAAAAAATGTTCCCGGAATATTATAACCCACTAGCCCCACACCCATGCAACCCCTCTCAATGCTTGTGGAACCTTGGAAACAAGCCGTTGATGACGCTTGTGTGGTATATCGCAAAGTACAAGGTTCGTTGAAGACCGCTTATCTTCCGCCACGTCCAACATTTCGTCAGTAACTGGCCAAGGTTCAGAGGTTTATTCCTGGAATTCTGTTCGCCTACAGCAATAAACGTGACCGCCATGGTATAAGTTAGAAATTCTTAAGAAGGGCGTGATAACAACAAATAAATAAATAAATATCAAAAAGTCTGAACATGCACTGTACTTCCCCGCATTTTAAAAAATATTTTAATGATACACGATGTGTTAATTAACTGTTTGCCACAATACTCGTTCCGCTCAGCCTATATCGAAGGCACCTGTGTGCAGTCCATGGCAGAATGTACTGTGTATATCTGTGTAGACCTACAGTTGTAGATTCCTACAAGAATCTTTCTGATACAGTTCTTGAAAATGCTGTATTACATATGCATGGCTTTCGCTTAACTTGGGAAACACTTTCTCATAATAAGAATATGGTAATAAGAAGCTCGTAAAACAAGTGACTTTACTAAAAAGGATTCGAATTCCTGTTCCAGGAGGGAATGCAGAATCATTTTAAAAGCATATATTCCGCCTTCATTTATTTATTTGTGAACTGTGCCTTTCGACACGACGTGTCGCATGCATTCAGAACAAGAACGTGTGAAACACAATGAAGAGAAATCCAAGACAATCCAATGTGAACAACATTTCAAGTCCGTTTCACTATTTCATCACCGACCTCCATGAAATCGTGACCAGGCAATATATATCCTGTCCTAACAGTGCATACCGTTCGTAGGGGAGCAAAAACAGGTTGTATGAAAACAAAAACAGGTTATATGAAAACAAAAATGGCAAGCCCATATTCTACAAAAAATCCACAGCATTTCATTAACATACGACGACAACGTTTAAACAACCAATCGCGGAGAACAAAATATTGGTTGTGCTCTTTGGACCAATTGTGTGTTTAATTCTGACACCCAACACTTCCTTCATAAATATATCACTGAAATGTTTAAACAGCCAATCAGAAAGATCAAAACATTGACCGAAGAGCGCACTTTAACGCCATTTGTGTGTTAATCATTCGAGTTTTGAGAGCTGTTGGATATTTATTTTGAAGCTTTGTTGCCGCGAGATTCACTCTTCAAGGACATAAATCAAGGTCATCCGATAAGCTATCAGATGTGCACTGTTTACCCGCGAGTGTTTTATCCGGATGTTCCAACAACGCAAAAATCTGTGTCATCGATCACAAGTCTGGCCCGCGTAAGAGCAAACACGAACTTAGTAAGCTTGAGAGCTTCGTGTCATTTTAAGGGAAATAAATTAGTCGGTCAGCAAGAAGCGGTGTCACTGCGCACCTAAAGACAGACCTATCATTGACCTATATATAGTGTCAGCCAAGTGAGTTTGTCACTCTGGGGGAAACTGTCCGCAGGTAAGTGTGGAGCTTTTCATGGGACCTTCGCGTTCTGATACACCTGTACTAAATTTAAAAAACACCTTTAGATTCAGATCAATATCGTCAGGTACAGTTCCGTTTTTAATCAGCCTAGAACCTGTATTTTATTAACCTGAAGGTCCAAAATGAACACATCAGTTATAGAACAGATATTGATGCCTGGCAGAATTGTTCTTTGAGAATCTCTACAAAAGGCTAAAGATTGACGGCTTCTTTCGTTTACTTCCTAGAATATTGTCTTCAGATGATTCAATGAAAAGTATGTGCTTTTAATCAGGACGTGAGGAAAAATTTGGAAGTGATACATTTTTAAAAAAATAAGAACTATCATTTCCACTTTTGTCCTCCAGATTTTGCTTCATTTTTCCTTGACACAGTCGATATAGAGCTAGCTGTTAAGAGTGCCTTAAGGGTATTAGAACTCCTCATGAGCAAAATTTAAAAATTTTGCAGTGTGTAGCGCAAAATATTGATCAAGTATGGCCATGTGTATATATATTCTGCAAGCTAAAGGACGACTGATTTCAAAAAAGCTTTTAATATTTACCTAACTTTAATATTTAACCAAATAAAGGGAATTTTTGAAAAAAAGAAGAGCTGTCTTTCAGAATTTTTTTTTTAATTTTCCATTTTGTCTTTTGCCCAAGTGAAAAATTTACTACTTGAACTAAGAAACCGTCTCACAGAGTTTTAATATTCATCTTAGCTTGTTCTGAGTGATCATTTACATTCAAAACTTCCAAAAAAATGAATTTTTTAAAAAACTTTGATGTTCCTTATCAATATCTTTAAAACTAAAAAAGATGTGGGACAGTTTTATATCTTAAGTATTTAGCTACAACTGTGCCAAGTTTCATAGCATTTTGATGAAAAATAAGCGAGATATAAAAGTATTTCACCATACAACCATCTCAAAAAATAGAAACTAGAAAATTCTGGGTAAAAACTGCTAGAGTGTGTTTATCAGCCCGTCCTCCAATGACATCCCGGTCTGTTGATTAAGCATGTTGTTTTACTTAGCTGGTCTTCTGGGGTACTCTGCACAAGCAGCCAGGCACAGTTTACAGCAGGAGGCAATACACATTTATCACAGTGATATCTTTTCACAGCAGGTGGCAATACACATTTATCACAGTGATATCTTTTCACAGCAGGTAACCCCCCATCAGTGAGCTAATCTCCCTAATCAGGGAGAACTAAGAAAACAGATCTGCCTTGGCTCACAACATGTTATACCTTTGGTCAAATTTAATGTATTAACAATTCGACTTTGGTTTTAAGCTTTAAGTGGGAGGAAAGACAGGAGAATGGAGAATAAGAATGTGAAATAACAAAAAAGTGACCAAATTTCACCTAGGAGGGTTTCTAGTATTCTCAACTTCAACGATTTTGTGTTCAGATTTTTATAAAGAAATATGGAGGTTTGTCTGAGACTAACATTAACTGTAATGTTCGCTAGATAGACTTCATGTGTGTGGCCGACATATACATATAGGATATGGTAAAGATTATGATAAAAACAAAGTATCGATTTTAAGGTCACAAGACACAAGATCGACACAGAGCGGATAATATCAGTGCTAATGCTCATTTAGCAGTGAAGTTTGTAATGTATCAGCATATATAATGATGATGTTTGTTTAATCAAGTCTGTGACTAAACCTGAACTTGATCACTGAATCTGTCGGTCATAGTGGCAGACACCAGTTTATTGCATCCTTGTATTGATTTTGATTTGCCTCCAACTGAACGAATGAAAGACAGGCATTTTTATGATTACAGCTCTCTTCAGTATGCTGAAGCTTTGGGTTCTTAGTGTCGCCGTAGGCGTGGCACTGGCAACTAAGTAAGTAATCAAGCTGACATGAATTAATCAGTCACGTAATTCATTAGAGCCGTTAGTCTGAGAGTTTAGTTTAATCAGACTAATGCTCTAAGGAAAAAACACGCTGTCACGCGAGATCACGTTTGTCTCAGGTTAGCGCTTTGGCGTATTTCAGGCTATGCCCGGGATCAAATCAGCTCATTTACATGACAACACTAGAAGCCCATGGTTTAATATGTTCCTATCACATGTTGGACCTACCGGCGTTTCCGATCCCCATTTACAACAGTCCTAGACCCAAAAGTAAATTTCGCGCCAATTATATATTTTAACAGCCCATTTAACACATTTATTTTTTTCCCTATACATTATAGGGTTACCCATTTGATATCTTAACCCATCAATACTTTAAAATTAGCCTAAAGCACAAGAGCATTACTGACTGGCAGCTTACTTTTTTCATTTGCTTTCATTTTGTTTTCAGCTCCTACGTGGTAGTGCTGCCGAAAGTAGTTCGACCAGGGTTCAAACTGAACATCGGCGTGAATATTCTGCGCGCAGAAAGTGACGTCACTGTAGTCGCTGCACTGGTCAACTCTGTCACAAAAGCACCAGTTGGTACTGTTACAGCAACGGTCAGGAAAGGAACACCTAAGACTTTAACTATACAAGTAAGTATTTTTTTTTTGTTTTTGGCGCTTGGTAATTTATAGAAACACAATGAAAATGCGTTATATAGGTGTACGCGATGGCACGAAGCGATGGTACGATGGCACGAAGCGAAAAGGCGACTGCACGAAACAATGGCACGAAGTGAATCCATGATGTCAGGAAATGACGAGACCATGACAAGAAGCGATGGTAAAAGAAACGGCATGGCAACACGAAACGCTGATACAATGGCACGAAGCGATGGTAACCGTATTTTCACTTTGTGGCATCGTCCCTTCATACTATGGCTTCGTATCATCATCCGGTGAAGCTAAGATGGTGTGAAGATGGGTATAACTGGTTTCCATAACATGACGCTTTGCTTTAAATGACATACTCGTATCGTATATGTGCATATAGAAACGCTTGTCTTATATATATACTATAGATATAGCCATGATGAATAAATATGATACCACGAGAATTAAGAGTTAGGGCATTTGCTCTTAACCATTAAGTTTGTTCTGAGTTTATAGGACATGACTTTTCAACCTCCTCCCAGGTTCCTAGGTCACTGCCACTAAGCAAGTATCTAGTGTCCGTCAGCGGCCATGGAGGTCTTGTCTTCAAAAACTCCACCAACGTTGAGTTCAACTCTAAGGGCACTGCCATCTTTATCCAAACGGACAAGGCGATGTACAAGCCCGGACAAATAGGTGAGTCGCTGCAATGCGATGTGGCTGGAAGTCGATTATACACATGTATGATATCTATGCCCAAACTCGAAATTTGTCCTCCATTATATACAAGACTACAGCACCGAGAGTTGCAATGACAGTTTGATATTTTAAAAATGTTCATACGTAAGCAGTGAAATCCGTCCCATGTTAGTTCACCTTAGAGGGGCTAGTCTCTTAATAGCTAGGACACACGAGTTACACGTTCAAACCCGGCCTCGGACAGAGAATTTGTGGATTCCACTGTTCTCATTCTTCGTCATTGGTCCTTGGCGACAATATTAATGGGTAGATAACAATCCTTTGTAAAGATTTGCGGATTGTCGAAATGAAAATATTGTGTATTTTTTTTATGTATCGTTGTTTTTTTTTTGGTTTTTTTCTCAGTTAACTTCCGGGCTTTCAGCGTTTACCCTGACCTAAAGCCCTACACTGGGACCTTCAACCTGGAAATATACGTAAGCTTATATTTATTTTGATGTTTAATAGTTGTCATCACAACCTAGATACCCCAAGTAAAGTTTAAGCCTAACCGGCCATACTTTCTGACATGCCTTTTATTTCCTAAAACACTATCTATGATGAGAGGATTCCTATAAAGGTGACCATTCGATTTGTATGACCGAAGACACCATACGTTACAATGTTTTCTGTATTGTAGGCTCGTACCTTTGTACACCAGATAGAGCTCGTGGAGTTTGATTCCTGATGGCCTTCTCTCAGGGTCAAAGGATTTAATTTTTGCGATTAAGTCGTACGTTAATTTAATGACTAATAGCTATTCAAAAATGCGTGACTTTGTTGGGCCTGTAGTTTTCATTTTCGAAATATGATGTCTTTTTAAAACGTTTTGTTTGTTAGTGACTTGATTTATTTATTTATTTGATTGGTGTTTTACGCCGTACTCAAGAATATTTGAACCCGAGGGAAACTTACGACCATGGGCAGGTTGCTGGGAGACCTTCCCACATATGTCCGGAGAGGAAACTCGCAGCGTGTTAGTTATTTGAATGAATTCTGTCACAAGACTATGGTGTCAGGGTATGTGTGCAGTGCAAGAAAGGGGGCGTAATTGTGGACAGTGAAAATGAAACCCTGGGTAAGTAAATGACTAAGCAAATAAACTTTATACCGACAACGTGTCACGAGATAAAAATAATTATAATCTTCTGTCAAGTGACATTACTTTGTCTTATCCCTGCTTATTGTCTGTATAAGCCACAGTGTAATATATCATTGGACTGAGACACAAGGCTGGTTTTTGTTATTCTACAATTCAGGATCCTAACTCCAACAAGATCAAACAATGGCTAGATGTCAAGGATCCTTCGAGCGTGATCACCAACAAGTTTGCACTCTCGACCCAGCCTGTGTTAGGAGACTGGAAGATTAAAGTTTCTGCCAATGTAAGCTATGTGTACAAGTAAGCCGAAAACAGTCTTGGCATGGTAGTTGAATTCTTACAAAGATGTGTTGTTTTTGAAACTTAACAGAAGACGGAAGTCATCCTGTAAAAATTAAAGAATGAGTTTCTTTGTGAGAAATTTTCTGAACCACACTGAAAGATGCCATTGGAAAAATTGGTAAATCCTCTGTAAAGGGAAAGACCTCGTAAAAATGAACTTAAGGTGAGTGATAAGTGAAGGTATTTTTAGATACAGTTTTTGTGGGCCTTTTCACTCAACCGAAGTTCATTTTTACGAGGTCTTTCCCTTTAAGGAATGATAACAAATATTATTTTGGCGTTTATTTGTCATTTTCATGTATCTGTTCATTTTATTGTTGTTCAACGTCACACTGAATATTTTGTTGTTCAACGTCACACTCCATATTTTGTTGTTCAACGTCACACTCAATATTTTTCACGTAAACGATGATGTAGATCACTTATTGTCATCAACACCCCACGGACGCTGATTTCAACGGAATGTGCAGGTTCCGGATCCTAGGCCTGAAGTAAACCCGTAACTCGCCTTGTCCTTGTGACTGAAAGACGCGCGCTTTTTACCACTCCACCAGGACACGTCAGTTTAAAAATGACGAGATGTAGTAAACTTTCACACTGCGCATGGAAATGCACTCTTTCCAACCTTCATTCACAAAACCAAATCTGATCCAATGGATCCGCTTTCAAACACGTTATTTAAGACGTGAAAAAGCTCTTTTATAGATCTTTTTTTATAGATGCTACCAGCATACATATAGGCCACTTCGCCAATAGAGGCTCGTCACACTTAAAACATTCACCTGTTTACAGTATGGGAAATCAGTGTGTACTGCAGATGGAGGAAAGTTGTTCTTAGAGCTTTTGTTTTCCAAACAATGAATTTTCTCTTGTTTTTCAGAATCTGGGAGAGGAGAAAGTGTTCACAGTTGCTGAGTACGGTATGAGCATTTGCCCGTGAATATGCACGAGCTTACTGACATCTACAGTTATGTATATCCATGTAGACAAAAGACATCAGAAAGTGTTCGAGTAATTGCATTAAGTTTAGTTTCAGCAAAAGGCATTTACAGCCTCACAAAAGTCTGAAAATGACACCAACCAAGTAACGACTAAACGCCGCCTTCGTGATACTTGGATGCATGCATAGTTTGTTGCTCTCATCAGTCCATATAACTTTTCATTTTCACTGCTTTTAGTTTTGCCCAAATTTAAAGTCGGCGTCAATCTTCCAACTTTTGGACTTGTTAGCGATAAACGTCTCACGGGAAGCGTGGAAGCGACGTAAGTTTGATTTATGTTCTCTAAATCCTTCATAGTTTTAACGATGGAAATGGTCTTTTGTTTAGCACACCTTTATTAGAGAGATCAAATTGATTTTTAGTAATTTGCTTGGTTTTTCATTTGCAAGACTACCTTGTGCTTTTGTGAATACGTGTAAAATATGTATATATTTGTTTAACCTTGGTTAATACATGTTCTGCTTGTTTGAGGAAAAAAATTTTCTAACCGACGTATTCAAGGCAGTCTGTTAGTCAGGTAGTCTCTGAGACAATTTTTTCACGAAGTCAATCCATCAGTCGTAATACCTTGTAACATATTTGTTGATTCTCGTCGCAGGTATACATATGGGAAACCAGTCAGTGGAACAGCTCACATTAGAATCAAGGACTCTCGTTGGTACAGACCTTACAAGTTTACAGGATCACAGCCAATGGTTGAAAGCGATACTTCGGTGGGTTGCTTTGTAATTAAGATTTTATCAGATGTTTGACACACAAGTTTTGTCATGGGTGAATGGAAACAGCTCGGTGTTTCCTATCACTATACATGACTGAGATATTCAATTGTATTTTTATTGTTTTATGTTAAACTGTATTCTACCAATCCTCGAGATGTTTGTAGACAAACATATATATATTAGCGCTAATATCAGGATTTTATAATTCTTAACATCATATATATATGTAACTGATATTCTGTTGTATTAAATTGCTTGCCGTTTATCTACAGTATAGTTATAGGCATATATGTTATCGCTAATAACATATCTCAACATAATGAGTTCTGCTAAGCTTTCTACTTGGTCATATGGAAAAGAACAAATTGTGTGCTGATGCAGGCGCTGTCATTAATGCTATGTCCTAGTTTCATCTATACATAAAAATCGACATAGCACACAACTCACAGTAAAAATCAGATATGGCCTTGGTGGATTTCAAGATGGAGGTCACATAACACTTTTATTTTTTAAATTCCATATTGATCTTTGTCTAGGTGGTGGACGGGAAGGGCAATTTTAATTTCGTATGGACGGACCTCCAGAAGACCCTGGGTAACCCCGGCCGACCTCGACTTTTGACCGTAGAGGTCAACGTCACCGACTCACTTACAGGGTCCACAATGAACGGCTCTAGTCAGATACAGTACTACACGCACGGAGTGAAGCTGGAATGGCTGAAATCCAACCCCAAGAACTTCAAACCAGGACTGGAATACACCGCTTATGTAAATCAGTTGCAGTGTAATCGTTTATAAACAGCTTTTATAATCGTGATGCTGTGTGGAATGGGCGTCATTGTAACTTCCTTTTGTATTGTTTTAAGTAGTTTTCAAGTTTGAAAAATGTTTCTTTGAAACATGATGATGGTACTGAAAAGCTGTTTTATTAAGTGTAAAGACTGTGAAACGCGCTCCTTCGCGGGGATATAGACTGATGCTTGGGCCAAAATCACGTAAACTTTTTGCAAGTACCAAGTGTATGTTCTCTGGTTTGTTAGGAAACTTGTGTCCAGCCGAAATAATGGCGATAAAAGCTTTCCAACTTTAATACAGTGTTCAAAGAGGACATGTTTGCAAAGTTATATCCAAAATGTGGCAGTGGAGATAGGAATTTTGAAACAGTATTCATTGGTAATTTTCTTACTCCTACATATCGCCTGTGACGAAACTTAAATGTCGGTATTTAATAATTCACGTTTCATAACATGATCATTTTTGTTTCCTTTTTACACCACAGCTAAAACTTTCCAAACCCGATGGTTCTTTGTTGGATGGGATTAAGAAGGACGTAAGTATCTACACTACGGCCACCTACAACCTCCCGGAAAACAGTACAACGACACCATACCCTTACTACATGCCAAGGACAGGCAATTACAAACTTCCGGTCCAGACCTTGACGGTTCCTGACAACGGCTTGGTGGCTGCCCAGATCATAACCCCTGAAAACGCCACTCATCTCTCCATACAGGTATTTTGATGATTTCATTCTAACTTCAGACTTTTTTTATCAAGAATTTTGAGTCGTCTGCAGAGGATTTGCTTTTCAAAATCTGCTGATAAATACGACAGTGACCATAATTTTTCACTTTATACTTTTTCTAAAAGAATCAGTTTAAATTCATATCATGGTTTAAATGAATTTCAAGTATGCAAAACAACCTCTGAATGGGAAGAGATTCTAACAGTTGTAATTTGGAGAATAGAATAATTTTATGAAGGCTATTTAAAGTTATTATACCAAAGTGTATGGGGGAGGATGCTACATGAAGAAAATGATACTGGAAGGAAATTTTTATTCATTTATTTTCAAAAAAATAGTATAAAAATTAGTTTTCTTTTTCAGGCTCACTACCCAGATGGCCAAGACAGGTCCTTCTCGATTGAGAAGATGTATTCGCCATCTGAAAGTTACATCCAGACCTTCCTGAAGTCCTCCAGACTGTCTGTAAGTGTGTGGAGCTTTCTCGTAAAAGTAAGGGGCCGCTGTGGCTCAACCGGTGAGCGCTAAATAGCAGCGCAATGACCCAGATATCTCCCACCAATGCGGTCGCTGTGAGTTCAAATCCAGCTCATGTTGGCTTCCTCTCCGGTCGAACGTGGGAACGTCTGCCAGCAACCTGCGAATGGTGGTGGGCTCTGCCCGGTTTCCTCCCACTACAACGTTGGACGCCGTCTTACAAGTGAAATAATCTCGAGTATGGCGTAAAACACCAATCAAATAGATACATGAAAGTTATAAAATATGGTTTTCGAAGTTTTACTCGTTCTTGTTTTCCGCTTCTGTTTCACTGACTTAAAAATCCTCCTTTTCCTTCTTTAATGTGGATGGTTTCATTCTCATGCCGAAAGCCATAACTGCTTCCTGGCTCAAATACATTGTCGCCATGATTTGGCTCATGATACTGCCAATATGGCGTTAAGCCCTAAGCATTTATTCACGCATTCCCTCTGCCAGAGCAAGGTGTTTGCCTCCTCTTTGACTAATTAACTGGTTTGTTCAATTGTCGATCGACCAACATATGGTGTTTTATAGAGACATTCCGCTGATTAAATATATATATATATATATCTCCACAGGCCGGCCAGTTAGCAGAGTTCCAATTGAAATCAACATCACCTCTGACTACTGTAGTATACCAGGTAAGTTACACTCTTGAGTAAAAAAATAAGTAACGATATGCATTGTTAATATCCGAGATAAATACAGTTGATTAAAATGTTTATTCCCTTTGACAAAATAATAGGCTGCAGTGATTAGACTCTTCTTTCTGGATTTGATCCAGAAGTGTTAAATGGCTAAACATATATGGACTTACCAATATTGCCTACAATGAATATGTATTCCTCTCTGTTGGTATATACTTCTATATTGGTAATAGCAAGTTCACACCATTGTCTCTGATTCCGTGCCTAACACGTAAAACTATATTGTGTTTTTGTGGGTGTTGGAGTATGAAACTGGTAAATAGATGAGCGCAGAGGAAATCGTAGTCTGAAAATAACAAATCTAAGCGTTACATCACCAGAATGGAATGAATGAATTCAAGTATTATCTAAGCTTTGTCGGAGGTAAGTTTTCTGATTTGTTGATGTGTAGATCCTATCCCGCGGTGTGATTGTTACCACCGGAACCGTGGACGGAAAGAGCTCCAAGACCGTCTCCTTCAATGTACGAGTCACCGCAAACATGGCGCCCAACGCTCGTATCCTGCTCTACTACGTGCGTCAGGATGGAGAGATTGTGACTGACAGCATCTCGTTCAATGTGGAAGGCCTTTTCACAAACCAAGTACGTTTTGTTAATTTTATTTGTCGAAGTCATAACGCGGTGCTTTTTGGCCCACGCGTGAGAGGTCACACATTCATTTTTTGCCCCTAAACATGCTGTTACCGTTAGGTTTCTACATTAAATAGAGACACAGGTGTTGTACTACATATATCTTCACGTAGAACATAGACATGTAGAAATCAGAGGATGTTTTGCAGCTAAAAAGAATCTGTGACGTCACTGTGCTTTAATGTGATTCAAAAAGTCTACCGTAACACCCCAGTCTTTATTTCCGTTTTAATCACTGTAAAAAAAAAACGCCAAAAAATAATGAACACCGCATTTGAAATCAGCACAAAATTGCCTTTCAAATGATGCGTACCTTTTAAAAATGTAGTCTGTTCTGTTAAGTTTCTAAATTCTCGTTATTTCTGAGCTATACCTACGAGGTAATTATGAGCTAAAGCCTTACCGTAGTGTGTATCTATCCTGACATTTTACGAGACTATTTCAAGCATTAATCCTGACACGCCAGTCACGAGTTATGAAATCCAATTACATGAACCAGAATGATTAGAATCATGATTCTGTTTTTTTCTCAACATAGGTGTCCGTTGAGTTTAACAAGGCAAAGGCTGAGCCCGGGCAGAATGTGGACGTCATCGTGTCGGCGGACGCTAACTCTGTGGTCAACCTTTTGGCCGTGGACCAAAGTGTCATTCTGCTCAAGTCCGGAAATGACATCACACCTACACAGGTAACACAATAGTACACGGGGTAATTCCACATTTCTGACTTAGTCAAGATTTTAAAACCTGGCCACTGTATAACCTCGCCACTATGCTTATTTTTGGCACTAAAAGTACAACCTATACCGGTCCATTTCTTGTTAGATCTGTTCATCTCTTGTTACACTTGTCCATCCCTTGTTACACCTGTTACACTTTCGTATCTCTTGCTATACCTGTCTATCTCTTGCTATTCCTGTCCATCTCTTGTTACACTGTCCATCTCATGTTACACCTGTCCAACCCTTGCTATACTTGTCCATCTCTTGTTACACCTCTCCATCTCCTGTTAGACCTATCTATTGCTATACCAGTCCATCTCTTGTTACACTGTCCATCTCGTTTCACCTGTCCAACTCTCGCTACACCTGTCCATCTTTGGTAACACCTGTTCATCTCTTGTTACAGGTAAAAGAAGCTGTGGGACTTTTCGACACCGTAAAGCCCAGTTATCCAATCTTTGAACCATTCTTTGGTGGTGGAATGATCCGGGAGAAGCGAATGATTTGGTGGCCCTATCCCTACTACTACGGCGGTAATGATGCCGAGGATATATTCAGAGTAAGAATCATTTCGTACGCACACTTTATCTGAATGGAAAGAATGTTCTGTAGTTTGATCATCTATCCTACACTGTTTTGTGCTAACCAGGCCGTGTTCAAAGTGATGGTATTCATTTTCAAACTATGTGCCATTCATGTATTCAAATTTTCTTAAAACTTGAAAAAACTTAAACTTAAAAGAAAACTTAAAAGATAATAAAAACATAACAATATAGGTGAATGTTATGCCTAACATTTATGTAATTATTGTATAGAAAGACATAAATTCTCGCCGTTTACACTGAACCATTAATGTAATATTTTAGTTATGTAACAATTTTATTCCGTAGAATGCAGGCGTTCTCGTTCTCACAGATGCTCTTGTATTCCACCACGACGAACCAATCTGTAAGTAGCTCACCTTTTACTCTGGTTCAATTAACATTTTGTAGCGGAAACAACTTCTAACAACGCTACGCCATTGTGAATCAGAGTGAATCATACCAGAACATACAATGCGTTAGGCAGAAAATAAGTACTGTCTTAAAATTATGGTAAATGAAATTAAAATTCATTTTGGATTCTTTTTTTCTTCCGTAATCTATTTTATTTAATAATGTTGTGTGGCATTGTCTTTGTAGATCAATAGATAGGTACATCTACCTTCACATTTCTATTCTTCAGATGTACCATAACCCTAAAAATAAGGATTGGGGTATATGTATGTCAATACCCTGACGTTAGGGTATATGTATGTCAATACTCTGACGTTAGGGTACATGTATGTCAATACCCTGACATTACAGCCTCAAGATTCCCTTATCTTCACTGTCCATAGGACCTTGGTGGCAATACACACTCCTCGCTACTTCATGTGTCTTAAGATATAAAAGACCGCCATCGTATAAGTTAAAAATTATTCAACATGGCATTAAACATCAATCTGGCAATTCAGATTACTGTAATCAAAGCGTCGATGAAATACTGGTTAGGTTTCTAATGCCGGTGTTATTGAGTGAATCCATCATTGCCTGGAACGTTCCCTTTATCTCCAGATGGCCCTAAAGTTACAAAGAGATTTGCTAATGGCTTATATCATTTTATGGCTCTGACAGCATAGAGTTCCATATGGCCATGTGTAAATGACGGCTATTTATAACTGACTGTTCAGACACCCCTATGATAATGTGTTACTGACTGCATAGATACATACATTCCAATGTTTAATTTACAGTACATACACAATTATGGCAATGTTTAATAAATGGACGGCGATATGGCCATGATGGCAGTGGTGATATTATTATTCCCAAAAACACATACCTGCTAAATAGCCGACAGAATGTCAACCTGATTCTTGCCGTTTGTTTCTAAGACCCGACCATGATAATGATGGAGAAACACTTGGCTGGTGCGATAGGTGGTGGTTCCCACAGCACAAAACTTGCAGCTGTCCAAAAAATACGACAGGACTTTCCCGAAACCTGGTTATGGTCTAGCATTTCCACAGGGTAATAGAGACAACTGCTTGAAATCGTGTCATATCGCCTTTGAAAACACCTGGCCTAGTTTAGGAAATCTCCCGACCTCCCCTGCGGTGACGATGTCTTAAGCTTGCTAATATCCTAAGCTTGCTAATACAAATTATAGTACCCTGGTGGCCAGTGCCCAATGTCTGTATATATGTGACTGTATGTGGTAAACATCGGTCAAGTAACTTGACCTGATCTTTCAAGTCAAGAATCCGTGATGACGATGTTGTCAGAATTTCCACATACTCTATCGCGCGTGCTTTGCATATTTACTTGGATTGCAAACCACTGGCCATGTGAGTAATAGGTTAAATAGAGAAAGAACATGCGAAGCTATTTCTTAAAACTGGTTTTAAAACTGCCTATAACATCCATTGCAAAATGAGGTTACGTGAAACCTGAGATACAGGGCAAATTAATCTATCACTTTGTTTTATGACCCCAGCGACGAGCTGTTGACCAAATAACCACAAGACAATGCTTGATCCTCTGTACATACTCTCAAAGTCCAATGGTTCCAATGACCCTTAAGTTACTGACATAAAATATATGATTTACGGTCTAAATTCTGACAGGGCAATGTATGATTTACCGTTTAGATACTGATAGAGAAGTGTAGGATTTACCGTCCAGATACTGATAGAGCCATGTAGGATTTACCGTTTAGATACTGACAGAGCAGTGTAGGATTTACCGTCCAGATACCGTTAGAGCAATGCAGTCACCTTGATACCGATAGGGCATTGTATGTATTCACCGTATTGGGAACCGACACGGTCATGTGACAATAAATGTTTCGACAAGGCAGTGTCTGGTTGACCGTAAATGACACTGAAACGGCAGTTTGTGTTTAACCGACCATGTAGGACACCTACACGGAATGTCTGATTGACCGGACAGATGCGACAAAATGTGGCTGTATATGATATGCACAAGACAAATCGTATTTGACAATATATAATGAACACTGATAGGGCGATGTGAAATTGACCATTTAGACACCGCCGGAGCACTTCGCGGTTGGTTTGTTGATGTCGCATTGTACATGTGTTGTCAAGGCCATTGTTTCATTCGTTTTAAAGACCTGCACATGATGTTTCACAAAACCATGGCCGCCGGACTAGGCGGTGGTTCCCATACCACAAAACTTGCACCTGTCGAGAAAGTACGACAAGACTTTCCAGAAACCTGGTTGTGGTCCACCATTTCCACTGGGTAACTGACAACTGTTTGTAATCCTGCCTTGAAATCGTCCTCCAGTTTTCTCCGTCATCAAAAATATCTTACCCATTTCCAAAAATACCGCTTCTCTGGTACAATACTGCATTCCTCGTGTGCCTCTACTGAAACAGCATCCTTATACTGTTCGTACTGCTTTCATTAACGGTTGCTAGTACTTGACTGTCAAGGACACAAATTAAGTCTCTCATAATTAAGCTCTATGCCCGCAACAGATTGGTTTAGATATCTATGCTCAATAACATCAGGGGTGACGACTTTCCCGTCATATATACTCAACTTGTCAAGCGTACGACAGTCACCTTTGTGCACTTCCAAAGTTCCTGAAAAACAGGAATGCCATTTGTACCCCCAGAACTCTGGGAGATAGGTGATCGGTGAACTAATGTCAACAATGTCAAGTCGCTCAACATTTTTTGACAAGTCACATGATGCATTATGACCTTTTTTTACCTTTGGCGACAAAGTAGTTCGAACTCGAAACTCCCCGTATTGTGGGTGATAAAGTGTGAGGATAAGGTAATAGCATCTTAATGATAGGACTACTCCCATGTATACCTTGCTGGCACGTTATTTATGTATAGAATACATAACTGGGCAGATTACTACAAGGAGATGACTATGGCTGGAGGAATTATACCACCAGGAGGAATAGGGGATGGGAACAAAGGTCTAGACAAACTCCAGGAAGTGTCCAAAATTCGACAGGACTTTCCAGAAACGTGGTTATGGATGGACACAACAATAGGGTAATCCACACTGCCTGGGCACCGATGATTAAACCCCCAAACCCTCCTCTAGTCTACTGTGCCGAATTTTCCGCTTTCTGAGAACCTATCCTTTTAGCGAAATGCTAATTTTCTTCGCCCAAGAGATCAGTGATGTCTGTGCCTTCAGTATGGTTTGTTGAGATTTCATTCAGAAATCACCGACCTATATAATGTTGCACATATTAACGTCTTTGGATGCCTCGTGCCCGTCAGAACTAAGCCATACAAGAAGAACAATTGTGTGACAGTCTTAGCGACAACCTTAGTTTCTTCACAGAGCGTTGTTGAAAAAACTTATTCAATAATTGTAGCTGTTTCGAAATAGGTTATAATGTACAATAAATAGTCTGCCTTCTATAAAATAACCATCTCTTACTGGATGCCTTACGCGCCAACCTTTCAGCAAGACCTGCAAGTTAACAATTGCATTTTCTGATTCATGGGTGTTAACACCGAATTAAAGTGCCGAACACCCACGTGACAAAGACACAGTGACCTATAAACTTAAAGCTGCAACCTATTTTGAAAGTGAACGACAATTATTGGTTATCAGCCAACCTGTTCTAAGTCGTGACTCTTCAGTGCTGAATCTTAACCAGTTGATATCAGAAAGATACAGTTTGCTGTAGTGGGATTTACAGACATATAATATACCTGTTAGGGCACATAGTTGTAGATGATGGAATAATCACACAGCACTTGGGATTCTGTTGGTACAGAGTTGTGGGTAATAGATTGTTCGCATAGTTTATGTACGCCTGTTATAAAACGTGTGCTATAAACATGTTGCTGTGGCTGATGAAGAAATCACACGGGACTTGGGATTCTGTTGGCACAGATTATTAGGTAATAAAGTGTTCACATAATTTATATATCTCTGCCGTGCTATATACATGTTACTCTGCTTGGTGAAATAATCACACAGCACTTGGGATTCTGTTGGCAAAGACTGGTAGATTACGGAGTATTCACCACGCTTCCAACCCTGTGATGATAGGTCTATATCGTCTGGTACTGCATAGTAAGTCGTGAAGTATTTACAGTCTGTATTTGGCTGTTTGAGCAGACTATCTTGATTGACAGTTTTCCCAAATCATGTTGCCATTTTACAATGTAGCATTATGGGGTGTTGGGATATTCGCATAAACTGTATGCCTTTCATGCCACTTAACTGTAAATGAGGAAGTATTGGGGTCATGATAACATATAGATTCTTGTGGTGGTACAGAGCTTTTCCGCATGAATTTACGTGTATATTCGCATTGAAATTGTTGTGGATGCCCTAGCGTCGGAATAGCATAGCGTATTGTCGTGGAGTATTGCTGATAAATTTTTCACATATATTACATATACCTGTAACCATATACAGACATCAGTCCCGCTATGGCTATGACTACCGGAGGAAGAATATTGGCCTCTGTAGGACTTGGGTCCGGGAACAAAGAACCGGGCAAACTCCAGGAAGTGTCCAAAATTCGGCAAAACTTCCCAGAAACGTGGCTATGGACGGACACAACAACAGGGTAATCCACACTGCCTGGGCACCTCTGATTAGCACGGAATCTTTCCAGTAATCTGTGTGGCCCCATAACTCCGCTTTCTGGCTTCTTTCGCCGAATACACCACTGACGTCGGAACCCGTGCTATTCTTTATTGAAGTTTCAATGAGAAAGCACTGACATAGAGTGTTGCATGTGTGCTAACTTCGCTTGATCCCCAAGGTCCATAAAGTTAGACAAAAAGGACCTCTAGTGGCAATCTTTGTTTGCACACAGAGAGTCGTGTGTGCAGCTCGTTTACTTTAGTCAAAGCGTTCCATACTGTTGGTACGGCTTGTTTAGAAGTAGGTTATACCATGTACCAGGCTTCATTTAAGACTTAGCTCGCTCCCAACACACGTATAAGTTGTTTCAGTGAAACCTTGAAGTTTACAATGACAATTTGCAGTTTAAGCATGGACATTAATACTGAATTAGAGAACAATAACTAATTAAATAAAATGTCCATGGTTCAATGTACTACGAGAGTGAACAACCATTATTGGTTTTCATTGATATCAGAAGGATCAAACTGTACGTTTAAGGTTCTCAAACGGTTATGTCTGGCTACGATCCCGCTTTATCAAATAGTTCAAAACAAAGCTGTAACCATGCTGTTTCCAACTGCTACCCAGTAAGTAACCAACTGGAACAGTTTAGTATCATAAGACGTGGAACCATTCAGTAACCAAATGGTACATAAACCTTGTACAACTGCGCAATACTGGTAACCAACCAACCTGTCCCTGGCTGTAACAGAGCAGTAACCAGTTGGAACAGCAAAGAAAGTCTCAGTTTGGTACAAGCCTGTGAAAGTTGTGGCTTTCGATAGTGTAGAGTTATATTTCTGTAATAAATATAGTGGTAAATGTATATGTAAATCACCCAGCATTTGTGCTTTGTTGGTACAGAGCTGTACTTCATGGAGGATTCACATAGTGGTTTTGAGCTTTGGTATTACATAGCTGTGGGTTATGTGTTCACATAGTCCATATCAGTCTTTTAGGGTTAATAGCATTTGGGGTTTGCTTGAACAGAGTTGAGTGCCTGCGGCTACTGAGTATTCACGAGGCTTCCCATCCTGTCACGATACGTAGCTGTGTCAGAGTAGTTGGTTATTAAATATTCATATATTTCATATTCAGCTGCTGCGATATATGAATGTGACTGATGAGGTAGGTAATTTTGTCGTTTGATAGTATATAGTTGTTGGGCGTGAAATATTCACACGGCAAACGTGCCTATTATTCTAAAATAGGCACATGTTTTAGATGCTTATCTCTATAATACTTTAATGTGTGTATTTATTAAACACGCTTGTTTGAAGTCTAAACGTCCATTAAACGCATTGGGCGTTGTTCATTTTACAATGTATGTCTTATGGATTGTCGAATGGCATAGAGTTTTGTGGTTCAGAGTTGTTCCGGGTGAATTTACCAATGCCATGCCTATTATGTTACATACATAATGGTGGACCGCTCAGCATTAGAATGGCACAGGATCTTGTGGTACACATATATTGCTGATACATTGTTCACGAAAAAACATATATGTACCTGTAATCATACAGACTTCTTATAGCACAGTGTCTTGAGGTACAAATATATTACTGACACATTATTCACGAAAAAACATATACGTGCCTGTAATCATGCAGACTTCTTACCTGAGATGGCTATGGCAGGAGGGATGATGCCTTCTGGAGGATCAGGGGCCGGAAATAAAGGCCAGGGCAAACTCCAGGAAGTGTCCAAAATTCGAGAGGACTTTCCAGAAACGTGGTTATGGACGGACACGATGATAGGGTAATCTGCACTGCCTGGACACCGCTGATTAAACCCCAGAAACCTATTTCTAGCCTTTTGTACCGTAGCTCCGCTTTCTGACTAAATATGTACGCCAAATACTAAATTTCTCTCGCCCAAAAGCGCAATGGCGTCTCTTCGTGTGATATACACTTTATAAAATACAAAAGACTACAGCACAAAGATTAAAACGAGAGGTGGGACGACACTGGAGTAGTTGACAAATGGTTACACGAAACCGAGGAAGCTCAGTTAGGGTTTCATTCTAAGTGCTCATGTCAATCCAAATATAGCTTTAGTTTACTCTCCCCTTGCACCATAGCCTAAGCACCAATCAGAAAGCAACGACTTGGCGTGTCGCATGTGTATTAACCACACTGGTTGCCTTGTACCCACCAGATCGAAACAGGAAGATGCACAACGAAGTGACAATCTTTGTTTTCCAACAAAGGGTAGTCGACACAGTTGAAACATGTCGCGTTGTTGATGTAGTTTTTTCATCAAATATGTTAGTATAGACACGGGAAACAAACAACTTTTGGTTAATATAGTTTATTGTCTCACCCGAATTGCTTAATGAAAGTAAACACTGCTTTTGTTGATGGGATCCTTCCTGAAGTCCAAACAACTTAAACAAAACCGGCATTGTTCTTGTTTAGTTTTAACCGATCGCACAAAAACAGCATTTTTGGTAATTTTAACAGGTTTAAGCGGTTTCATGCTTACATAAAAACAGAGATTTGTTGAGGACTCATTATTGAAAATATGAATAATTGCACTGATATTGCCCCGGGTGCTAGTAACTCAATGCGACTCAACATGTAGTGGTGTGTCTTTTAAGACTTTTTAAGTCTTTTTTTTTCTTTTGCACTAAGTTGAGATGTAAAACGTTTCTGTTTCTATAAGCCCCACCCATCTGGGATTTCCTGGAGTCTGTTCAGGTTGTCCCCAAGGGCCAGGGTCCCGTTGTGCATAAAGGAGGCTCGGGCTTAAAAGAGGTGTCCAAAGTAAGGAAAATCTTCCCCGAAACATGGCTCTGGACCTCTCAGAATGTTGGGTAAATTGGCACAATTCAAATGTCATTCTTTTCTAGTGTGATGCGTCTTTTCTAGAAAAAAAAAATTGACCGCAGTGCCGGCTATTTCGTTAAATGTATGCCGTTATTTGCATGTTACATTTACTCAGTCTTACAGGTCGAAAATTATTAAACATAGAGTGTATATTCTTCGTTGTCATGAGCAATAATTGCTGTAGGAATACGGTGTACGTTTTGTTATTAGAACAGGTACTGGTACATTGGTATGTCAGTTAACCAAATGCCTTTCACTTTCCGTAGTCGTATCATAGATTAAAGTGACCTAGTCACCATGATATTTTTTCTGTTAGACACTACTGAGCACTAGAAACCGAAAAAGTGACAAGTTTCTCAAACCCCACATAGACTGCAAAACGTTCCCAACGAACACGTAAGCTTCTTAGCGAGACATATTGCAAAATTTAGTTAACCTTCAATAACGTAAAAATCACTCTAGCCTTCCCACAGCTGCAATTGTTTGCTACAAGCTGAAAGCTTTTCTTTCCACGCACTGAAATCTTTCCTGCTAAACCCTGTTGTTGACATCCTTCTTTCTTGTACTTTTTTGGCGTTGACACCTGTTGTTGTATCACCCTTTGCTTTACATCATATCATCTGTGTTCTAATTGTAACATTATATCAATTTGAATAAAGTATTAAGAGAAGTAAAAGTGACAATGCTGTATACCTGTACATATCTTAACTATTTTGGTCGCCTATATTTTAAATTTTTGAAATTTCAAAGAATATAACACCCACCTGTGTATGTACCTTGCTGTAACCGTATTATGTTTTGACAGGTAACATTGTCCTGTCAATAGAAATTATTGTGTAACATTTGTTTACACCTTCCTTTCGAACAGTCTAGTTCTTGTATAATGTTTACCTTCACGTTGGATCAGATTGAGTGCAGAATGTATATATCTTTCCGTCAAGCCCTAACTTACAATCGTGATTGAAATTGTTCATGATTTGCGTACAGGGCCAATGGCACCGCCAGGATATCCGCTGTGGTGCCGGACACGATAACATCCTGGGTAGCTAGCGCCTTTGCTGTCAACCCCATCAGTGGACTGGGAGTGGCGCCAAACACAGCTCAGGTGTAATATCGAAATTGTTTTCCTAATAAGAGTGATAGCTGTTTTAAGTGCGCATGGTCGCTATTTTCTCGCTGGGAATGAACAGCACTCACTTAGGAAAATTAAGACACTGAAACACTGCAAAACTGAAAGCAATTACAAGCAATCAGAAAATATCGAAGACCTGTGATATTTAAAATGGACTAGTATTTTAATCAAAAAGAGTGAAAAAGGCAAACACAAATTTAAAACTGAATTGAATTTTGGGCTGTCACCAAAGTCTGTAATGTTGTGGAGCAGATATAAATGGTCATGTGGTTTTGCTTATCCCGTATGACCAATTCTGCGCATGTGTACTAATGCAACACTCGAATCAGCTATCAGGCTTTTTGGAGATGGTATGATTTATATCATTACCGCACTGGACTGAAGGTCTCAGTGCCGAGGAGAGCGCCTAACGCGACATCAGGTTCTTGCTAATATTTGTTAACCATCAGAAAACCATTGTGAAAGATCAGTTTTAGTCACGAAAAGGGCCAAATAATGAAGTACACTCTTGTAATACGACATACATGACATGCTCTCCAAAGGCAAATGCGTACTGTGTTGTGTCGTATAGATCACGATGTAAACAGCATCAGAACTATAGGTCAACCATGTGGTACACATTTAAGCACCTATAAATATTATAATTAATTATGTTGAGTGTTTAGTACAAAATTCCCTTAAGAGGACACAATAATTGGTTACTTCATACGCGTTCCTGAAAATAAGGCAAAGATAATCTGAATAAAAAAGACGATTTAACTGTTCAAACGCGAAAAGCCAGCGTCTATAGGTATTTAAACGATGTCGTGAACAGTACATTGGTAACGTTTTCTTTGCAGATTGAGGCTTTCCGGCCATTTTTCGTGAGCTTGAATTTGCCTTACTCTGTGGTAAGAGGAGAAGAAGTCATCCTCCAGGCGATCGTGTTTAACTACCTGACTGTTGATCTAGACGTAAGTGTAGGATTTTGCTTAGAAGGCATTGTGGACACTTTACATGATGAACCTGAGCAGTGGGAAGCAATTGAAAGATGGGCTTTCTTATATTTTTGTTCAGTTTATTTATTTCCTTGATTGGTGTTTAACGCTGTGTTCAAGAATATTTTATTAATACGACGGCATTTTGGTGGGAACAAACTCCGGTATGGTCTTGACCACCCGTAGGTTGTTGGCAGACCTTCCCAGGTGCGACAAGAGAGAAAACCACCACGAACTGGGCTTCAATTCACACTGGTCGCACTGGAGAAAAGCGACCACTTCGGCCACAAAGGTCCTTCTTGTCTTAAGACAACGTCCCTTCGAAGATTACTGGGACCAAATTAAATGAGTCCCTCTCACAGAGTGATCTGCTGTAGCGCAAACATATTTATATAGCTGCCTCACTGGGCGGCCATATCAAAAACATCACTCATGCATGACTCCCCAACCTAGTCACATCATACTGACACCGGGACAATCATTTGTCAGTTTATCCCGTTGACGTGGTACAACAGCTGTTTTATATGTCCAAGAAACTGTTGGCTCCGAAATCAAAAAACATTTAATGAATGTTCGCATCATTTTACAGGTGCTGGTAACTCTTGAAGAGTCTGAAAAGTACTGGAACCTGGTGGTGGATGCCTTAGGACACACGCAGGTGACCACAAGTGCTCAGACAGACACAATCCATGTAAGTCTGAATTGATTTTGAATAGTTTGGGTACGTTTCTACTGGCTGACTGCCTGAACTGTGATTTGGAAGCTTTGATGACTATTAGAGATATTGAAAATGTTACAAAAAGTTTACCTTTTTCGTTTTTTGTATATATTAGTAGCTTCTTGAGCATTCACTTCGTGTTAACTTTCAACATGTGAAATACTTCAATAATTGAAATAATATATCTAAAAAACGGAACAGTTTTTAGCGAAGTTTTAGATCCTTGTTTTACATCTATGTACACGATAGTGGTCAGTGTTACATTGTGACCGGTGACTATTACAGCTGAAGGCTGGTCAAGCCAGGTCCGTGTATTTCCCCATCGTGCCCGCTGTCCTTGGCTCCGTGGAGGTTCTGGTCAAGGCCCAGTCATCAGTAGCCGCTGATGCGGTGAAGAGACAGCTGCTGGTCGAGGTAAAGTTTCTCACTATGAATCGTCATTTGACTATGTAAGGCTTCAGTACATATGTGGTGGAATTCAGTCGATTTCGTTACAATTAAAAGACAAATTTAGTGAGAACAAGATTAGAAGAACGGAAAAGTTAACCTTAAACTGAATACCTTATGTTACTGGAGTTATTTTATATATATTTAGACTTGAACATTTAATATGAACACAAAGCATTCAACAAATCCTAAACGAAGAAAAAGTCTTTTTTTTTGTTTGGATATACTGATATCAATACGGTCTGCGGAGCCCACTAAATTCATACATTTCGACTGTTTTTTGTCTTTATTTCTGAATAAACCTTTATCATATAATGATAATTTCTTTAATTTTATGTTTCCTTTGGCTTTAAAAGTTATAATGTCTTCATGTATTCTTTCCTCTTTCCTCTCTCCTCACATGATCGTTTTTATTTGGTGTTTAATGTTTAAATGAAACACCTCGATTTTCGGCACAGGCTGAAGGCGTTCACCACGAGATTAATATCCCTGTCACGGTGGACTTGAAGAATACGAACACCTTCAGCAAGCGAGTGTCAATCAATCTACCGGAAGGAGTCGTGGCTGGGTCCCAGCACGCACGCGTCACCGCCATCGGTAAACCGTGGGATTAATTCAGAAGTATCCTGTACAACCAAATTTAAATAAAATACCTATATATTTTTATGTCAGAATACATTATATTTGGAAGACATCGGAGTTATAATATCTGAGTAAGAAACTTACCTACTTATCGGTACTTATAGTTTTATTGAAGCGTCTTTAAAATGTCCATTAAATATTCAACGATGACATATCCCTCATTGAATCAATTGCAGGTGACCTCTTGGGTCCAACCATTAGTAACTTGGACAGCTTGTTGCAAATGCCGTACGGGTGCGGAGAACAAAATATGCTGAACTTTGCCCCGGACATCTTCGTCATGAAATATCTGACAGCTACCAACAACTTGTGGGGAGGAATCAAGCAGAAAGCCATTGGTTTCCTAGAGAAAGGTATGTTGGACCTCTAACCACCTGAAATGTTTCAGTTAAGCACTTAGTGGAAAGCCGTAAGTTATATATTTAGCGTGGTGGTGAGTTTAAGGTGTGGCTCCGAAGTCTTTACTGTGGTATTTATTGTTTTGACATTATAGTCTAGTTCGTCATTTTCAAGAGCTTCTGGTACAAGATTCAGGGCTACTGTGGAAATAGTGAATACTAAAATTATCGCATATAATAAAGGCGAGAATTATGAAGCGCATAAGGCGCAGCTGAACCTTTCCATTTTAACAAGCTAAGAGCACAGTGCATGTCACGAGTAGAACACATGCCTAGTAGAGTAAGTTTGGGTATAGTGTTGTTTCATTGGGTTTAACAATCCATTTTCTTTGTGAAGGTAAACCAGGGCTTGGATGTTTTTTCAAAAACTTACTCTGTACATAAAATTGTTTGTATTGAAATGGCTGAAACTGCACAAGATCCATATGACACGTGTTTTACATCTCGGGTAGCAGATATAAAAATGCATCGTGTCTTATAATCCTAGTAATTACTCTTGCAGAATTCATTTGTTCTTAATAAATAGTCTTGTTGACCTGAGGCAATTAGAAACACACTTTCCTTATGAGAAACAAAGTTTGCCATTTTAAATCATGTGACTGTCCTCAAACCACGTGACCTACGTACAGCTACAGTCGAACAACATTGGAGCCAGTTGCGAACACGTGACATCATTCGTTGGGGACTGCTGTCTTAAGTGAAGCAGTGAGAAACTATTGCATTTTTCAGGCTACCAACGTGAGTTGACGTATCAGCACAAGGATGGATCATTCAGTGCCTTTGGCGATAACGATCCATCAGGAAGTATGTGGTAAGTTCAAGCGTACTCACTTATATAACATGACTGGATACATAGATACAATGATGTAAGTGCGGATTTTAAAATTTATTCTTCACTTTATGTTTAATGTGGGATCGTGCGATCTTTAAGCAGACAAATCTTCGGGAATAATATTTCAGTGATTGTTCCACTAGTAAGCCTAGCATAATGCAAAGGCGTGGAGATCGTCGATATTTAAGAGATTAATCAATGTGGTTCTTCGAATACTCGGAATGAAATAATGAAACCTGGGCCTATTACGTCAGATGAATGGTTGGTTCAGCGTCATTAGGCAATTAAAGCAGATATCAGCCCCTCAGTAAAAATCTTGGAGGATACACATTCCATAGGAGATAAAACGTCAGATCTGCCAATTCTCAATCATTTAGGAATGTCGATACTTTCCTAATTATGCCGATTGCTGCCGGCAAAACCTCAGGCATTTGAAAATCATTTCCCGGCAAAGTAGTTTAAACACTGCTTTAAATTTAGAAATGAGAAATGTTCTGATTTAAATATCTGGGGTTCATTGGCGTTTGGATTTTTCTCATTGGTATGGATTTGTAGATCTCATTTGTGGTAATAATATAATTCTAAATACCTTAACAATTTTTAAGCGAGATGTTCATCACAAAGTCTCCTCTCAGACGCATAGTTCGTTATCATCACACTTATATTCCTCAATTCTTGTGTCCAGGTTGACGGCCTTCGTTGTGAAATCCTTCCACCAAGCCAAATCTTTCATTTTCATTGATGACGACACTATCAAGCGGGCCGTTGATTGGATGATTACAAGACAGAACAGAGACGGTAGCTTCCCGGAGCCCGGACGCGTCATACACAAAGACATGCAGGTATTTGACACTGATATTAAACCTCACCTACATATACACCGACATTCAGTTACATAAAACGGGTGTGTTGACCAGTAATCACCTCAGTGTACAGTGACACAGCATTTGACACGAATTTGTTTTCCAGTATTCGCTTGAATATGCAGATACTTGCAGGTATTTGACACAAATATCAAACGTCACCCATGTACACACCGACATGCAATTATCTGACAACTGTATTTGCCATTCACTACCCGGTTCCCCCCCTCCCCCCTCCCACCATAATGCTGGCCCCCAACGTATAAAAGTGAAATAGTATCGAGTACGGCTTGAAACAGCAATCAAATAAATAAATAAATAAACAAATAAATAAATGTATTTACCATGTCGTGATTATCTCCTATGACACGGATATTGTATTTGATAGTGATGCGCTTACTAGACACCTTAGTCGACACTGACAACGATGCGTTTACCAGCCATCACGTGAATGGACAAAGAGGCATTTGACACCGATGGCTAGCCAGTTTTCACCTTGATGAACATAAGCATGCAGGATTTAACACAGATCGTTTACCAGTCTTCACCTGGGTACACGCAATCGTGCAGGTAGTTTGTAAGAATTTGTTTACCATATTTTTCATCTCAGTGCACACAACTTGTCGGTATTTAGCACAGAAATGCTTAGCAGTTTTTACACCACTGATTACATACATGCAAGTATTCTAGACGCATACATTTACCAGTTCAGCATACATGCACTTTTTTTACAGTTTTTATCTTTCTACATATTTGAATGCAGGTATTTGTACACATATATGTTTTTTGTTGTGGGGCATTGTACGAAACCTAAACACACAGAACAATGATTGAAAATACGAATATTAAATCTGTGTGTCATAGCACTTGTCTTTGTCCTCCCATTTATAACCTACTGGCTCAACACTTGTTCATCACATCTGAACCCCTGAGGCCTTGGCATTATTTGCGTAAAATTTTGGCAGCTATGAGTTTCAATACAACCATAACACTGTTTTATCGGACAGGGAGGCTCGGCTTCTGGACCCGCTCTGACGTCATTTGTCCTCATTGCTCTGATGGAAAACAACGACCTAGGAGATGTAAGTTTAGGTTTTTCTGACATATAAGTCACGCTATGTAAAAATAATGAAACAATAAAGCTTGATGAAGGGAATTTATCGCCATTTCCAATCCTCATAAACTGGACAGTTGGTTCAATACCATATGAGGTCATGTCGGAATGATAAATCTGGTAATCTTTGGTACTATTTTTGCTGACACTTGACATAACGGGAGAGACCAAGTACCCACTCCGTTGTTAGTGCGCTGGCGTGTCCTCGGCATGGCGTTTCAGTGAGGCACCAGTATTCATTTGGCGCCTTTGGAACAGCCATGTTACAAGAAGACACCGCAGTGATCAATTCGAAAACAGCGAGTGAACAGACTTTAAAACCGGAGTAAATTTTTAAAAAATTCATGGCCAAAGAGGAATCCTGGAAATTGATCACATTTAGAATAGATGAAGGGGATAATACTAAATACCTTCACAAGGTAGGCCTATTGTTATCTAAGAATACATGGACATGGTTTTGCAAAAAGCGGATATTTTCAATAAATGCGGATTTTTCAATGCATGTATGGTTTTACGTGAAATGTTATTGTTTAAGTAATTGTATTTTAAGACCAAATTTCTGCACTTCAGTTTCATGTCATTTTTTATTTAAGGCTAACATAATGTTTTCATGTGATATCAGAGTACCGAGCAGAGAATTCAGACAGCAGCCGTCAAGGCTCGTGGATACCTAGAAGCGAAGCTACCAACCATGACCAACGAGTACAGCTTGGCGATTACCACATATGCTCTAGTTCTGGCCCAGAGTACCATGGCAGAGACGGCTCTACACAAGCTCAACAGCCGTGCTATCAACAAGGGTGAGAGACAGACATATCCACTATGGACAGTAATTTCTATTTACTTCTTGACAAGGAGAATGAAATTTTGAATGTCATCAGGGTGTTTTATTAAACATTCTCATGTTTGCTGGGTCGCATTGAAGCTTTTAAAGTGTCCCAGAATTTATTGGAGTCATTTGCCATTTGTTGCAGTATTAACACCAATAAATTAAATGAATAGTTTCATACGCACTGAGTGGTTTCCATTGCCTTCTTGATTAACCCTTGAAATCTAATTCTAAAACAGTGTCAACTCGTTTTGATTTATTTTGATTTTGCTTCATGAACTTATCGTGTGAAGTCGTGTATATTTTTTCATACTCTGTATTAATTTGAATATATATATATATATATATATATTGGCTATGTTATGTTATATGCACCTTGTTCCCAGTTTGATTCCCAGGCTTGAAAGAAGCAATTTAATTTGTGATTATATGGGGGGAAATGTGCCAGCAAACTGCGGGTGGTCGTGGGTATCCCCATGGCTCTGCCCGTTTTTCCTCCCACCATACAGCTGACCGCCGTCGTGACATATTCCTTAGTATGGCATAAAACACCCATAATTAAATAAATAAATAAATAAATAAATTTTGGGATATTCTAGATGGCACCCGCCATTGGGAAGTACCAGAGGAAATTAAAAAGCCATCCACATCACGTTGGACTCCGCCCAATGACGCTAAAGCCCGTGACGTGGAGGTAACGTCATACGCTCTACTGACGTATGCGGAGAGAGACCAGCTGAATGACGGCATACAGATCATGAAGTGGATCGTGTCTCAGAGAAATCCTCATGGCGGATTCAAGTCCACTCAAGTATGTAATTCTACGCTCGACTTTGCGAACACAACGTTTTACTAAAGTCAAAATTTCAAACCAATTCTCTGGTCACACCCTAACTCCTGATCTAACTTGCAATATAAAACACAGTCGTATCAAGCACTTTTTGAAAGAGTTTCACAGTTAGCTTGAATCTAGTTAAAAAATAATATATGACTGATTCGGTTCAGTATATTGTGACCTAGCCGAAATTGAAATGCTACCGAGCGAATTTAAACGAGAGAACGTGTAATGTGACCGTGGCTTCAATTTTAATCAGTAGTAAAGGAATGTTTTTTAAAAACTTAGGAGCTCTAACAGCAGTTTAATTTTTTGTGTGTCGGTGTAAACCAAAAACTTAGAGTAAAATTTTGTCTGTTTGCTGTGGTATCTCTCTCCATACCAGTAATCGGGCCTGAGTACTTCATACCCACCGGTGATTCGCTAAGGCGTATAATGAACACACATTGTATGTGTACCTAACATTATCATGAGTCTAAAAATTGCTGATTCTGGGTGTAATTGTCGAATTAATTCTGTCTTTTTCATTCTCTTTCATGAAGGACACAGTATTGGCTCTCCAAGCTTTGTCTGAGTTCGCTAAGTTAATATACAGCCCTGAGTTCAACATTGATGTAAATCTCCAGGCGGGTGAGCTCCAGAAACACATTACCGTGAACAAAGGCAATGCTGTACTGCTACAAACAACAGATGTAAGTCTGTCCTCCAGAAATACATTGCAGTGAACAATGGCAATGCGAAATTGTTGCAAACAAAAGATGTAATTTTGTAGTTTAGAAACATTTTGTGGTGAACAAAGGCAATGCTGTACTGCTACAAACAATGGGTGAAAGTTTACATCCCAGAAATACAGTACCGCGAACGAGGCCAATGTTGTACTGCTGCAAACAGTTTATGCTGCAGGAGCGCAGTGGAACAGGACACTGTTAATTTATGCTCCAGAGCACGACTAGAGGTTTATAAGAGAAATATTTCTGAGAAACACGAAATAGAACACCAACAGAATATATGTTGGTTGCGTATCTAAAATACCTAAATCGATTCAGTGAACAATGTTTTCTGAAGTTTATGTTTGTTTCCACAGCTACCCAGTGTACCGACCGCTGTGGATGTCCATGCTACTGGTCACGGCATGGCTTTAGTCGAGGTAAGATTATTATAATTTTAATTTTATATTTTGGGGTCTATTTTCTATATGGCCATTTGCAATATGTACAATGTTGTTTACATTCTCCCAAAAAGAAACGCATGGGTGACATATTGTGATGACACCAGATGAAGGTCCAGTTGTGATCTTGGGTGTTTGTCGCTAACTTTTATAATTCCCGACATTGTTTGACTTGCGTGAAAATAGCAGTGTATTAAATTAATTATCCCACTATGTTCTGAAGCAGATTTAACTTGTAAAAAATTCACATACAGATGATGTGATAGTTAGAATGAAGAAAACTCAAATAGTATCAATATACAATGAAAACATAGACTTAAATGATGTTTGATATGTGGTATTATTGAGCCCATCATCAACCCCATCAACCTTTCATGCATGTCCAGGTTATGACGTAAATAAGCATGGACTAGTACCCAGTGAATGGTCATGGACTTCCTGGGCGCTATGACCAGTTTTCGCCCACCAAAATGTTGGCCGCTGTCGTATGACTGAAATATTCTTGAGTACGGCTTAAAAAAATCATTCAAATAAATAAATTAGCTTTCGAACGCACTTTCTAGATATCGGTATCGTTCAATGTGGAAGCCGACCTCCGAACGCCGTCCTTTGAAGTTCGAGCCCAGTTGTTGGAGGAAACAGTCAACTATCTCACGGTCCAAACCTGCACAAGGTACACGTGTACTTGGTGACGAAACAATAAATCATTATGTCATGATGAGTTCACAATGATGTCACGCTTATAAAAAGTGGTTCTCCAGGTGTTGCCAGATTGCCCCAGCTCACAGCAGTGTCTAATCTGACTAACTATGAGGCTACTTAAAAGCCAGGTGATAAGAAGTATTAAATAAATCTGCTTTGATCTATATATATCTTTACCATCTTCTCGGTGATCTAGTGGTATGACCCCGATTTTACAAGGTTATGGAAGGTTAAGTTATTGTAACAACACAAACTGCAGACACATGTTGCCATGGTGATTACTGTCATGTTAGCCTACCATAGATTTTGGAACAGGGAACAGGGCCCTGGCCATAATCGGGTATAAGGAAGTTCTAAGAACCCAAATAAAAAGAATTAATAAATAATCATTATGTCTCACGTGCATGGCATGCAAAATTGTAAAGCTTGCTCTAGTACTTGTGTTGTTTACAGTCTTAATGTCCTGAAAGGTTTTGTTTAGGGCTAGTGTTAAAAAGTTGTTTTGTTGGAACCCAGTTTGTTTCAGTAGGACTGTATATCACCGGTAGAGTTTAAGGCTTATCTACCTTTTGGGCAACAGCCCATTGAGTTTGATATTCCTTATAAGCGGTAAAGGTAGTCGACGGTCTGTTGCTCAGGTGAATGTTGTAAGGATCAGATACCACGTTATTGAGTGCGAGGTTGAAAAGAGCGTACGGCATAGAGAATAAAAGCAGAGCAACGACGACAGTGTATTAGTTAGCTAATGGTCACACGTAATTTTGTAAATCCTGCTATTTGTCAATTTACCTCAATCAAGGGTTTATTCCAGCTCTTTATGTAAATGTTTCAAAGTAGCAGTTTACACACCCTTATAGTACCTTGGCTTAAGCAGAATTGGATGACGCTCAGAAATCACTATATCTAGTAAGAGTGTTACCTTTTGTCTACGTCCGTCAGGTCGCTCGTCACCACTACCGGAATGGCAGTTCAGGAGATTGGAATCCCGAGTGGATTCGAGGCGGATGTCGAAAGTATTGGGAAGGTCAAAGGCTTGAAGAGGGTCGAGACAGCGGACAGGAAAGTTATCCTGTACTTTGACGAAGTAAGAATCCCACAAAGCATATATCAAAAATTTTAGGTCTTGTCCGTTTTAGGATTGTACACCAAATGGTTCCAAGTGAAATAAAGTTCCTAACAACAGAAATATACTCCCTTCAGTAATAATGCCTTCTGCTCACATTTTCCAAGCGGAAAACTTTTTACATTTCTAGTAGGAAATTACTTCCCACCGTAATGATACATTTTTCTTACATTTCCCAGGAGAAATATTCTTGCCAACTTAATAGCTCATTTTCCCTATATTTTCCAAGAGAAAAATACTTCAGGCCGTATCAGTACATTATTCTTACATTTTCCCAGAGAAAAATTTTTCTCAGCAAAACAGTACTTTTTTGTATTTCCCAAGAGAAAAATACCTCAACGTAACGGTACTTTATTTGTCACGTGCATTGAATTTGCTCCAGCTTGTAAACTATTTGTTGAAGTTACTGAAGTTCAGATTTACAGATGCATTTTGATTCACATGTATAATTCAGAATACTAGAACACACAAGGGAAAAAATAAGGTCTCTTGTCAATTCGCTTCAGTTGTGGTTTTATTCTAATTGTCCTTACAAAAGCTTAACTAGTAACAAGTTAAACACCCCATTGCACCATAGCTGAGGAGAACTTAGGTAATAAAAGCTACTGTCTACGTTCCACTCTCTCCACCCTATACACTCTCTCCACACTATACCGCCCACCCTCATGACCCCGGTTTCTGTTTAACCGTTAGTAAGGTATTGCTGTTTGTCTCCAGTTCACCACCGCCTCGGTATGCCTGTCAGTGACAGCCCAGCGGACAGGTCTAGTTGCCAAGTCCCAGCCAGTCCCTATTCGGGTGTACGACTACTACTCACCTGGTACGCAATCAAACTGTCAATATAATAGTAATTTGTTCATAACAGTATAATAGTAAGGGTAATTTTGATACGGTTCCTCTCCGAGGCATACCCATGTCACCAAACATTCATAAGGTGAAAGAGCGGGCGATGCGGAATGTAACTTTCATATTTATATATCTATGCGCTTTTAATTTAGGTTCGAGCGGTAATGGCGTATGCCTACAGTCATTTTAGCTGATATTTTACATCATGTGGCCCTATATTTCACTAACATTTGCACCTTTGTTGTACTTTGGCTTCGAAAGACCATGAGACGTTGTTGTACTTCTACAGCACCATACAAATTTATTACAGATTTTACTGTAAAAACACAGATTTATTACAGATTTTACTGTAAAAACGCAGATTTGTTTACAGATTTTACTGTAAAAATACAGATTTGTGATCATGTTGTACACATTGTCAGAACATGTAACAAATGGTAACAGTGAAATGAACAATACAAACAATGCAAAGGTTAACGGCCCTAAGAACTCTTAGTCCATGGGCAGAATCCTGAGTTGTGCAGGTATACAAAATAAAAGACTGCAACACTCACATTAAAGCCAGAGCTACGAGCAGAGTGCGATAGCTGGTCATACGTGGTACACGGTGAAATCCCGGCCTCATTAGCCAACGACATCTATCACTTTAAGACCCGCCCGGATAGCGCAGTTGGTAGAGCGTCCGCTTTCGGACGAGGAGATCAGGGTTCAAACATGGGTAGGGTCACATCAAAGACTTTAAAAAATGGTACATCCTGCTTCCTCACTAAGCGCTCAGCAATAAGAGAATAGAGGGTGGACTGATCGGCCCGGTGTCAGTATAATGTGACTGGGTGAAGGGGCTTGTTGGGTGTCTTCGGTCTCGGTGAGGCAGCACCAGATAAAACAAAACGTGGAAATCCGTCCTGCACCAAGGAGACACCGCCTTCGTATATGTGAAATATTCTCGAGTAGGGCGTTAAACAATAAGCATTCATTCTATCACTTTAAAAGAAATATATTTTAAATATGCCAGCTAATCGCGTCCATCAGCACTGTTATTGAAATCTACATAATTGTCTACTGTACCTTGTGTGCAATCATAACCAAGATTTTCATTTTTCGCTCACAGCTGATCAGGTGACCGTGTTCTACCAATCACAGCTCCTCAAGCGGACCTCGGTGTGTGACGTATGTGCCGAATGTGGATGTCAGGTATATTTCTCTTTCAGTCTTTTTAGTCTTTTCCCTGCATTGTGTGTCCAAGAAGATCTTGTCTTCGACCTTATAGGACTTAAGGGCCTCACGGGGCCTCGGATTGAAAGGAATAGGACATGAGTCTTCTAGGCAAGCTTGGCTTGA